>JAWNOR010000164.1:537500-1065000 GCA_035045885.1 Drosophila borealis | reverse complement strand
CTTTCTCTCTCCCTCTCTCTCTCTCGCTCTCTCACTCTCTCTATCAGTCTACTTCTCTCCCAGCAAGTCGTTTACGAATATGCTTCAAAACAGAATTTGCGGTTTTGCATGCCAAGTAATTATTTAATGAAATGTTAAAACGTAAATTGACTAAAAGCCCCTAAAGTGTGCATCCATTTTGATAATTATAATATTATTTGTGATAATAATAATATTATTGCGTTTAAATACCGTGTAATTACGATTGGCTCTTGAAAGTTGTATTAATTGCCCCGGTGAATGATATCAAAAAAGCTTTTAGAAAAGCAACGTTTAATGCTTTGTTTCATATTTGTTTCATCAACATGCTGAGAAAGTTATTTGTTTGCTGCTGCATGGGTTTTCTAACGGTAAGCAAAGGAAAATCTATTTTCCCTGCACTCGTGCTCAGCATTTTGTCGTTTGCAGTGTATTGTGGCACATGTGACATTCACGAATCTTAAGTGCAACTTTACGGATAGAAAGATTGGCAATTTTCAGCATTGTCACATCAAGGCTGTGAATCGTACCCACAAGTATATTAGCGTACATGCGAACATCTATACGAAGCCCTTAAACAATGTATCGGTGAGTGCCACGCCCAGTTACAAGTATAAGTACTTGTCTGCTAAACATTCAAAGCTTGTCAACAGATCAACCTTAGGTCCATGCGCTATAGCTCTGGCTATAAGCCTTTTTTCTTTAATTTCACCTTCGATGCGTGCAAGTTTCTAAAAAAGCCGAGACATCCTATTTTAATATTATTTTATAACACCTTGAAAGATCGCTCCAACATGAATCACACGTGTCCCTACAATGTGAGTAGCTCTTGAATTATGGCTATCCATATATATATATATATACGTCTTATTCATTTATCCTTCTCGATTAGCATGACATTATAGTAGACAAGCTATATACTGGCGATCATGAGTTGGAATTTACACGATATTTGCCCGTACCCATGGGAGATTATGCCATCTATGTCATCTTCTATGTCTACAATGTGGAGGCGTGCACCGTTAATCTTTACCTAAGGATAACCAATTAAATAAAATCGAATTCCAGGTGCAGTTACTCGTTTTTGATTGCCTTTCTCACTGATTGCCTTTATTTTGACATTCCGTACACTGTACAAAAATTCCACTAGAAACGGTGGAAAATTGGCGGAAACCGCATGTATGAAGTGTTTTTGTTTTGTGTACAATGCGCCTTAAAGTTTAAATTACTGGGTTATAAATGCATGAAAGCCATTATTCACAACTTTCGTAAAATCCACCCCAATGGGTGGAAATGGAATTTATTTATTCTAATTGATTTTAAACTTATTAAAGCTGTGCATGAAAAATTAAGATATACGTTTTGTACCGATTTTCGATAAACCCAATTCGGGTTAGGAAAAAGCGTGAAAGCCATAATTCACACCTTTCGTAAAATCCAGCCCACTGGGTGGAAGTGAAATTAATTTCTTTAAATTGACTTTAAACTTCTTCTCAAAGTTGTGCATGCAAAATTATTGGATACGTCTTTTACCGTTTTGGAATAAACCGAATTCTAGCTCGTAGAATGGCAGAAAAAATGATTTGAAAATTTAATGAAAAGCCGAAAGCAAGATGCTTTAGGACAAGCGCCGCCTGTGTTTGTTTAGCACATCATTAATAATTAAAGCATATTTTGTTATTCGTCTATTTTGTTTTTCTCTAATGACCTAGAATATGAAAATTGGTTGTGTCCCCAAAGACAACTGCCCCGCCCTCCCACTCTCTCTCTCTCTCTATCTCTCTCACTCTCTCTCACTCTACTTAGGCATTTCCCTGGAGCATGCTGCCAAGGTTGTCGAGTCATTTAGTCGTCTGCCAAGTGAAACGGCAGCTAATCGCTTGGGTAAATAGTTTACCCAGGACGCCAGCTGATGAGCATAGCTACCTGGCTGCCATCTGCCTCTCTCTCTCTCTCTCCCACTCTCTCTCTCTCCCACTCTCTCTCTCTCTCTGCCTCTCTTCCTGTCTGGCACGTGTATTGCGTAAGCAGCAAGCGAGCTTTGTGGCTTTTACTGTTTAGCCTGTCGGATTATAATGGATATGGCCAGCTGCGGCAATCAGAGCGTCGGTTAGTTAGCCACTTCTCCATGGGGCATCTATTTATGTTTACCCAAAGTTCTGCTCCTTAATCTTGCTTTGAGTGCACAGAGCCAAAAAGCGTATAATTTCATTAAAGCTTCTGCCAACCTATACTTTCATTAATTGAGATACTCCGTACGGCCAGGTGTCAGTTGTACAGGTAAAATAAGGTGTATTTAGATGAGAACTCTCTTCGGTTTTCTGGCTTTATTCTGCTCTTTATAACTTTGTGCAAAGCTAATATTGTTATTGGTTTTGTTATTTTAATGTAATTGTTATTATTATTATTTATTCTCGGTAGAACTAAAGCATAATTCATACTTAAAGTATTTACATAAACTTCTTTTTTAATCAAAAATGAGTACTATTAGGGCAAAAACGATTTCATAGTTTGTTTAAAAAGCATTCAATATTGCTTTGCAAACGTGTCGTCAGGAGGCTGTGTGGGACGGTTTAGCAAGCGGCAGGTCGCCGGTTCAAATCTCGCAGCAAGCGAAAACATTCTTCAATTCAGTAAAAATCATAATTGATCTCAATATAATTACTGAAAGGTTACAAAAATAAGAAAAATAAAGCTGACATGAGGCTGAAAATATTAGTAAGTATTTTAAGTATTTTCATGCTTGAAGCAAGCCAAAAGCTATCGCAATGTTGAGTAAAACTTTAGAAGCTTGAATATTCTTGTATATATGTGATATATAGATAAATCGGGATGAAAATAAGGCTTACATATTTTATAGAACTCTTGAATTTGGGCTTTCTTATATGGAAAATATCGCTCTTGAAATAATAAATTTGTTCTCAGTCTCAGAAATTAGCTCTTTATATTCCTAAACCCTTTCAACTCTTAAGAAGAGCTTAGCTAATAAATTCTCTAACGTGTCAATTGAGACAATTCTCTTCTTCGCTTCTGCTACGCCCTTTAACCCATTGACCCCCTGGGCACACACGCTTGCAATAATTAAGACAATACGCCAAGTGAAGAGCCCTTTGGGTGAAATGAAGCGCAAACTGATTGCATTCGCCGGCCATTGGCTAAAAGGACGTGGATGACATGTTGTAAGCATATTGCGGCCGGTGGCATGTTCAACTGGCCCTTATTATCAACTGGCCAACTGGCTCGTTAGACTTGGCCGACACACACACACACAGACAGACAGACAGACACACGCGCTGGCAAGAAGTGCAGGCGGTAACTACAAAGAAGACAAGAACGCAGACGACGACATCGAGGAGGACGTATCTGGTACACTGATAGCAGTCCGGGGCGGCAAACCTCACAGAGGCAAACCTTGGCTGGTGGTGCCGGTGGTGCTGGTGATGTTGGTGGTGGTGCATTGTGGGTTGAAATCGACACTGACACACGCACAGATGTCGCAAACGCTTTGAAGATTTTTCGTTGCTGTTGTTGTTGTTGTTGTTGTTTTTTGTGAAGTTTGAGCTTGGCTTTTGGCGATGCCGCCGCGTTTCGAATTGCAATCGGCCAGGCAAATGAGCAGCGAACCGTCTCCCTTACCTCGCACAGGTGTGTGTGTGTTAATTGCATTAAAATGTTTGTAATTGCAACTGCGACTGCGGCATCAGCTCGCCTCCATAGTTATCGCAACGAGCAAATCTGTGCACATTCAAAAAATACCATAGATGCCGCCTCTCTCATGAAAGACAGCGAATCGTGTCGTAACTATAATTGCCATAATAACATAATATCGGAGCAGTTGTTGCCGCCGAGGCAGCTGAGCACCGATGCGGAATACCAGAGACCAGAGTGCAAAAGGTGTCGTTTATTGGCAACTGGCAACTGTGACAAGTCGCAGTACACTAATCGAAAATGCAGGGCACTTGATTCAACTATAGCCAAAATATGTCTAAAAATATTTTACTTTATTATAATATGCCAGATCTTAGAAAACATTTGTTGAAAAGTCGAATTTAGAAGTTTTAAATAAATTCCACCTACAATTGTGGAAAATGGGCGAAAAACTCTTAAATGAAAATAGGTTAAAAGTTATTAGATGCCTGCTTAAGCATAAAAAGTTAATGAAGTTTGTATGAGGGATAATTATATTTTACTCACAAGTATGGAAAATGGATGAAAAGCTCTTTAATCAAATGTGAAAAAACATTTGAAGCGATTTTGTCAAACCCACGCTGTTTGTTTTGTTTGAAGGGCAAAACTAAGAACATGATAATGAGATCCACTTCGCTGAGTGAAAACCAATTAATTAACTTAATATAGGGAAAGTTTTTCAAAATATTTCCATTCACAAGTGTGGAAAAGGGATGGAAACGTTTTACGAAACTGGATGAAAATAAATTATACACATATTTTTGCGATTTGGGGAAAATCCACGCCTTTGAGTGGAAAATGGGTAGTAAAGGTTGCAACGATATTGTCAGATCAACACACGCACACGCGAAAAATTGGTGAAAATATATATATATTTTTTTTGAAATTAAAAGAAAAACTATTTGTGTTTAGTTGTGTATCAGGTAGTTGTATCTAGTATCATAAATGTTTGCATTTGTCAAGCAACGTATTTTCAATTTTCGATATTTTTAAATCAAATTTTAGTTTAGAAATGGTTTTCGCGTTTGGTTTCGACGGTTTGTTGTTGTTGCCAAATTAATTTCAATATATATATATATAATTTTTATTCATAAATGGGTGATAATAATTTGAAGCGTCTGCCGCGTTGGTGGTCGGGCGGCGTTTGTTCCGCAATTGCGGTGACAACAACGCATCCACTTGATTTAATAAAAGTCCAACTGCAAACACAGACAACAAAGGTGCCCGTCTCGCAGCTGATTGCCAATATATACCAAAATTCAGGTGAGTGGCAAAGAAAGGCAACATCATATTTTGAAAAAAAATATAAATGCCAAGTAACGCCTGATTTAGGCATTGTGGGATTTTACAGTGGCATTTCGGCCGCCTGGTTCCGGCAGCTCACCTACACAACAGCACGCTTTGCTCTCTACGAATATGGCAAGAAATTTGTGGATGCAAACAATATGAGCGCCAAGGTGCAGCTGGCCACATTTGCGGGCATCTTTGGTGGCATTGTGGGCGTGCCGGGCGATGTGGTCACAGTGCGGTTGCAGAACGATAGCAAGTTGCCGCTAGAAAAGCGACGCAAGTGAGCACAGCCAAAGTAGTTATACCCTGTACACATTGAGGTCGAGTTGGTCGAGTTAAATAGGATGTAATCGAGAGATCGAGCCGCTTTAACAGCAGAGTATCTAGTTCGTCTCTATAGTTTGTTCCTGTATATATTACCAGGACGATCTCGGGAAACTATTTATGCTCCAAATTAGTGATACCTTGTTATGCTCCAAAGTAGTTATACCCTGTACACATTCAGGACGAGTTAAATAGGCTATATTCAGACTTGAGTTTGAGCAGCTTCAACTGCTGAGTCTATTATCTAGCCCATCTAGTTTGTCTCTATAGTTTGTCCCTCAATATTAACAGGACGATCGCGGGAGAATAAACTCGAAATTGGTTATACCCTGCACTAATTACGGCCGAGACAAGCATAAGAATATAACCATAATAAGACTTGAGAGTGATCTGCTTTAACAGCTGAGGTTATCTAGTCCAGTCTATCTAGTTTGTCTGTCCCTCTCTATAAACAGGACTATCGCGGGAGACTATTTATGTTCTTAAATACCAGACCATGCCAACAGTTCTTCATCCTACTTCTCTGAAATCGAAAAATATAAGAGCTATCAAATTTGCGTATATAGCCGCTTGTAGAGCCAAATTGCGTATATAGCTGCTTGTAGAGCCTAAGTATTTGCTTTCTATACTTCCCTCCAGTTTCACCAAAGCTATTGAAATATGGTATATACACATATTTAAAAGTAATATTTATGCCCCACAAATTACTAAGGGATCGGGCAATAAACTAGATAGTGAGAGATTGAGGGAAGAAAATTTGGAAGAATCGCGGCATAACTCGAGGATTATAAGAGCTAA
This sequence comes from Drosophila borealis, assembly GCA_035045885.1. Classification (NCBI taxonomy): domain Eukaryota; kingdom Metazoa; phylum Arthropoda; class Insecta; order Diptera; family Drosophilidae; genus Drosophila; species Drosophila borealis. The sequence continues at coordinate 1,058,883 of JAWNOR010000164.1, read as the reverse complement.
ATACAGCAAAATTGATATGTAGGTTTCTTATAGAATACACAGGTTAAAAATAATTCATTTCTTGGATATCTCCCTCCGTTCCCCTTGAAACTAAAGAAACCCTAATTTATAAAGATAGAGCCTTGTGCTTTAATATAGACAGAAAGCTAGAATGTTTGTAAATGCAGCTAGAACCCACTTATTTGTCTCTTTTCTGTTAACTAAATACCCGCTCTACCCCAGCTACAAGCACGTTTTCGATGGCCTCTATCGCATTTATACGGAGGAGGGTCTCCCTAGTCTATTCCGTGGCACGGTGCCAGCTTTGACCCGAGCCGTGCTGCTGACAATTGGCACAAACGCGGCTTACGACCAGGTCAAGCAACTGCTGCAGGGAAACTTTGACTTGAAGGAGGGACTGCCGCTGCATTTTCTAACCTCAACCGTAGCCGGAGTTATAGGCACGGTTATGACGCAACCGATCGATGTGATGAAGACCACGTACATGAATGCCCCGCCCGGCGAATTCAACGGTTTGGCAGCGGTTGCAATTGCCACAGCGAAACAGGGTCCATTGGCGTTCTACAAGGGTTTTGTGCCGGCGCTGATGCGCGTCAGTCCCAATACGATTATCACCTTTATGCTGTACGAGCAGGCCCGCTTGCGTTTCGGTTACCTGCGGACGGATGACATATAGCCAGGTGGCAAACAAACGGCAGCTGCAGCTGCGTCTGCGGCTTGAGGTGCTATTTTTCTCATGACCAACTGGACCAAAGGGGCAGCATTAGCTGAAGCTGGACGCAGAAGCTGCAGACCGAACGAGAGAGCGAGGTTTGACTTTTCCGCATGTTTGGACTGTCTGCCCGATTGTCCGTCCGTCCACCCGTCCGTCCACCCGTCCGTCCGTCTCGACAGTCGGGCTCGCTAGTTATCTCCCAGCTGTATTTGGTGCAGTTGTCTGTCTGGGCCTGTTCCGCACGCCGCCCAGCCGTCTGTCTTGTTTGTCAAAGAGAAACAGTTAAATGCCAGTTTACCAGTTAAATCGGAATCAAAGCGAAAACAATGACACACAGCAGCAGCAGCAGCGGCGGCGGCGGCAGCGGTGGCAGCAGCAGCAGACCCTCCCCTCTCGAGACACCAAAAGTGGTGGCTGAATCCGACCTGCTCGCCAAATGGCAAGTGAAGTAACTGCAAAAAAAAAAAAAAAAGACCAAAAACAAAAAAAAAATCGTCTAGACACAGACTAGACTCCATAAAAATAATTATTATCGGTTGCAATTTCTGTGTGCCTGTGCCTCGCCGGCCGGCCGGTCGGTCCGTCCGTCCGTCGGTCGGTCGGTCGGTCGGTCGGTCGGTCGGTCGGTCGGTCGGTCGGCTGTCCTGCTCCTCCAGTCCGCACTCGGCGGCTGGGTCGGTTTGAGGCAAGCGTTGCACGTCATTCGCGTCATTCGCATCATTCGCATCATTCGGTTTCATCTGCTGCGCATTACGATTGCAGTTTTTATCGCTCTCACTTGCATTCGACTCGATTTCTGTTTTTCCTCAGGTTACGTGCTCGAATGTGCCCGACAGAATCCGAGCGTTGCAGCCGCTTCTCAAACATTCCGGCCCTACCCCAACTGCCCAATTGTAATGTTCCTCACAGGGTTTCTGCCTTCATATACGGCTGGCTATCAAATTCATTGGGACGCTAACCGGCAGGGCTCAAACGCTGACTCGTGTCTTCAGAGTTTATTTATGTGGCATATGTCAATATTATAAGTGCTATAAACATTTTACCATAAGCGGTCCAAAAAACATTGGACTGACTAAAGTAATGTAATGTAATTTTTTTAATTGCGAAAAGACTCTGACTGACTCGTGTCTTCAGAGTTTATTTATGTGGCATATGTCAATATTATAAGTGCTATAAACATTTTACCATAAGCGGTCCAAAAAACATTGGACTGACTAAAGTAATGTAATGTAATTTTTTTAATTGCGAAAAGAGGCTGCGGATGAAATCATGCAGACAAGACACTTTGCATGACATGTCGGCAGATTTGTCTTCGAGCGGTTAAGGTTTACTTTAGACCAATTGTAGTCTTACATGACACTCTTGATGACCTGTCTTGCTAGACTATTGGCAAGACACTCTGCATTACCTGTCAGCGACGTTGTGTTCAATGGGGAGGACATGTCAGCAGCGTTGTCTTCGAGCGGTTTAATTCAAGGTTTAATTTAGACCTAATTTAGTCTTACATGATACTTGATAACCTGTTTTGCTAGACTGGGAAGACACTCTGCATGACATGTCAGCAGCGTTGTCTTCGAGCGATTTGATTTAAGGTTTAATTAAGACCTAATTAAGTCTAACATGATACTTGATAACCTGTTTTGCTAGACTATTGGAAAGACACTCTGCATGACATGTCAGCAGCGTTGTCTTCGAGCGATTTTATTTAAGGCTTTCTCATGACATATCAGCGATGACGTCATCGATACGTCAGATCGCAAATTCATATGTAGTGAAATTATTCTACGGAATATATGTACATTTGTCATAGGGTATTAAATTTTCGACAAACGTAATTAAATGGGGTTTTGAATCCAAACGCAATTATAATTATTGCAAAACAAAAGCGTTAAGTGGGGTTAGGGAAGGGACAGCTCAATAATGGACGCAGGCCAGTTAGGCGCTTGGCTGGTCGCACACACACACGGAGAGTGGGAAGGGGAAGGGGGAGTGAGAGGGGGACAGGCGGATGGATGTGGATATGTTTGATATGCTGTCGACACGCATCGCTGAGCATGCAACACGCCGGCAACTTTGACAGCGGCAATGGTGCGACAAGAACGACAGCAATGTGGAGCAAGGAAATATGCAACACAGACGCGGACAGGGCAAGTGGCAAGTGGCAAGTGGCAGTGGCTGTGGCAGTGGCGGCACAGGCAGGCCAGGTAATTGCCACAATTTGCTCGTTGCGTGAATGGACAGAACAAGCAGCAGCAGCAGCAGCAGCAGCAGCGGCCGCAAAAGGAAAGGGCGCAAAAGGACGACAACTTCCGTCAATGTTTGCCCCAGGGCAGCAGCAGAGGCAGGGGCAGAGGCAGGGGCAGGCTCTGTGGCAGGTTTAATGTATTTTTTATTATTTTTTTTTTTTTTTTGTGCGCGCTCTTGCAACGCCTTCTGTCATATTTGAGGTGCGCATAAAGGCACTCAACGCCGCCATAAATCAACTGCCAACTGCACTTCTGATCTAAGGCTGTCAACTGCCGCACCGCCCCGCACCGCCCCGCACCGCAGCGCAGCGCAGCACCGGGGCGCAGCGAACCGCCAAAGCGGGCAACGGCGGCAACAACGACAACTCTTTAGGCCATAACTTTACAGACGACAAAACAGACGGTTGATGTGCGCGCGCCCGGTGTTTCACCTGAGCTTGGGCAGCTGTCAACCCCCCCTACCCCCCCGTCCTCCCTTCGCCTCCCCGCCAGGCTATGCGCACCCCTTGCCCGCCCTTATCGTGCTCTTATGTCTAGACTACAGACGCTGTCTGTCGTGGCAGCCGCAGCAACAGGAAACAGCAGACAGCAGACAACTGTGACAGCTCGAAGCAGAGCAGAGCTAAGCAACTGCAACAGTGGCAACAACAACAATAACAGCAGCAACAACTACAACAATTGTACCTGTGTCCGGCGTGTCTCAAATGAGCCAACAATTCTCAGCTGTCAATAATGTCTGTCATTGCTGTTGTTGTTCAACCTTTCTAAATGTTAGTGCTGGCCGCGTGTCGTGTTTGCCTGACACGACCCAAGCACGCACGATCTAATCCGATGTGTTCGTGTTTTACTATCGAAAATCGTGCGTGCTCTTGCACTTATCCCTATACTATCCGAAATGCATTCTAGCTTAACTCTGCTGTGTATAGTCTGAGCTTTGTGATGTTTTCAGGGCTCAAACATGGCTAACAAAAGTGTGTATATGCCAAAGTGCAAGGCTTTGACTTTAAGAATTGGTAAATTTCCTATTTTGGCGGAATAAGGGCGGATTTGTCTTTTTTTCTCTTTATCTTCATTTCACTCTGTTCAACCACTCTAGAATAAGGAAGCTCCAGGTATCGGTGTTTTTTATACCCTTGCAGAGAGTATTATAATTTTGTCGTGTAATGTGTAACGCATAGAAGGAGACATCTCCGACCCCATAAAGTATATATATTCTTGATCAGTATCAACAGCCGAGTTGATATAGCCATGTCCGTCTGTCCGTCTGTCTGTTTCTATGCGAACTAGTCTCTCAGTTTTAAAGCTATCTTTATGAAACTGTTGCACGCAGTTCATATGTCAAAACCAGCTGGATCGGACCACTATATCATATAGCTGCCATAGGAACGATCGGTCGAAAAGTAGGTTCTTGTATGAAAAACATTTTTGTTTTTTCAGATATCTTGACCAAACTCGGTATTTATTAGTTTAACTAAGCTCCCCATATATATGCAAAATTCTTTTAAGATCGGGCAACTATATCATATAGCTGCCATAGGAACGATCGGTCGAAAATTAAGTTTTTGTATAGAAAATTTTTATGTTTTTCAAGATATCTTGACCAAACTCGGTATTTATTAGTTTAACTAAGCTCCCCATATATATGCAAAATTCTATTAAGATCGGGCAACTATATCATATAGCTGCCATAGGAACGATCGGTCGAAAATTAAGTTTTTGTATGGAAAATTTTTATGTTTTTCAAGATATCTTGACCAAACTGGGTATTTATTAGTTTTACTACGCTCCCCATATATCTGCAAAATCCTATTAAGATCGGACAACTATATCATATAGCTGCCATAGGAACGATCGGTCGAAAATTAAGTTGTTGTATGAAAAACTTTTTTTTTTTGACAAGGACATGGACGTATGCCAGACAAGCAGGCACAATGTGCTTAGAATTCGTGATAACCGAAAAGGTTCGGCCTGCAAGGGTATTAAATCTTCGGCGTGCCGAAGATAGCCCTTCTTTCTCGTTTTTTTTAAATTTCCAACATCGATACAACTCGCTTATTCATATTAATATATATATATGTATGTATATAGCTTATTTCTATATCGATAAATACATCGCTCTAGATCTAATAATTAAGTATTCATAACGATCCTTATAATGTGGTACCATATTCTATAATGTATTATATATTTATAGAGTATCTATTTCAAAGGTATTAAAAAAGGTCAAATGCATTAAAGAATGTTAATTCTACTTTCTTGAAATGTATTTGCTTGAAATGTATAGAGTATAGAAAGAAGTATAGATATGCAATATTGCATAAGAGCATTTTCTAAAACACATTTAGATCACATTTTATGCGATATATATCGATTAGATAAAAAACCATCTCTAATAACGGCCATATTGGACTCCCAACTGGGCCTTAGGCCCTACCGGCTCGGCTGCCCTTTCAAGCCATTGAGCTATGCCCAAAAACTGTTGCCAAATGCAGTTCAACTCCCCAAAAGTTAAATCCTTCGCCCAGCCGGCAAAAGTCCTAATCCTTTCGAAATTGAGTTGTTAAATGACAACTTTGTTGGTCATAAGCGAAGGGGAGGTTGAAGAGAGAGAGAGGGCGGGGCAGCAAGCTCTGCAATCCAATGCACATGTTTGGGTCTTAAAAAGTCGCAAGCCCTAAGTGGGCAGCGGATAGGCTGAGTGGATTGGCTGAAGGGGGGGGGGGGGTGGTTCATGCGGAGGCCATTTGGCGTTCCGCTTAATTATTCAAAACCATGTCATGTCTCTGTATAATTTTATGCATTGTCCAATGCGAGCGCCAGCCGCGTGTTGATGATGATGATGACGACGACGACGATGATGACGAGGGGCTGACGCCTACACAGTCAGACGAGGCAGAGAGACAGACAGACGAATGAATGAACAGATCGAGTGGGGTTTAGAGAGAGAGAGGGGAGGGGGGGGGGGGCGCACAGACGGAGGCCAGACACAGTCAGACAACGCAGCGACAACTGAAAAAGCAACAACTGCACACAAACATATACACACACACACACACACAGATACACGTACACCACAGACACAGAGTGGGCAACCGCCAGCGTCAGAAGGAGCCACATGTGGCAATCACGAAACTTAGTGCCGTTACACACACGCACACACACACGCACACATACATCTCTGCGGCCAGAGTGAGAGCGTGGCATACCAGACAGTCTGACGCTGTTGGAGCCCACGTAGAGCGCAGCCACTCAGACTGCGACTTGTTGTTGTTGTTGTTGTATTAGTTGTTGCTGCTGTTGTTGCTGTTGTTGTTGCTGGCCAGGTCTCCGTCTGTCTGGAGGACAGCAACAACGTCGACAACGACAACGACACAGTCTGTGGCAGACCGAGACTATCGAAAACTCGAAATTTATTCGTTGGAAAAAGTTGATTTCAATTTTTTTTTTTGCTTTTGTTTCGCTCTCTTTTTATTTTATTTCATATATATGTATGTATTTTTTTTGGCCGTCTGTTGTTTTTTTCTTCGCTTCCTCCTTCTTGTTGTTGTTATTCTTTTAGCTGGCGTTGTATTTATGCAGTCAAAAATGAGTTGCAAAAATGCCCACGAAAATTATGTTAACCAGCGGCAGCTGTGTTCGAGAAAAAAAAAATGAATAAATAAAAAAAAAAACCCACATCTACATCTTCATAGCTGTTCCAGTCTTTTAAGCCCGACAAGTTGGGCTTCAAAGCTGGGGAGTTGCCCAATGTTACGTCCGAAAGAAATGGCACAAAAGGTTTCATGAATCATATGGAAATTTTGGAAATTTAAAAAATTTCGAAAGTATTGAACATTTTGAAGGAATTTAATAGTTTTAATGGGTTTTATTTACAGTGAAAACTCCGCTCAAGAGAGGTGTCCGGCTTATAGAGGGGGAATGGGGTATGGGCTGATTCACAATGATTTAAGCCACAAAAGTGGAGCTATATAGCAAAAAAAATATGCAAATTTTGAAAGAAGGCAACATAAATATGAAACAATGATCAACCACAACAATCTAGTATAAGCTCCAAGTCTGAGCAGACTGTCTGCATAGCTACTTCAAGATCAGCCCGATTCTGTTATCATAGCAGACTTTGCCATCGATTCTAGATTTGCAAGGCCTTGTCTTAAGTCCGAAGCTATAATCATTTGAGAATTATAAGCAACGAACATACGACAAAGCTAGCAAAACGAGAAGCCGGCCAGCTTAAAATTTATATTTTAAAAGGAATATTTTATTGAATATATATACAGTGAATTAGCGTTTATGTTTTGTCCGCTCTCGAGGAGTGTCCGCCTTATAGAGGGGGACCGATTCATAGTGTTATTTGGAGAAAATGTTAGGAGTTACCGCCAAGTAATAGTGTAATTTAGGATTGTTTCCACTCTATATACTATTATATTATTATATTTTCCATCGTATTGAATCTATGGAAGATGAATTAAATTAATGAACTATAACATAAATTAAAGACCGGAATCTGAACTTTTCTATCTGGCCATATCTAAATGGAAAACTTTATTAAATCAAATCACATTCCCAGCGAGCCTAACAGCAAAGTTAAGATAACGATCTTTAATTTATGAATACGTGGAGAACACAACTATTTCATATAAAGAATCGGGAATCACTTTTTCAAATGGTTTTTGCTTTGTAGCCCTGGTTAAGATTGTAGTTAATTTAATTAAATTCTGGCTATAACTTGCCGCCTTATAGACAATATAGGATAAGTTGTTTTTTATTTTTTCAATATATTACCTACTCACCGTATTTCTGCCAAAAGCTTTTGCTGGTCGTTTTTTCCGCTAAATCCGTAACGAAATTCGTATCGAAATGTGAATTCTCTTCGTATATCTCCGTATAGAGTATGAATTCGACTCGTGCTGTTGTTGTTGTTGTTGTCGATGTTGATGTTGATGTTGTCGATGTTGCTGGTTGTTGTTGCTGTTGTTGTTGTTGCTGTTGTTGTTGTGATGTCAAAGGTGATGCGGTGGTCGCTGTTCGGACTATATCACGATTAAAAATTCGATGCGCTGCATGCAGAGTGTTGCGTGTTGTTGTTGTTGCTGTTGCAGTTGTTGTTGTTGTTGTTGCTCTTGGCACATGAGGCGTTGCAATTGTTGCCGTTGCTGTTGCTGTTTTAGTTGCCTGCAACAATGTAGCACGTTGATTAATTTGATATGGCAGAAACATGGACGCGGGCGAGCCGAATGCCGTGGCAGGGGCAACGGCGGCGACGCCAACGTCAGTCGAGTGCGACGCGGCGCGACGATGTTGACGACGACGACGACGACCACGACCAGGAGGAGGCGGAGGAGGTGGAGCGGGCGCGGGCGCGGGCGCGGGATAGACGCGTGTTTCTGTTTGTGTCCCGGTTGTTGTCGTTGTTGTTGTTGTTGGTAATTTATTAGGCAAATTTGTGGCTGGCAGCGAATTATGTTTGGGCAACACTTTGCTCTGGCTGCTGCCGATGCGTTTTATAATTAAATCTAACTTATTATTTGCACTATTTACACTGCGCGAAACGCGAAGCGTCGCATCGTACGCACTATATACACTTGACGCGTTTCCACTGGCTGTGTTTCCACTTGCGGCGCTTCCAATATGTTTGCGATATGCTTCCGTTCTCTGGATGCTGTTGCCGTTCTGGCATGTCCGACAGATTTTGTGAAGAATGTTGTTTTGGTTGCTGCTGCTGCTGCTGCTCGGCTTCGACTCCTGCTGTTCCCGTTCCCTGCTGGGCGCCCAAAAGTATGCAATACTCTGGCTTTGTCTGCTGTGCATGGGCACCGCGAGGGCTTGTGCCGACCACAATATGATTGTTGCCAGAAGCGTCAGATTGAACGCGACCAATGTGCTTGCTGTACAGCGGGCCCCCGCGGCGCCACTGGCTGAATGCGTGGGGGCCACAGCGTCAACTGTATGCGAATTGATAGTTCACTGCACTCGACAACGACCACAGTGGAACATCAATTGAAGCCCCAACAAAACTGACCCAACGCTCAGCAGCAGCTGCAAAATTAGGTAGAAGAAAAACCAACAGATATTAAAGGGGTTAAAGATAGTTGAAAAGTACAAAAGAGTTGAGTAATGCTTAAAAATCATTTGAAAAGCAATTCAAACGAAGAGAATTAGTTTCATTATACATATATCTATCTAATACAAAAAGAAGTAAGAACGTTGTATTTTCTAACTGGATAAATACCGTGTTTCCACTGGCAGCTTTACAGTATATACATAGTTATATATAGTATACATAGTGAAAAGTCTTTTTACAGACACTCCTCTTGAGCGGATAAAACCAGCGCGACGGTCGCTCAAAAGAGTTTTCACTGTATAATAACTGCAAATTTTCTTATACAAAGTCTGTCAAACTTAATCTTATTCCTAAATTGTGAACTGAAAAACTGTGAATTATAAGCTAGAAACTCTAGAATCGATCCTTTAAAGTTTGACTCCAAGACAATGACTCTTCAACTGCGAATTTCAAACTGTGACTTAAGCAGAGCAACTTTTAAGCTGCGACTTCTAAAGAGCATTAGCTCTTAAAAAGCCACCCGGAGTATACGTTATATGCATATTTCTCAGTGACTCTCAAACCATAACTGTAACTTTAAGGCCGTGACTAAACTGCTGGCTCTTAATATGTAATGCCAAATATGAAGATCAAGGTCATTTTTATTTAACTAATAAACAAAATGGAGAGTTTTCAATGCAGATTTTTAATACGTAATATGAATATTACGCTGTGATTCTCAAACTGTGACTTAAAAAATTAGAGACTTGAAGATTTTAAATTACTCTTTCAACTCTTTTAAAGTTTAGATAAAGCCTTTATTGTGTTATAACCGATTGTCTTTAAACACATTTAACAGCATTTTCAATTCCACCCGGATTATACGTTATATGCATATTTCGCTGAGACTCTCAAACTGTATGAATAGAACCGTGCCATAAAAAGTGACTGTTTAACTTCTTTTTAAAGTGTAGATAAAGGCTTTTTTATGTTATGCTCGGTTGCCATTTCACACATTTAACAGCATTTCAAATCTACCCGGCGTATACGTAATATGCCTAAAAAATTAACTAAACGCACTCTACTTTTTCTCTCAGTGCACTCTGTTGTGTGGTCGCCCACTTTTGAGTCTATTTTTTTTGTGTATATATTTTTTTTCCGCTGCCTTTTGTTGTTGTTTTCGTTTCTGTCGTCTGTCCGTGTTTCAATGTTTCTGTCGCAACATAATTTCCCACTGCCGCCCATAGCTCCTCCTAATGTGCAGCACTTAGGGGCGGGAGGGGGCGGAAACGCAGGGCGTAGATCAGCAACAGACGCGGGCATAAATAACACAACATGAGTGTGTGTGTGCGTGTGTGTGTGTGTGCCGGCACTCTTTGCCAATTGCCGCCAGAGACAAAGGCAAATAGAGTCCACGGCGCACGGTGCGTATGTGCAATATTTTGAGCAAATTTATGTTGCACTTCGCGCGACTTCAGTTTTATTATCATCCACGTTGTCGTTGCGAAACAATTTTCTTTCCTTCTTTTTCTAAATATATAAACAGAAGAACAACAAGAAGAAAGGAAAGACTGAAACCGAAGATTAAATACACTTGTGGATATGTGAGGAGCATTGCAAAGCTCTTGAGTTCGGGTGAAGATATCTTGAGAAAGAGAAGGCTTTATAATACAAAAAAAATATTTTGCGAGCTATTCTCTAAAGGGAACTATATAAATATATAGTAAACCGATGTCTATAAGATACGGCTGTTATATAAATAGGATATTGGAACTCTTAAATGCAGAGCTTGGAGCCGGATCATAAATTGATACGGTTTATTTCTTTGGCAGCTATATGCTAATATATGCTATAATCTTTATGATATAGTTGCCCGATCCAGCTGACAATTGACATATACATTGTCTGCAGCAAGCAGACAAGAGAGAGATAAGTTTGCACAGAAAGAGATAGTCGGAGAGAAAGAGATGAGCATAAAGAATTGTCTATTGATCAGGAATATGATATAGTTTTACGATCCAGCTAAGACTGACATATATATCGTCTGCAGCAAGAAGACAAATTTGTTGGCTTTAAAACTGAGAGATTGATTTGGAGAGAAAGAGACAGTCGGAGAACAAGAGACGAGCATAAAGAAACTTCTATTGATAGAGATAAAAAATAGATATATGCTTTATAGGGTCCGAGATCGTTGCTTCTATGCGTTACATATTTAATGACATAGCTAAAGTACCCTCTAGAAGGGTATAACAACGCACCGCGCGCCTCCTTTGGCTTTTATGCTTGTGTGCCTTGTCTCTGCCCTGCCACGCCTGTTGCATTGCCTCTGCCGCACATTTGTTATTGTTGCTGTTGTTGTTGTTGTTGTTGTTGTTGCTGCCTGCCGCTGTATGACGAAAGATTACAAGCGACAACAAAAATAGGCTAAAATTAAAGTAGCTAAATTAATGGCATACTTGCTGTGTTTGTGCCCCTTTTGCCTTTTTTGTCCCGCCCCGCAACGCCCCCAGCCAGACGGAGCCAGACAAAGGTGGAATGACTCTTGCCTGGCATTTTGTATTCATGATGCACGATTTAGATATAGACAACAACTCAGTCTAGGCCCCGCCAGACCCAGTCCCAGACCCAGACCCAACCCCAGCGCCAGGCCCTCTCGCAGACCCTTAAACATCTCGAGAAACTTAAGCTTCTGTTCGGTCCGTTAATTGTCTTTGGAGTCGCCCCCAAAGAGCAGCTGACAGACAGACAGACAGTCCGACTGACAGCCGGTCTGACAGTCAGAGTGACCGACAGACAGACAGTCTGACAGTCAGTCGGATGGACAGTTTGACTAGTTGACTGCCGCGTTTAATATGTGGCATGATCATCGCTGGCATTTCGCTTTGTTGCGCCCCAAAAAGTGTCAGAGACAGATTGTTGCACAGCCAAGCTGGGCTGAGTCAGCAGGGCGGGAGGAAGGGGAGTGAGCGGGGGCCACGTCAACATGCAATTTTAATAAAATGTTAAGTTGATCGGCATTTAAATATGCAGCACAATCAAGGCCCAAGTCGCGGCAGCTTCCAATCCCAATTTCAGCTCCATCTTTTTAGCTCAAAACTTCGCAGTTTTATCTTAAAATTCCCTTCTATACACTGCCAGAGGGCGTAACAGTTTTGTCATGAAGTGTGTATAGAGTTTTTATTTCATTAAATCTATATGCATATATGCCTGATCAGTAGCTGTTGACTAGATATAGCCATGCTTAATTGTTAGTCTCTTCCTCTGCAAACTACTCTCTCAATTCTGAAACTTGCGATTATTTGTCATATATCTGCAAACAATTTAATCTTCGGGTATTCTTAGTCTACTCTGCTTTCGTATTACAAAAATCAACAACATTTTTTCCAGTTTTTTTAACCAATTCAAAAAATTATTAGTTTTGCCTTGCTCCTCACATATGAGGCCAAATCTTATAATAAAAATTGGTCTACTTTATCATATGGTTAAAATGTGAGAAATGTTAAAAAAAATTTCGTTTTTGTATTGAAAAATGTTCTACGATTGATTAAGAATCAAATTCTCCTCACATATCTGCAAAGCCGTAAGCCGTAAGTCCACAAGGGTATTCAATCTTCGGCGTGACGCAAATAGCTGTTCTTTCTTGTTTTTGTTTTCTTATTGAAATTCCTGGCGTATGAAACAGCAGCAGTCAGCCTCGTCATCATCATCATCTTCATTATAATCATCATTTACACTGGCAAATGTTATTGTCTCCTGCACCCCCCAACCCAACCGTTTCCTCCTTCCCCTCCTCCCCCTTCTTCCCTCACAATTAGGCAGCGCTGAGTGCGGCTACTGTTTCGTTTCGTTTCGTTGTTGATCTCCTTTTCGTTTGCTGTTGTTGTTGTTGTTTGGCTTTCTGTGTTTGCTGTTTCTGAAGTCTGTTGTTGTTGTTGTGTTTTTTTGTTTTTGCAATTTATTTGATTGCCTCTTCATTTGCCCCCCCCCCCCCCCCCCCCACCCCTCCAGCTTCTGTCTGTCTGCCTTTATGTTGGTTTCTCTCTTCTCTCCTGCTTCTGGGATCTGGGATCAACGTTAAGTTGCAATTTATGTGCGATCATAAAAACTCGCTCAGACCCATAATTAATAAGAGTACCAAAAAAAAAAAGAAAAAGAGAAAGATGAATAAAGCCAAGCCATAAAGTGCTGACAAGTGCTACGAACTCCAAAACTTTTGGCCGCACAGTGTGCCGCTGGCAATTTGCATTGAGAAGATTTTGTTTCGAGTACCTTTATGATTTAAACTAATCCAACTTGACCGGAAATACCATATTTTTCGCCGTTATAAAAGAAAAACAAGAAAAAAAAGCCTCGCACAACAACAAAAACATTTGGCCATAGGCGTTTTAGCCAATTCAGAAAAAACATTCCAGTTTATTTTTAAACAAGTCGCTAAATTCTTTAATTTATTTCGGTAACAAAAATGAAACGGACGCTAACACAGGAATTTGCATGAGTGCAAGGGAGAGGGGCGACAATAAAGGGTAGCCAAAAAAAACAACAAGAAAAAATGAATAAAGAAATGTGCAACGTGCAGCGGCGATAACAAAATGTTATCGATAACAGCGTGGCATTTGTTAGTTGAACATAGATACCTGTTTTGTTTGAATACCCTAACTTTGGGCATATTCATTTGTTTGTCAAGTGTGCATAGAAAAGCATTTTAGAGCTTATTTGGGAGATCTTATAATGCACAGACTGTCAAGTTTAAAGAAATGCCGTTGAAATAGAGTATCAATATTCCTCTTGTTGTTTTACTCCAACTTGGAAAATCATTTTTACTACAAACTACATTAATTAAGTATAAAATAGTGTATATCTATGTTTGTCAAAAATGTAATTTTTGCTCAAGCTGCTGTATAGATAGTTTGGATAGCATGTGAGAGTATCTTAGCTAGTGCTGTCAATAAAAAAAATGTCTTGCGTACTCTGTCTAGGAGAAATGCTTTTCATATTGTTTTATTTAAAAACAATTTTTCTATAAATTTACTATAATTAAATTAATGTTCTTTGATATATAAAATAAGGGAAATTCTTAAAATAATAAAAATGTCAAGCATACAATTATTTTGATCCAATAACATTTTACCTAAAACTTTCTTACAAAACATAAGTTAAAATAGATTTTGTCTTGTTACTGTAAAAGCGAGCTTTGTAGTTTGTAAGAGTATTAACACTTCGACTTGCCGTAGCTATTCGTTCTCTCTAATTGTATTTGTAGTTGTTTCTTACAAAACATAACCCAAATAGCACTGGTTTAGTCATAGTAAAAGCGAGCTTTACGGTTTGTAAGAGTATTAACACTTCGGCTTGCCGTAGCTAGTCTTACACTCTAGTTATATTTGTAGTTGTGTGCGCATACCAAAGTCGAACGCCAATTTGACATTGAGCAAACGTAAATTCAGTGAATTCCTGCGTAAATCGATGGAAGACCACGAGACCGCAAAGGCCCGCCACAGGCGCATGCGACAAAAAGGACCGAACCCAAAAGCAAAATAAAGCAAAAAAAAAAAACAGAAACAAAAAGAAAAGAACAGAAACGAAACGAAACGAAAGATAAACCAAGAACGTACCGAACCGTGCCGAACCGAACCGAAGCGAACCGAACCAGGCCCCCGGGGCCAGTCGAGAGCGCTAATCAAGCCGTTGGGAGAGAGCGCCGCCGGAGACGAGGAAGAATTTCACACATGACAGCGAAGAATGCGCCGGGCGGCGGCTCCGATGATGCGTCTAGTTGGATGCCAATTGGAATTTTCAAATTCAACTGGAACTGCACACACACACACACACGAACACACACTCGCACTGAAATCCACTCAAGACACAGACACACACGCACACGCACACCGACACGCTGCAACAGTTAGTTTGCGTGTTTTTTTTTCGTTATTTTTTTTCGCGAGCGCACAAAAATAAATATTGAGAACAACTGATTATGAATGAGAAATTTATATATATATAGCTATATATATGTTTATATGTATTTTAGGTATATGTGGGTGTGCGAGTGGGCGTTGGGCGTGGGGCACGCGCTTTGTTTCGTTTCGTTTTTTTTTTGTGTCGTCTACCGTTATTCAGCCCAATTGCAGTCTGCACTTCGCTGCGCTGCGATCTTTACGCAAACCTGCGCCGTACTGAACACAACTTTTGCAGCTAACATAAAAAGTGCCCGCTTGTCTCCAATATTTCACACGACGGCAGCAGCATATAGACATATGTGTATATATATATATATATATATACCTAGAACACGATCCGGAGGAGTGCGAGGTGGGGGGAAGCCGACGACAACGACAGCGACGGGCGTGTGTCGTGCCTTGCTTCTATTTTGCGTGAACCAAAATTATTTTCGTACTTAAAAATAAATTGAAAAGCATTTTCCTCATCTGTTTTTCCCTCTCTCTCTCGCTCTCTCGCTCTCTCTCTCTCTCTCTGTGTGTATTTCTTGGCCCGTCAAACAACAACAGCCACATGAAAATCAAGCGTGAAGCGTGCTACAGCCCCGCCTACCAGACGCCGCCCATCCGTCCCGGTCTCGACTAATATACGGCTCCTAAGGGCTCCTACTCTAACCCACTCGCCACCTCTTTTCCCCTCGCATGTTTCTCGGGTGGGGGCCCGTTCATTATGGCTATCAAAGTTTTGTTGTAATACCTCTCTCTCGCCTTCTCCCTCCCTCGCTCCCCCTCTCTCTGTCGCTCTCTCGGAGACAGCAGCAATCCAAAAATACAAAACGCAGACCCAAAAGACAACAGAACATAATTTTTGTGTTCTAGCAGTAGATCTGCCGAGATAAACATCGCATATATATAATATATATATATATATATATATATATATATATATATATATATATATATATATATATAGGCAGGGAGGGTGGGAAGGGAGTCGCTTATGACTCTTGTTGGATTCCAGGCTATTTTCGTAGCGCACAGTCAGGCAAAAGTCTGCAAAATACGAAAATTTGAAAATGAAGTCACGTGAAAATTTTGTGCATGTGAAATTGCATGAATTAAGCTGAGGAAAACAACTGCAGGGCGAAATCCACTCAGACAAAAGTCCTTAGACTTGCGCCTTTTTGGGCGACGCTGCAGCCTGGCGGCGCCTAAACCCAAATCAGGAAGTTGCCACGGCAAAACTGACGCCGGAAGGAGCCAGAGACGCGCCACACGGCGATGAGCTGGGGACGGAGCAGGAGACGGAGCAGGAGACGGAGCAGGAGAAGGAGGAGGAGACGGAGCAGGAGACGGAGCAGGAGACGGAGCAGGAGAAGGAGGAGGCGCAGGAAAAGGAGGCGGAGCATGATGTTGGCAATGGTTGGCCAAGAACAATGCCCACGTCGAGATGATGATGATGATGGTAATGATGATGATGATGATGATGCTGATGAAGATGGTGCTGATGATGGAGATGGTGTGCAATAATTACAACAAGAAAAGCTGCACTTTATGCAACAACAGCAACAAAAAACAAGAAATGCAATCAGCAGAACCGAAACACAACCATTATAAGTGCCTAGTATACGACTATTAAATAACCTGCCTTGGGAGAGAATTAGACTTAGCAGCTGAAGGAATCTAAGAAATCGGTTGCAATGGCAACTCGAAGTCTGCGCAGAGATTGGGCTATTCATTTAATATGTCATCACTCAATATTCTGGCAAATATTTAAAAATAATAAGCTAGAGAAAAAAAAGGATGAACGAAATGGCATCAAATAAGAAAATCGGTTTAGTTTTTACAGAGTTTTATAGAAGAAGTTTCAAGTCTTAATAAAGTCTTAACTATGATTCGACCAAAGACAAAATATTTATATTGTCTTTGCTTCGAATCCAAATTTGTCTGTAAAAAGTCTAGAAAGAGCTCTCACTTAATATACTATTTTATTTTTATATAATAAAACTAAATGCAGATAGATAGATATATAGATAGGTAGAAAGATAGCAAGATAGAACGATAGCAAAATAGAAGAAGAAAGAAAAAAATTTTAGGAAAATTGAAATATATATATAGGGAGTATAACGAGAACTTAAAGACCAAGATTTCCAGTGCATGCTGCATAAGTTCGGGTTTTACGAAGTTATCAACGTGGACAGTTTGGGCGGATAATTTAAATACACCTAGGAGCTTGGCCAAAGCCCGGGCTGTCGTTGCAATTAAATTCGCACCCAATTTTTTGCCAATTGGAGAATTCGTAAAGCCGAGTGCAAATCGAGGCGACAAAGTTATTTAGCACTTAATGCAATTGGAACAGTGGGCGTTGGCCGGCAACACATCCTTCCGATGCCGCCAACTTTAACAGGGCACAAGAGGAGGGGGGAGGAGAGAGCGGCAGAGGCAGGGCCGAGGACTGCAGCTTGCCTGACCAGTTGACCACTTGCAACGGTTTATGGTTTCCGCCAGCAAAGTGAGCAATTTTCCGAGTCGCCCAGCTGACAGTCGATGGTCGGTTCGGCGCCCAGACATGGATGGTCTCTACATGATTAGACGACGTGGGGCACACAAGGGGGGGCACACAAGGGGAGGCGGGGCACTCACACAGAAAGAGGCAGGGAGAGAGTTGCAGCTTGGCGCCAGACGACTTCCTTGTGGCGGCAGGTGCTGCAAGCCTTGCCACATATTGATTGAAATTTAAAATGCAAATCACTTAAAGCGTTCAATTTAATTAAATTATTACCACAACATTGTTGTAGCATCTGCTTAAAAGGGGAAGGGGGCTGGCTGTGGGGCTGAGCTGAGGCTGAGCACTAAAGTGAAGACCGTTAGACGGACAACAACAATAACAACTGCAACAACAACAATAACAACTGCAACAATGACACATTAATGCTGACGACAACAAGTCATTTTTTTCAATGCCTACACTCAGAGAAATTCACAACAGTTTGTGTAGATTTGTCTAGATCAAAATTTGAGCTTAAAATTTAGAAAGTTTTTCTATTTTTTAGAGAATTATTTTGACTGAATAAAAGATAACATATGAGCTACTCTATCATATATCTCTATATATATTACTGTTTATGCTGACTGACCCTCAAATCAATCAATTTGGCATCTAAAACTGGCAACATTATTCTTGATCGCAATTCATGTAAAAATGGTACCCTCAAATATCCCATATGCATAGACATAGGTCAAACTTTCCCTTCCCCATAACTCGGTCAAAACTCAACCGATTTTCGTGAGGCTTGGCTTTATATTCATGATTTTCCCTCTAAAATAATCTGGCATTTAAATCTAACTATATATTTTTTGGTCGAAATTCATGTCAAAAACTCATTTAGTACTTTTGTATATAGACATGGGTCAAAATTTCCCATTCACATAACTCGGTCAAAGCTCAACCGATTTTCATGAGGCTTGTCTTTTTCTTCATGGTTTTCCCTCTAAAATAATCTGGCATTTAAATCTGACAAAATATTTTTTGGTCGAAATTCATGTCATTTAGTACTTTTCTATATAGACATGGATCAGAATTTCCCATTCACATAACTCGGTCAAAGCTCAACCGATTTTCATGAGGCTTTGCTTTTTGTCCATGGTTTTCCCTCTAAAATAATCTGGCATTTAAATCTGACAACATATTTTTTGGTCGAAATTCATGTCAAAATCTCATTTAATACTTTTGTATATAGACATGGGTCAAAATTTCCCATGCACATAAGGAAATAAGACAACACAACACAAAATAAATTAAAAGCTGCGGCAGATGCGCATTTTAAAGCCAAGCTAATTTTGTACATAATTTAAACATGAATTTCGCCGGCAAAGTTGTGCTAATAACAGGCGCCAGTTCCGGTATAGGCGCCGTCACAGCCGTTAAATTCGCCAAATGCGGCGCTTGCCTGGCGCTCAGCGGACGCAATGTGGAGAATCTGAAGCAGGTGGCCGAGCAGTGCAAAGCAGCTGGTGCCGCACCAGCTCTGGTTGCGGGCGACATCAGCAAGGAGGCGGAGTCGGAGCGAAACAATGGAGCAATACGGCAAACTGGATGTGCTGGTGAACAATGCCGGCATCATGGAGACGGGCGGCATTGAGAACACCTGCCTGGAGCAGTACGATCGCGTGCTGAACACCAATCTGCGCGCCATCTATCAGTTGACCATGCTGGCCACTCCGGAGCTGGTCAAGACCAGGGGCAACATTGTCAATGTGTCCAGCGTGAAGGGCATACGCTCGGCCTTTCCCGGCCTGCTGGCCTACAACATCTCGAAAGCGGGCGTGGATCCCGGCGTTATAGTCACGAATCTGCACAAGCGCGGCGGCATGGACGAGGCTGAATATCAGAAGTTCCTGGCGCGCTCGAAGACCACACATGCCCTGGGTCGATCCGGCACCTCGGAGGAGGTGGCCAATGCCATTGCGTTTCTGGCCAGCGATTTGGCCAGCTTCACCACGGGCCTCAGCCTGTCCGTGGACGGCGGCCGCCATGCCATGTGCCAGCGTTAACCACAACCCAAGCCTGACCAAAGCTGATTAAATGCATTTTGTGCGTTTTGAAATAAAGATGTCTTTTAGAGGAAATGGATTAGCTGTGCGGATTACAGATAAAGATCGCCAGACCCCGATCCAACTGCAATAGGCTCTCTCCTACCATGTTAGATTCAAGGAAACACAAAGATCCTTTACATGAAAGGCATCTCGTTATGTTATGCAATTATTTAATTGAATATACTGATGAAAAAAAAAAAGATACGTATATAGACATGGGTGAAAATTTCCCATTTACGTACCCAACTCGGTCAAAACTCAACCGATTTCCACGTGGCTTGGCTTTTTGTTCATTGGCTGCTAAATCTGGAAATATTATTCTTGGTCAAAATTCATGTAAAAATGGTATAAAAATGTATATAAAAAGTTTCAAGAAATTTAAGTGCAATCTATAATATTTAATTAAAATAAGAAATAATATTAAACATTTAAACTCGGAAGTAAATCCATTTAATATTCAACCCAGATTCATATAAGAATTTCGTACACCGTTTTTCGCGCAGTGCACTTTTGCGGTCAGTTGCAGTTGCAGCAAAACCACGCCCCGCCCCGCCCCCGCTTGCAACAGCTCGCAACAAGCGCAACGCATGTGTCTATCCGCGTGTTGCGGTGCCTTTGGCCCTGCCTCATAATGATGTTGCCTGGGCTAATACTGCTTGCGGCCCCCTCTGCAGTTGCCCCCCCCCCCCCCTCCGCCTCACCTGCCTCTTTGTTGGTTTTGTTGGCTTAATTAAATTGTGGTCGCCACTTGCAAACGAAGCGCGTACACAAAATCACACACAGCCAGCCCGTTGCAACAATGCAACAGACACTGTTGCACGTTCCGTTTCGCTTCTTCTTTCCAACGTTCTTGTTGTCTTTGTTGTTGTCGTTGTGGTTGGGCTTTTACTGTGGGGGCGGTGCGTGCTGGTAAAAAGTGGTTAAAAAGTGCGTGGCTAACAATAACATTAAAATTATAACCGCAATTTTGCACGCACCACTAAATAAATTGGCAGCTCAACTAACTGCGGGAATACCCCTACTTAACTCCTAAAACCATTTGTCAACTCGCATTTAGCAGAGTTCCAAAGAACCAAAATTTAAATTGACAGCTTCATCTGGAAGTGCACTTTAGGGGGAGGGGCAAGAAGTTTTGGGTTCAAAGCGCCAATAATGTGGTGGGGGGAGTTTTTTTTTACAGTGAAAGCAAATTTAGCTTAACAATACTCTGCTATTGTTGCATTATAAGCTTAAGTTAAGTTAGGTTGACTTCATTTAAAGCTTAAACAAGAATCTTCTACTTTTTATACCCCCTGAACCCATTGAAAGTGGGCGTAACTGGGCGAGGGCAGCATCTCCGATCCCTTAAAGTATATATATTCTTGATCAGCATCAATAGTCGAGTCTACCTAGCCATGTATATCTATCTATCCGTTCGTCTAACCGTCCGTCCGTCCGTCTGTCTGTGCGTCGATTCGTATGTACGAACGCGTCGATCTCAGAACCTAGAAGAGCTAGATTCTTGAAATTGCGAACGTAGGTCCTTCTAGTGCCCGCGCTGTAAGAGTTTCTCTTCGATAATCGATAACTTGCCCCGTTACCAAGCAATCGATACAAAATGATATCGAAATCTTGTTTCTTGAGCAAATCTCTTAGGTTTTAGGAGCTAGAGTTATCGAATTTCAGATTTAGCGTCTAGAATGGCATAAACAGATCAAATATATTTCCCTTTATAAATGCCCCTATCCCTCCCTAGCGTGGGCCGTCCCCTAGTCCTGCACCCCCGACTAAAGCGTCTTACTTGTTTTTAATATATTATATTAAGTTTTATTTCTTTATTACTTTATACTCTGATTTTAATACATTTTTCTACTTTTTCAGATTACAATATCATAAAAATCTGTTCAAAACTCGGGTAAGTCAATTCCAAACTCTTTTTATGCCAAACTATGTTAATATTTTCTATCAAAACATGAATTTAAACGAAGACATATTACTTAAATAAAATTCAATTTTCGCTTCTTGTTTGTTCCACTAAAAAGGGCTGAAAAGCCCTAAGCTCTGGTTTATACATTTTATTAATTACCTACAATTTTCAAGGCTTTTAAGCAATATAAAGTACAATTGTGCTTAAATTTAGAACAGAAAAATACTTAAAATAATATTTCCAGCTGATTTTAACTTATTTTCCATTAATTTTTCTTATCAAATGCTTACAATTTATTTAAATAGTTTTATTTCCCTCTGTATCTAGCTTTAGTTACTTTATTTGTTTAATCTTAAGATATTAGCAGCTGCTTTTAATATGTTATTTAAGTCTTTCTCAATTGCCCGCATTCAAACACAACTTTTTCGCATAAAAACTGCAACTTTGAATGCGTCTCGAATGCGCTTTCAGGAAGCTGCAGCATATGACACGAGTGTGCATTAGGATGCTTTCCGCCCCGCAGCAGCTACCCCACCCCAGCCCCTCCCACCTCTGGCCATCTCCCGCCCTGCCGTGTCAATGCGTGAGCGACGCGTTTTATTGTTCATTTGTCCTTTGGAAGGACACAATTCAATGGGGTACAAATAGTGCGCAAAGTTGCTGACGCGAAGCACAGTTAAAACCCAGAAAAGCCAACTAGAATTGAGGTAATACCCCAGCCCGGCACGGCCCGCTCTCCTCCCCCCTTGCAGCTGCCACTGATAGGAGCTGCAGCTTCCCCTTTGACCTTACAATGCCCGTTGCAGCAGCTGCAACTCCCGCTTAATTTGTGGACAAAGGAGGGGAGCCACAATGCAGTCGCTACAATTGTAGAGCTCGGAGGGGAACAGGGGGTGGAGAAAGGGGGGTGGCGGGGGCAGGGTCTGTTGCTATCACGTTGCCATTTAAGTTGATTTGCTTTTTTTGGGTTTGAGCATAAAATTCAATCAGCTTGAGCTGCATTCAAAAGCTACGAGCTGCCGCCACCCCCTCCCCCCTTGCCACTGCTCCCCCCTTCCCTCTGGCAGCCAGCACCGGCGCAGACAGCCACGTTTGTCCTTAGATTGTCCTCTGGCAGCAGCAGCAGCAGCAGACCTTGTCTCGCCTGTCTAGACCGCTGCAGGGGTCGCTGCAGTCATGGCAACCGCATGCGATTTATGCTGTTGCCCTTCGCCGTCTGCGCCCTCTCTGGCGCCTACATCCTACAACTCCCACTTCCCCTTCTCTCTCCACTTGTTGCCACTTTTATGTGCCACAAGCGACGCGTTAATATTATTAAATGCAAATTAAGCTTTATCTCATTTCGTTCATTAGCGGCCAATTTGCGCGTTCTTGTTTATTGGGCGGCATTTAGATTTGCCACGCCCATGCAACCTTTAAGCCTTGGCTTTATTAGCCCGCTGCAATTAACCAAGCAGCCAGACGCACTGCATCATTTGTGGCTGCATTCCAATGCGGCTACTCCTGCTGCTGCTGCTGCTGCTTCTACTCCGTCTCCGTCTCCAGCTGGAGGCGTGTTTTCACTTCCTGGCAACGGCTAATTTGCAAACCAATTAAATGTCAATTTGAGGCATTGTTCCCATTCGCCGCGTCGTCACAATGTCTGCCGTGTCAGCGCGTAAAACTTTTCGCCCCAGACCCAGAGCGCGACTCGCAACTCGCAACCAAAGGCACAAAATCTATTGTCGCCGCTTCAGCTGCATTGTTGTCCGTATACCCTGTAATCGAGGGGATAAAACTGGGTATATTGCAGTTGTGCAAATGTTTGTGACAAGCAAAGGAGTTTATCATCGTGCCTAGAAAGTTTATTAAGCACAGATCCTTAACGTGATCATACTTGCCATAAAGTACTGCACTTTTTCCAAATAATCGACAAATATCGATTTTCAGCTAGAGTATATTGCAGTTGTGCAGATACTTGTAACAGGCAGAAGAGGGCATCACCATGCCTATAAAATATATTCAAATGCAAATCATGAACGTGATCGTCTTTGCAATAAGGTCCTTCCCTTTTTCTGATATCGATTAATATCGATTTTCAGTTAGAATATATTGCAGTTGTGCAAATGTTTGTCACCAACAGAGGAATTTATCTCCGTGCCTAGAAAGTTTATTAAGCACAGATTCTTAACGTGATCATACTTGTCATAAAGTTTATAATTTTTTTTCAAAATCGATAAGTATCGATTATTAAAAATTGCAGTTTTCTTATATACACACACATGACAAGGCCAGCTTTAAGCTCATAAAAAAATCATGAGAATCAAAGTATCATAAATAAGTTTTTCAAGAATTCTTTTTCAAAATGTGTGTCCATGGACAAACAGACCCATATATATACAAAAAGTAGGACAGACAGGGTATCTACTAGTCGGGCACGCTCGCCTGGAGTACTCACACTTGTTTTTGCTGGCTGCGCCAAAGTTTTGCCCAGCGTCAAAGTTTTCACTGGCTGTCTAGACGCGACTCCAGTCGACTCCTTTGTAGACTTCGACTTCGACTGCGACTGCGACTTTAGTTGTATTTGGTCGCGTAGTTTGCATAAGTTGCAGCCGACTATCCGCACCGCTCGCTCAGCCCTCTCCACTTCTCCCTCCGACCCTCCGTCTCGATCGTGTTTTGAGCCGCGCTGCTTAAGTGCATTTTAATGCCCCAACGTGGCCAAAGGGCGTGATTGAATTCCAGTAGACAGTCTGCATGTTGTGGGCGCGAGCTCTTTGTCAATGTATCGCACGTGGCGTATGCGTAACATTTGCTCGACAAAGCCAAGCAGTAGTACAGTGAAGTCTCCACATATTTGCTGCACTAGCTGCTTAAAGCTTTCAACTTGACTGACTGCCGAACTCTCATTTTTTGTTACCCAGTGTCCAAATGCTTAGCAATTTCTAACACTGTCTCAGAAGCTTTTAAACTACTTTAAATGGAATGAAAAGCTTTGATTTAAGAGCTTTTAGAGTCCACCTCATTATAATTCCTGTAGCAATATTTAATCTTTTTTTACAAAAGCCTGTTTGAACCAGATTTTAAAACGAATTTGTGATCATATGAAAGCTTTCAATTCAGTTAAGCTTAAAGCTTAACTTTTTTAATAGTTGAGTCTTTCTTTAAGCTCCCTTCATTGAAGAAACGTGAAAGCATTTACAAATACATTCACTAAAAAATGTTTAACGCAAGCTTTTAGAAGTTTTTACAATAATTGTTAAAGCTTTCAAATTTATTCAGTGCTGAAGCTTTAGACTGAAAGGGTCGAGCTTTTATCATTGTTGTGCTCTGATTAGTAAAGCTTTTGAAAGCACGTGAAAGCTTTTAGCTACAAGAGAATAGAATCGAAAGCTCTGAAATATGGAAAGGCATCTGAGTAAAATCTTACAAAGTTAATTGACTGACAGAGCTTTAAGCCTAAGTGATGACTTCTAAAGCTTCCATCATTTAATATTTGTAAAGCACATGAAAGCTTTAATCTTAAAACTAACTGACCTACGCTTGAGGTCCCGTAAGCTTTTCTTTTCTTCTCATAGTTTCCAATACTGTGTGCTAAAGCTTAAAAGCCACTTTAGTCTAATGTCATTGCAGCTCGAGCTTCAATATTTGACGTCGATTTTAAAAGCTAAACAATTTCCATCAGTCACATTATTTATGTCCATTTGGCACTATGCACATTTTCTATGCAAATGCGGCCGACAAATGCCCAAAAGGCACGCCCACAACCGCAGCAGGAAAACGGATGCCAAAAAAAAAAAAAAAAAAACATTTTTTTTTTATGCAAATACAAGAGAAACCCACAGGAGGCAAAGAAAAAAAGTGCATTGGAATATGGCTGCAGGATACTTTTAGCCACAGACACGGACACCCACACAGTCAGAGGGAGAGGAGGGCGAACAGGCGGGGAAGGGGGGGGGGGGGCGTTTGCTAGGGCACCTCATCGGCCGAGCTGGGCAATGAGTTTTTGAGCTAAAAGTTGAATTGTGCAACAAACAGACTCTCGCTCTCTCTCTCTCGCTCTCTCTCTCTCCCTCCATCTCTCTCGCTCTCTCCCACTCGCTGTGTGTGTTCGTTTTCGACTGTCTGTGTGGTATGCACTTGTCTAGACGTTGGCTAGACAGTGTAAAACCAAAAAAAAAAAGGAAAAATAACAGAAATACAAGCCAACAACAATTACAGCAAAAATGCCAGCGACAAAACGAAACGAATTGCAGCACATTTGCCATATAGCGAGTGTGCACCGTACCCGTGCCCGCGCCCCGATCCGTGCCCGTGCCCGTGCCCGTACCCGCATCCACTGTGGATCTGGACAGCGACAAATTTTTGGACAAATTTCGCACACAAAGCCAGTGCTGACAACTTTTAAAATCTAGCTGAATTCAAGAATGGACGGCTAAATAAATACCCTTCTAGAGATATGGATAATGGGCTTCCCGATATGTGAAGAGAATGATGAAGCTCGTAACTGTTGAGCTTAAGGATCAGAGTTTGAAGAAGACAGACATGAGAACAGAAAAATTGTCCATAGAAAAACACATTTTTTCGATCGATTTTTCCTATAGTCATATATATATATTCTATATGGCTTACATATAAGTCCGTTTAAGTTGAGTTTAATCAAGTTATCTTAATAAACAAAAAAGTTTGCCATACAAGAACCTCATTTGCGACCGATTGTTCCTATGGCTGTTATATATATGTATATGTAGTCCGATCCGACTGAATTTGATAT
This sequence comes from Drosophila borealis, assembly GCA_035045885.1. Taxonomy (NCBI): domain Eukaryota; kingdom Metazoa; phylum Arthropoda; class Insecta; order Diptera; family Drosophilidae; genus Drosophila; species Drosophila borealis. Next base: position 1,032,691 of record JAWNOR010000164.1, on the reverse strand, counting down.
TTGTACTGACTGCAAGTTTCATGACAATAGCTTTTCAGCTGAGAGACTAATTTGCATGAATCAGACTAGGTTGTTTATCAAGAATGGATATATCTAACGCGCTCGTAGATATCTTCTGCTATGCTTTTCAGCTGAGAGACTTCTTTGTTATAAAGACTAGGCTGTTGATCAGACATATATATTTACTTCCTAAGCTCGGAGGTATCTTCTTCCAAGCTTTACAAATTTTTCGTGACAAAATTATAATACTTTGCTCAATAACCTTTTCGGTCATAGATAGGCAATAAATAGGGTCGTCAGACTTTGTTATTGGCATGTCAAAACCGAGCTAAGTTTCAGCTGCTAAATTTAGCTCGAAAATAGCTGAATAGGCAACATGATACAACAGCAAGGCGTGTGCTTAAAAACTCAGTTTATTAACATGAAGAACAACAGTTTTTCTATTTCATTTCGCATTTACAACTTAACTAGAGACTACTGTAGGGCTGTCGTTTTACGCGGCGCCGAACTTCTTGCGCTGATAGGGCGGCGGCAGCGATGCCAGCAGATTCTTGGTCTGCACGCCGACGGTGACCAGCTCCTTGGCGCCGAGCCGGCACACCTGCAACAGATGCTGCAAGAAAAGCAAGGGGAAGGGTTTAATAGAGCTCAGTTAGATTTGTGCAATGTTTAGTTTACCTGACGATTGAAGCGCACCTTCAAGCGATAGCTCTTCAGTTTGGCTGTCTCGTGCGCATCGCTGCTGGACTTGCTCAGCCGCTTGGCCTTTGTCTGGGGCGCGTGAAGCGTGTGGTCCTCCGGCTGATGGCTCTCCAGCACATACAGATGCACCTCATCATAGACCATGACAATGTTTGGATTTTGTGCATCGAGCATTAGGCCGCGAATGCTGTGCAAATGCGCATTGGGCACAAAATGTTCTGCGGTCTCGCAGACAAAGCGACGCTCCTGGAGATCATAGTCCACAATACGTCCATCCGCATAGGCAACGACAAGACGCGAGCTGCTCTCGTGCATGGCCAGCGCCGTGGTTCCAGCCTTATAGCGCGGCAAATTGAGTAGATGCTTGACCTTCTTGCCACGCAGCTGCCAAACGGCAATTAAATGATTTGTGGCAGCCACCACCAGATATTTGCCACACGGCGACACCTCCACCAGGCTGATTGGCGTCTTAATCTCAGGACTCAAATCGTGGCTGTATAGGAAATTCACCTGCTCCTCCTCCAGACTAAAACACCGCAATTGTCGACTCGGCGCGTGTATGAGCCACAGCTGCTGCTGCTGCTGCTGCGGCTGTGTCTTGAAGAAGCCAATAAAGCCGGCTGGCTCCAGTTCGGCGGGCAAATCCGTTGTCAGGCGCTGCAGGCCAAGCGGCTCGCGCTGCACCCGACTCAGACGCAGCTCCTGGGCCGTGGAATAGCATATCCAGTTGCCGTCCGGCGAAATGGCCGCAGCCTGTATAAACTTGTGGGCGGCAACGTTTAGCTGCAGCAGCTTCTCGGGCGTATGCTCCAGCTGCAGCTGCTCCGAGCTGCCCAGGCCGAGTTGTTGACGCTCGCCGGGCCGTGGCACGCCCAAGCGCCACAGATCCAAGCTCTGCGGATAGCGCAGCAGCAGCAAATTGCCGCTGGGCGCCAGGCTGGCGGATTTACCCTGCAGATAGGGCGCATATTTGGCCACATAGGCGCGCGTCTTGGTGCTGGACGAGATGCACAACAGGCCATCCTGGCCGCCAGACACAATGCGATCGCCTATCACCAGCAGCGCCTTGACATAATGGCTGTGCACCTCGCGCTGCAGAAACTTGATCCAGCGCTCGCAAACGGAATCTTCGCGCTTGATTTGCGTTTTGCTCAGGACACGTATCAGGGGTGGTTTCATGCCGCTGCAGACCAGACGATCCTCCTCCTCGTTGACCGCCAAGGCGAATACATTGCGATCGAGCACTTTGCACGACTCCAGCTGCGTCGCATTCGCCCCGTTCCACACGGTCACATAGCCAGCTGAGTCGCCGGCAATGATCGTATTGTCGCTGAGCACCTGCAGCGAATAGACAATCACATGCCTGTCGGACAGTGTCATCGTGTGCAGCGTATGCCCCTTGGCCACGCTCCAGATGCGCACGGCACCCATTGTGCCGGTGACCAGACGCTTGCCCGGCTTGTCGAACTTGCAGCAGAGCACACGTCCATCCTGCTTGCTGAACAACAGCTTGTAGTTGATCTCGTCCTGCTCAATGCTCATGATGTTAATGTGTCCCTCCTCGGAACCGACAGCCAGCTCCGTTTCAGCGCTGTTCACGTCCAGGCACCACAGCGCATTGCCCGTGGGCGACTGTTCGCGACGTGGTTGCAGCGTATTCAAATCCCATTCTATCAGTTTGCCCGTCAAGTCCACCGAGAAGAGGCGCTTGCTCGCCCAGGCCAGGCTCTCCACCTGCGATTCGGGGGTTAGTTGTATAACGCGTTCCAGGAATGGCGCATAGTGCATGTTCCACAGCTCAATGGAGCCATCCTCGCTGAGAATAAAGTGCAAATAATGGTCATTATTATTATTTCATAAGTAAATTAAATTTTCACTCACCGGCTGAGCGCGAGGCATTTGAGCACTTTGCTGTACGCCAAACAGACAATGCCGCGTGGCTTGATTGTATAGAAGCGTACGTTGTGCACTTGGGCGGTGCCCCCGGATTTATCGGGCACGTCTGCTTTCATTGTAAAACTCGTTGATATTTTGGTTTTACTTCAAAAAATACACATTCGCACGTGCGTCGAGCGCGTTGTGGTACTTGCTGCTATTGGCGTTGCCAGACTGTCTCAGTCGCGATGTAAACAATGCCATTCACAGCGCGGGCAAACGATAGTTATTGCTATCGATATGCACAGTGGGTCACAATGCAGTTAAACTAGTTCACATTTAACTGACTCATTGTGCGATAATTTAGATTTTTGTGTTTTAAATGACAGTATTCCCTGTTTAAATGAATCTGGCGCGTGCGTAGCTATCAATTATTCTTAAGCTAGTGCTGGACCATTCACAATATCAATCGCAATCGATATTTGCAGCAATTCACAATTAAACCAGCTCACAATTGAACTAAACAATAGAATATGGGGGTGGCTTTTTGTGGTTTTTAGAAAAAACTTACGATTTGCTAATTTAATTATATTGTTGACAATGTGCCAAGTGTAAATAAACGTACGAAATTATGCAATAACACTAATTGCACAGCAGTAACAGCAGCAACATCAACAACAACAGCAGCAGCAGCAAAATGTCCGCATCATTCTGGAGCTTGTGTCTAGCATTGTTGTTTCTGCTGGTGCTCGGCACACCGGCCATATCCTCGCGTGTCCTGGAGCTGAGCGATCGCTTCATCGATGTACGCCACGAGGGCCAATGGCTGGTCATGTTCTATGCCCCTTGGTGCGGCTATTGCAAGAAAACTGAGCCGATCTTTGCGCTCATCGCACAGGCTCTGCACGCGACCAACGTGCGTGTGGGCAGGCTGGATTGCACAAAATATCCGGCAGCAGCAAGAGAATTCAAGGTGCGCGGCTATCCAACCATCATGTTCATCAAGGGCAACATGGAGTTCGTTTATAATGGGGATCGCAGCAAGGACGAGCTGGTCGACTATGCGCTGCGCATGTCCGGGCCGCCCGTGCAGCTGGTCACACGCACGGATAGCGTCGATATGCTGAAGGGTTCGCACACGATCTTCTTTATGTTTGTCGGGCCGCAGCAGGGCATTGTCTGGGACACATACTATGCCGCCGCCGAGGGCTATCAGGAGCACGGCTTCTTCTATGCGACCAGCGAGGATATTGCCGCACAGCATTTTGATTTTGAGCAATTGCCCGCGGTGATTGTCTACAAGGAGGAACAGCATCATTTCTATCCGCACGGTCATGTGGCGCACGAAATGGATCCGAACGATGTCAATGAAACCATTTTCCAGTGGGTCAACGTGGAGCGCTTTACGCTCTTTCCCAAGGTGACGCGCTTCAATATCCATCAGCTGCTCAAGACCAAAAAGTTCTTGGTGCTCGCCGTCGTCACGGAGGACAAACTAAGTCAGATAGCCACACATGAGCTGGAGTTCCGTGACATGGTTGAGGGCGTCATACGCAAGCATCGTCCCCGATATCACGATAAATTCCAGTTCGGCTGGGTGAGCACATCCGTAACAAAATCCGTATCACAATTCGTTTTCAACTGCTCTAAATATCTCCTCCACTCAGATTGGCGAACCGTCTATAGCACATTCCATTATATTGGACCAATTGCCCACGCCCCATTTGATAGCGTTGAACTCGACGACGCAGCATCATTATATACCCGAGGACGATCCGCTGCAGATGACGCCGCAGGCTCTGCACTTGTTCCTCGAGTCCATCAGCAATGAGAGCGCCACAGTCTACGGAGGCGACACCTATTTTGTGCGCTGCAATCGGGCGCTCTTCGAGCTGAAGCGCTCCCTGCGCGAGATGTGGCGCGGCAATCCGGTGCTAATGACCGTCATCTTTGGTCTGCCGCTGGGCTTTCTATCGCTGATCATGTACTCCATTTTCTGTGGCGACTGTCTGGTCACCGAGGAGGAGCAGGACGAGGATCACGAGAAGAAGGAGTAGAAGCTGCCGCCAAAATTCATTTCACTCTCGTGCGAGTCTCACAATGTACTTTTCGTAATGTACTTTTGCATAAAGCCAAAATCTAGTCTTAATTTAAACGACATAAACTACATTTTGCTTTTAGAAATACCGATTCGTGATTTCGTTGTCGATTCGTATTCTTCATCTGTGTGTTTTTTTGATTTGTATGTATTCATGTCGCCCAAACTTCGCGATTTGTTAGCGATTTTGTACTAGCTTTATACACTTGCTGAAAGTATTATAACTTTGTCAAGAAGTATATTATTCTAGATAAGACTTGTCTGTCTCTTAATATGTAAACTATTCCCTCATAGTTACCTTTATAAACAATTCCAAAGATTTGTCTTTTAGTCAGCCGAATCGAGCCATTATATCACACAGCTGTTATGGATAATTGAGTTTGTATATGAGCAACTTTTTGATTTTAGAATAACGAGCTTCACTTTGCTAACATATGTCTGAGCGAAATTTTTATCAATATCGGACGACAAAAATATACGTAAAGCTCTTTAGAATTTCAAGAAATTTTTTAAAGCTTAGTAATTAGATGTTTTATTATGAGGAGTAACTAATTTTAAATCGAATTTCTATAGTATATAGCTCTATTAGAAACTAACGATTGAATAGTTTTCGGCTTTTATGAATAACTCTTCGATTTCCAAGACTTCCTAACCAAACTCATCAGCTCAACTGCATCCAATATCTCTCTGATAGAAACCTATAGAAATATATTTTCACTCAAGATTTGTCTGCAAGCTTATATACGAATCTGCGACATCCTGAGACAAGTCGATATATTGTTTAATTTAATAAACATTAGTTGATAATTTAGTAGAATCATTAAGCACGCTTGTTTCGATTTCTATTCGGTTGTGTACACGGAAAACTTAAGTTAGGTTTTAGTTGATTGTAGATCCCAGCCAAAATCAGCAGCCATAGTCCTCGTCGTCATCGCTGTCTATGGCCGCACGGCGACGATCGTACTTGACGGTGGATTTACTCTGTGGCATTTGTGCGTTGACGCTCTCCAGAATGCTCACGAATTGGGCGTCGTCCAGTTTGCCGCGCACCTGGCCCATTTGGGCCATGCGTATGACCATGTTTTCAAACATTTGCGCCTTGTCCGGTTTGCTCACTTTCAGTGTGTTGACTGTAAGAGGTTGACGTTAGTGTGGCTTGACTGTACAGTGGCTGCCGACGGTTTACTTACGGCGTGCACGTGCCTGTTGGTCGAGCACTTGGGAGAGGATTGAGTGCTTCATTTCCTCCTGGGCGCGCATCTGCTCCTGTTGGGCCTGTTGTTTTTCGGCATCGCTGCCACCGCCGCCGCCCTGCATGAACAATTATAGGGTATATCGATTAGCGCATACCCTTTCCCTCACAGGTGTGCCGTGGATAGGCGCCACAATAACAACAATAATGAGTCATGCATTGCTATAAGCCAGCAAACGCTGTTTGCATAGCATTGCGTCTTATTGTTTACGCTTTATGCAGCATCACAAGTTCATCATTTATTTTTATTTTATTTAATTTTTTTTGTGGCTATTTTTGGCATTCGGCAGCGAGCGGCGTTTGCTTAGCACATTGTTTTCTACTTACAAATTGTGCCATACGCTTTGCGCGCAATTCATCCAAATCTCCATCCGACATATTTTTAAATTTAATGTATTTAAATTTATATATAAAAAGTTATTTATTATAAAAAAGAAATAACCACAAACTTCGCTGTTCTCCGGTAGGCAGTGTATCGATACAAACGTCTCACTTTGACAAGACTAACTAATATATCGATAATAGCGCTGCGGCAAATATCGATATATTGCATTGAACACGGTGAATTGTGCATTAAAAAGAAGAAGCAGGCACAGATATAAACAAACAGCTGTGCAAACCAAAAATTTAATTCGTGCAAGAAAAATTTAATAAATTGTGCATAAGTTTTTATAAATTGTTTAAATATTGCTGCGAAATGACTTCGCCACTGGAAAATTTGGAAACGCAACTGGAAATGTTTATCGAGAACGTGCGGCAAATACGCATAATTGTGAGCGATTTTCAGCCACAGGGTCAAAACGTACTGAATCAGAAAATGTAAGGAAATTTCGCGATTTGCCCAGATGTTGCTTTTAATACCTATTTGAATTTGGTAAAATACAGCAACAGCTTGGTCACCGGCCTGCAGGAAATTGACAAATTGCGGCCACAGGTGCAGGATGTGTATGTGCCTTTTGAGGTGTTCTTCGACTACATTGACCAGGACAAAAACCCTCAGCTGTACACAAAGGACTGTGTGGAAAAGGCGCTGGCCAAGAATGAGGAGGTGAAGGGCAAAATCGAGAGCTTGAAAAAGTTCAAAGCGAATTTGCTGCTGGAATTGTACAAGACATTTCCCACCGAGATGAACAACTACAGAGCCTACAGAAAAGACTCGATCTAAGCACTGCAAATTTTAGTTTTGTAAGCCTTAAAGTACTATACATATAAAAAAAAAATTAATAAAATATAATTGCTACTCATGTATGTACTTAGAAATACGCGTTTTGTGTCCTTTGTTTATGTAGAACAAACATTTCGTCTAGTCCCAGCTGACTAAATAATATATATTTATGGTTTAGTCTAGAAATTGAGTACGACTTAATTTGAAAGGGGTTGCGGAAAGGACAGGAACTGTGTTCTAAATTCAAAACGGGCATTTAGCAAATTTTTTTCCGAAGGCTCCAGTGGCGCAATTGGTTAGCGCACGGTACTTATAATCAGTAACTGTGTATGAGCAATGCCGGGGTTGTGAGTTCGAGCCTCACCTGGAGCAGCAAGCACAATTTGAGTGTTGCGTATTTTTTTTATTTACAAATATTTATATATATATGTGAATATATAAAAAATCGTTTACAATTGCTTTTTCGCGCTTGCATTAAAATACCAAAGTTTATTTTGATTGTTGAATTTTATATGGCTAGAACTGTTAACTGGGCCGCAGCGTTGCCAGATCGTCGCGCACAGCAGGCCAGCTGTTTATTGTTTTTGTGCGCTTGTGTAATTGATAAGAGCTTTGCATTTTATTATTTATCGCAAAATGCGGCGCACGTTTGCCATTTGCCGAACTGGTTTTAGCGGATTAAGTTATGCAAAAACGTTCAAAACGCATGCTGGAACTTATAGTCTGCCGACAGCGCGTCATGCGTCATCGGCATGCTGGAATTGCCAAAAGCTGGGCGAGCACATGATATGCGCGGAATGTGGCTGCCTTCAGGATGTGGATAATAGCACGGCAAGTAATTGCGTCAACTCATGGCATGCATATTTAATTGTACCAACTCCCAACGCCATCCCATTAGAACTACTTCAAGCTGATGAATTTTCCCGTCAAGTTTTCGCTGCAAACCCCGGAGCTGACGCAGCGCTTTCGGCAGCTGCAGGCGCAAGTGCATCCCGACAAATACAGCAACAAGTGAGTAACCGGATTCGTATATTGTTGGCGCCCTAATTGCCATTAATGGGCCACCTAACCCGTAGGACCATCCGCGAGCAAACCAACTCCGCGGACTGGAGTTCGCTGGTCAACAAGGCATACAAAACGCTGTCGGTGCCATTGGAGCGCGGCCAGTATATGCTGCAGCTGGAAGGCGAGCAGATGCCGCAGGACAATAGCGCGCTAAACGCGACCTTTCTGATGGCCATGATGGAGCGCAACGAGGAGGTGGAGGAGGCGGCAGACAGCGATGCGTTGGACAAGCTAAGTGCGCAGTTAAGCCAGGAGCAGGAGGCAAAGGCACAAAAACTAACGGCCCAATTTGAGGCGAACGATTTGGCGGCAGTTAAGCAAACGCTTGTGGAAATGAAATATTTGCAGAGCATACAAAGCAGCATTAAAAAGAAACAACAACAGCTGATGTCCAGCTGAGCATAATTATGCAAATCGATTAGTCGATCGTTCAATCGATAGGCACCCAACAGCGACGAGCAAGAAGCAGCAGCAGCAGCAAAGCAAAGCAAAACAAAACAAAGAAAAGGTGGCCACTGGCCACGGCGGGCCTCAAAACTGAAACAGCTGGCATCACCGGCAAAGACCTTCAAATTTGCCAGTTTTAGAACAACGATCGATTCAAGCGAAAAAATGTAATGTGATTAAAGTTGGCATGTGATTGCACCTGCCGATACGCTTGCTGCTTAATTATTGTTGAAGTAATGACTCGCAGTTGTAAGGTATATGGGCGGTTATCTGAAAAAAGCGCCCCAACTAGTTTTTGCTAGCCTGTTCGTTTGGTCAGGGGACTTTATGCCCACGAGGGAGGGGGAGGGGGGGGGGTGAGCTAGAGGAACTTAACTCATTGGCCAAAAAAACAGATAAAATTCCCCGTATCGTGCACCCTGTACCGTGGGCAGTGACAAATCGTTGCGCTTGGTGATAATATTATAATCAGCTAACTGTGCGCCCTCCAACGAGTTCACACCCGCACACACTCTCGTAATTTTCACTTACACCTGTCGCTGCACACACACACACTTAGACACACACACTCGCGCGAGTCATTTGGCAAATATTTCTAGTGCAAATTGAATTTAAATTGAAAACGCTTCTTGTTTCGCAATGTCAGTGCTACTTAGTTCATCGACTGAGCCGCGCGCACAATTGCGAACTAGTCCAAGTAATAACATCGAACTCATTAAATGTTGAAGAGGATGCACACGCTCTGCCTGTGCCTGTGCCTGCTGCTGCCGCTGGTGGCACCTGCTCTGGCCGATGTCAACGGCACGATATCGCCCATCATTGGCGTGCTGGCCCAAGAGATCTACCAGGACGGCTTAATATCCAAGCATTTCAATGCGACCAGCTACATTGCCGCCTCGTATGTTAAGTTCGTGGAGGGCGCCGGCGGTCGGGTGGTGCCCATCGGGTGAGTTATGCTTATCAGCGGAGACAGGTGCACTAAATTGAGGGTTTGATAAGGCGTGATTGCACTTGTCTCAAGCGTTCTCCACAATGACAAGCAGTTTTGGCTTTGAATAATTTGTTGTACCTCTTCACAAATAGAATCGGACACAATCGCAGCTACTACGAGGAGCTGCTGCAGAAGATCAACGGGTATGTTGTTGCGGGCGAGCTGCGTTTGTTAAATCTGTTAATTATACGTGCATTTCCTCATATAGTCTACTGTTGCCCGGCGGCGCAACCTTTTTTAATGAAACGAATGGCTATGGCGATGCCGGCGAGCATTTGATAGCGATTGCCAGGGAGCTCAACGATAATGGCACCTACTTCCCCGTTTGGGGCACATGTCTTGGCATGGAACTGCTGGTGCTTAAAATGGCCAATGGCACGGAGACGCGCAGCGATTGTCAGGCCATTAACATGGCCCTGCCCTTGGAGATGAAGCAGGGTAAGAAGGAGCTAGCCTAAAAAAGTAAATAGGCTATATGGAAGTAGAGCATATATCGCTCATTTCCATCGTATATCCCATTTCCTTGGATGTTAATGTATTTTGCCTTTCAACTCTTTAATAGACTACAATGAGAGTCGCCTGTTTGGCGGGGCCAGCGAGGAGATTATTACGAAGCTGTCTCAGGAGAATGTTACCTATAACTATCATCGCTATTGCTACACGGAGCAGAGCTTTTCGGTGCCAGCTCTGAGTAACTCTTGGCGCATTATGTCCCTAAATCATGACGTGAACGGCATTGAGTTTGTGTCCACCATTGAGCACCTGAGCTATCCATTCTATGGCGTACAGTTTCATCCGGAGAAAGCGCTCTATGAGTTTGTCAGCAAGGATGTGCCGCACTCCTCATCGGCCGTGCATAGTGCACAGTATTTTGCAGACTTTTTCATCAACGAGGCCCGTCGGAATCCGCATAGCTATGACAATGCCACAGATCAGGCGCGTTCCCTGATCTATAACTATAAGCCTGAATATACTTCAGTGCTGGGCTCCGGCTATGTGCAGCAATATCTGTTTGAGGATCCGGATATTGCCGGTGACGGCGATGATGATGATGGCCCTTATCCCCTCTATCCCAATGACAATGGCGACAACGGTGTCGCATCGTGGTCTCTTGGATTTGGCCTAGTTGTCGCATTAGCTTTCAGAGTGTTCTTTGTGATAATGGCGCTTAGTTAAGATTAAAAGTTTCTAGTTCTTATTTGCGGTATACATGTCTATGCATAAAATGTGTACATAAATGAAGAATAGCTTTTTTTTCAAATTTATTTTTAACTTCTTGTTTATCAGTGAAAAATAAACAATAGCTTTTTTTTCAAATTAATTTTTAATTTCTTGCTTATCAGTCATTCGGCGCCACAAGATAAAATCGCCTAGAGGCTTAGGGGCTTGCAAACATGTGAATCGAATTGGAAAACGGGTCTGGTGAAAAAAGCTTTAAAAATAGAAATGTTTCTCACTAAGTTTTTGGCCGATTCTTATAGAGGTTTATGATATAGCAGTTAGATGTTGATCAGATTTGGCTTGCATGTGAGATTAACAATTGTCGGGTGTGGTAAACTGATCTTCCAGTTTTTAAGTTATCTTATAGGCAGTAAATATTTCCAGACTCTAAATACATAAATATTATATAAATATCTACTATATGAACAATCAGTTGAAAATTGATTTTTTGAATGCATTTATTTTGGTTAATCAATTTTTATTATCATTAACTTATCTTCACCAAATTCAGCGAAAATTCTCCCCTCTTCTTCCTGTGGAAAGGTTTTTTGTTTTTCGTTCGATCAGTTTTAAGTCAATTTTATTCGTTACTCGTTGGCCCAGAAATCGCTCTTTTTTCAACTTTTAATTCTTATTATCTCTATATATAAAACTGTTTGTCCTGACTGACTGACTGACTGACTGACTGGTGATCAACGCACAGCCCAAACCGTAAGAGCTAGGAAGCTGAAATGTTCACTGTAGCTACCTTATGTGATGTAGGTGCACGTTAAGACAGGGTTTCGGGAAATTCCACCCGCAAGTGTGGAAAAATCGCGAAAAACGTTTGTATGTAACTTTTTTGTTTACCATCCGATCGGCCTCAAACTTATTTTCAAATATCTTTGTTCAAATTCATTTGAGGGGTGTTTCACACTTTTAGGAAAATTCCGTTCCTCCTTGGTGGAAATGGAGCTCAAAGATTTGGTGGGTGACGTTTCGCGCTCAAATTCGTTTCCAAAGATCTAAAAGAAAAATCATTTGAGACGTGTTTCACACTTTTCGCAGAATCCAAATTTTTTCGGGTGGAATGCGACTCAAAGATTTTTTGTGCGAAGTTTTAAATTGTGTCCGATTTGCTTCAAACTTATTTTCAAAGCTCTACATAAGAACTTAATAAATACGCATTTCAGCGATTTGGAAAATTCCACCCGCAACAGTGGTAAATTGGCGGAAAACGGTTGTATGAAAGTTATTTGTTTAATCATATCAAATTTTGTTGAGAACATTGATTGAACGAGAACATTGAACATGATTGATTGTTGAGAAAATTGATTGAGAACAACATTGTACGTTTGTATGAAAGTTATTTGTTTACCGTCCGATTAGTTTCAAAATCATATCAAATTTTGTTGAGAACATTGGTTTTATAACATACGTGCCACGGGCAAGGCCGGCTTATATCCGCTAGTGTAAGATATAAGTTGAACCCAATAAGGTTTCTATTAAGGAATCCACAGAAATAACATTTTAAAATTCTTTTTCTATACAGCTTAATTCTTTAAAAGACCCCCCTAAAAATATGCTCTACATTTTTTAATTCTTCTCGGGAAATTCAATTGAACCTGAACTGAACTGAACTTATTGAGCTAAAAAGGGTATGATGGGTTTGTGAAAAAATCTGGTTAAGGTCTAGCTTGCATCGTTCCCAAAAAAAATTAATAGTATTAAAAAAATCCATAAATATTGATTTAAAAATCGCGATTTATAAGCAAATTTCGTACCTTATAAAAGCTAGGGAATATCTCAATTGGGATGTAGATTCTCGGATCAAAACTGTTTACTTTTTGGATACCTCTTCTTTTCTTAGTGCGTGTGTGTGTGTGTGTGTGTATGTATGTATGTATGTATGTATTTGTAGAATGAGCGTAGAATGCTTGAGAGTGCATCAGCGCAGTTTAGTTTTGGGCAGCATGTCAGCCAGTGCGGAAAACGGTTGTATGAAAGTTATTTGTTTAATCATATCAAATTTTGTTGAGAACATTGATTGAACGAGAACATTGAACATGATTGATTGTTGAGAAAATTGATTGAGAACAACATTGTACGTTTGTATGAAAGTTATTTGTTTACCGTCCGATTAGTTTCAAAATCATATCAAATTTTGTTGAGAACATTGGTTTTATAACATACGTGCCACGGGCAAGGCCGGCTTATATCCGCTAGTGTAAGATATAAGTTGAACCCAATAAGGTTTCTATTAAGGAATCCACAGAAATAACATTTTAAAATTCTTTTTCTATACAGCTTAATTCTTTAAAAGACCCCCCTAAAAATATGCTCTACATTTTTTAATTCTTCTCGGGAAATTCAATTGAACCTGAACTGAACTGAACTTATTGAGCTAAAAAGGGTATGATGGGTTTGTGAAAAAATCTGGTTAAGGTCTAGCTTGCATCGTTCCCAAAAAAAATTAATAGTATTAAAAAAATCCATAAATATTGATTTAAAAATCGCGATTTATAAGCAAATTTCGTACCTTATAAAAGCTAGGGAATATCTCAATTGGGATGTAGATTCTCGGATCAAAACTGTTTACTTTTTGGATACCTCTTCTTTTCTTAGTGCGTGTGTGTGTGTGTGTGTGTATGTATGTATGTATGTATGTATTTGTAGAATGAGCGTAGAATGCTTGAGAGTGCATCAGCGCAGTTTAGTTTTGGGCAGCATGTCAGCCAGTGCGGACGAGTTCAGATCGAACAGGGGCTACCCCTGCGTGGGAGTGATGTGCATGGATATGGCGTCATCTTTGTCCTTTCTTTGCGGCCGGCACACAGGCTCCGATAAGGAAACAAGGTTATTCGATATATACGATTGGGAATGTTATTCTATATATCTGTGTCGTTTTATATTATTGCAGTTATCTGGCAGCCTCTTATCCCAAATGTGTGGAGGCGGCGGGAGCGTCGGTCGTTCCCATTTGGTGAGTTTTATATAGGTATATATAAATATATTACATATATGTAAATCTCGCCCACTGGCTTCCTGTTGTGTAGTTTTCAGCACCCGCACCGCTGAGCCCGGACAGACAGACGAACATGATGACTCAGTATTGTATTATAAGCCACCCAGAATCAGTGGAAAAACTTTATTTTTACGCCGTGCCGAACATAACTGTCTGCCGAACAAATGTCTGTCAAATCAAATATCGAAACTAAAGAGCTTTTAACAGGGTATCTTTCAGTCAAGTGTTCAAAACAGGGTATAAGCTTGCGTTTTTAAACGTTCTTAGATGAGGTCTTGTGACCTTAAACGTTAGTATATAGAAATGAATCAATTTTGAATCACTGTCACATTCGAAAATAGATTTGAAAACAAAACACGCACGTTATTATACGGCAAATAATTATTATAAAATATCACGTACCCCCACTTTTGAAACGATTTTATCTTATTGCAAAAATTGAAAATGCATGAAAATGAGAAGCCGCGGCGCCAGCCAAATGGGCTGGGATTGGGGCCAGGGCAAAGGCAGGAAGAGGTGCTGGGGCAGGGCGATCGGTTGGGGCAGTTGGAAGAGCGTTCGCCCATTATCGGCGTCATGTGTATGGATTTGGCACAATCGCTGAACAAACATTATGACCCTGACCATTGGCAGAGTTATTTGCCGGCCTCCTATATCAGGCATCTGGAGGCATCGGGCGCATTGGTCATACCCATTTGGTGAGTGCACGCAAAAAATAACAGGCAACAATGTTTACGTTACCTTGAATTGTATGGCACGAATGTTAGTGGGATGGAACATGGGGGTACGGGGTTGTTCAGATTTGCAATGCAGCTGGCAAAATGCCCATCACTTTCTATGCGAACCCAATTGTTTCTGCGAAATTGTTTTTATACCCATTGAAATGGGTAGAGAGGGTATAATGTTTTTTAGCAATTGTATGTAATAGATAGACGAAAGGGCCTCCTATCTCTTAATATATATATTCTTGATCAGCATCAATAGCTGCGTCGATAGTAAAGTATATCTGTCAATCCGCTCGTCTAACCGTCCGTCCGTCTGTCTGTCTGTCCGTCTATTCGTATGTATGAATGCGTCGATCACAAAACCTATATGAGCTAAAGAAAGTTTTTTTTTCCGATAATCGATAACTTGCCACGTTTCCAAGCAATCGATAAAGCAATTTAAATTACAGCAATTAAAGCCACAATTTAAATGCCGATATCTTTGTGAGATTATACGAATATTCTTTAGCATAAGACGATCTACTGCTGAAAATTTTATCAGGATCGGTGAAGAAACACAGAAGTTGTTAAAGAAAAAGTGTGTTGGCAGTCCACGTGTTTGGGGCAGCTAGTGCAAAGCGTTATAATTTCTGTATATTTGTGCACACATACACACACATGCATACATACAGTAATAATTGTGTAAATTCAGTCGTCTTTCGTTGAGTTTCGCTTCTATGGAGCATGGGTATGAGGCGGTGGCAATTAGTTCGGTTAGTTGAAGTTAGTTTCGAGTTCGAAACCGCAAAATGGCAATCAATTTTTTTGGTTTTTTTTTTACTTTGTTTATTATTAGTGCTTCGGCTAAGGAGCGCGAGGCGTGAGCTGTATTTGGTGTTGGTAGACAACGGTTCAGGGTATTTTCTAGTCGTGCACGCCCGCCTAGAGCCCTCTTAAATGTTTCATAATATTTGTATGTCTATTGTCTGGCGTTTTTCGACGCACAATTGATTTCTGTGTAGGATTGGCCGTGAACGTGCTTATTATGCGTCATTGATGAAACTGGTTAATGGTGTGCTGCTGCCCGGTGGCGCTGTCTATCTGGATGATGAGGACAAGCACGTAGAAAAAGATCCAAAATTGACAAACTTGTGCGTGCAGTCCATTCAGTATATTTATGAGCTAGCGCTGGAGCGTAACTTGGCGGGCAACTACTTTCCCCTATGGGGCACTTGTCTCGGCTTTCAGCTGCTACTGAAAAGTGCGGCAAGTGCGGCAGGTGCGCCAATGATGCGCGACAAGTGCGGCAGCATATTCGATGCAAAGCCATTGCAACTGGAACCGGGTTATGCGACATCCCGGATATTTCGCCAACTATCGCCGGAGCAGGCCAAGCAGTTGGAGAGCGTGCCATTTGCCTGTCATCAGCATAAGTTTTGCATCACGGAGGAGAGTCTGGCGAGCAGCAAGATGGACACCGATTGGCATGTGCTGGCCACGCGCACCTCGGAAGAGGGCATGCGCTTCATAACGCTCATCGAGCATCGTGTTCATCCCATCTTTGGCTGTCAATTTCATCCGGAGCGTGCCGCCTTCGAGCAGCTCTTTGCCCGCAACGATGCCTGCCGCGATGCCCACACCAGGGAGGGCATCCAACTGGCCCAGTATTTTGCCGAAGTCTTCGTCGATGCCTGTCGCCGCAATCCGAACAGATTCGCCAGCGTGGAGCAGCTGTCGCGTCACTTGATCCAAAACTGGCAGCCCGTATTTAGTGGTCAGTATAATAATTCCAATTGGCGGGAGGTCTATCTCTTTCCCAAGGATGTGGACTATGTGCAACCAGTTGATAATTGAGCTTGGACAATTGATGATGATTGATGATTATTTCCGGAAACATGAACGACAAACCCGATAAGACTCTTCTGATCATTTCTATTTATAATATATACACAATATATAATTTACTTACTTAATTTACTTATATTATATATATCTCACTATATATCTTACTATATATCTTACTATATATCTCATTATATGTATATCTATTATCATATTTATTTGCCATGGAAACGATCAGACTAAAATGTAATTCTTTGAAAATGTTTTTTATTGGTATCATACTCGCATTCTGGTGCCGTATTTAGATATGCTCATGGCTTGGCCTCTAGGTCAGTTTTTCATCTAAACCTGACAGCATTATTCCTGGTCGAAATTCATGTGAAATTCATGTCAAATATCCTATATAGAAATATGTCAAAATTTCCCACCCTCACAACTCGGTCAAAACTCAACCGATTTTCATAAAGTTTGGCTTTTTATTAATGGTTAAGCCTCTTAATAAATGTGGCATCTAAATCTCGCAACATTATTTTTGGTCAAAATTCATGTGAAAGTGGTACCCTTAAATATCCTATATGGAAATAGGTCAAAATTTCCCACCCTCACAACTCGGTCAAAACTAAACCGATTTTCATAAAGTTTAGCTTTTTGTTCATGGTTTGGCATCTTTATCAATCTGGCATCTAAATCTGACAACATCATTTATGATCGAGATTCATGTGAAAATAATATGTTAACATTTTTATCTACAGATATCTATATTTTACCTTATAAATTTAAAATTTTATACCATGACCAGGGAACAGCAAGACGGACGTTGCAAAATCAAAGAAACTCATTTTACTCTTAGATATCTAACACAAAACTGTGTATATAAAATGTCTTGCAGATTTGCCGTTTGATTTTGGTTATGATTAGCTAACTATATACCAGCTTATGAGATTACTTTAGTATTTGGCAAATCTAGTACAAACTGATTTTATGTATGAAGAGATTTTTTCGAGTACTTTTTCGCTACTCACATGTTAATTTCGTGTACTTTTCCACTTGGCTCTATTGTGCCCAGGGCGTGGCTGGGAGGCTTCTCTCTTGCTCAACCTCTCCCCGGAATGGCCCATTGCCGCCTTTCCATGTGTAGTTGTGTTTCTAATTAGCCCGTTTCTGGTTCGTTCCTGGACCTTTGCTTTGCTTGCGTCTTATGCGCATTTGTCTGGCACGTGTTGTTGGCCAGCCTTCAGCTGGCCGCACCGCCCGTAACACCTGGTGGGGTTAAGGTTCAAATTGACGGGCAGAATAAAATAATTGTCGCCCGTCTGTGGCAACGTGTTATTGTGTTATTGCTGCGACCCATTGTTCTGGCTGTCCGGCCGTGGATGAGGACGTGAACGAGACGCCATTGTCCGTTGTTGGACACGTATGTTGCGCTTTTTATATTCCTGCTCCTAAGTGCTGTCTCCACACGGTGCCGATAACGCCATCTACCGGCCAAGTCTGGCAAGCCGGACACAAAAAATCACTCATGCGTCGCGTGGCCTCCTCTCCAAAAAAAAACACATATATTTTTTTTGGATGTGGCATTTGAAGCTTCATTTGTTGCGGTCAGCTTGTATGCGTGTGTGTGTGTGTATGAGTGTGTGTGTGTGTGTATTAGGCACTGCTCATTTAACCCATCTACTTATAGGCAGCCCAACGGCCGGCTTAAATGCCCTTGTGCCCATTTTACGCACACACAAGTACGAAAGTAACTGCTGGCATACATTTATATATTTTTAAATACACTCAAAGTAAGCCTCCAAAAATACACACACACTCACACACACACACACGCACACAGCTAGCCTGCAAAAGGCCAAACCTCTGTTTTTAATGACGTCATAGGCGCTAGCTGCAAAAATTTGAGCACAGGCTGGCACCCCTCTGCCTCCCGCTCAGCACGCTAGCTGCCCTTTAAACCTAGTTGGCGTGCATTGAACTGAGATTCTCTCTCCCTCTCTTACTCGCCCTCTCGCTCTCTCACACACATTTTTGCGCAGCGGCTGCGCTCTCTGCCGCATTTGCAGACTGCAGCTGCAACGGGCAATGAACTGCCTGCTGCAAGGTTATTGCAGTCGCAGTCACACACACACACAAACACACACACAAACAGACACACACAAACACACACAGACATACAGACACACCCATAGACACACACACACTTCCGCCGGCACACACTCGCTTAACACTTTAGCCCGGTTATGCGACAATAATAAATATGCTGCAGCCTTTTTACCACCCCCCCGCCCTTCCTGCTTCCCCTTCCGCCCCAAGAGCTGGCCCAATGTCTGCATCTGCTTCACATTGTCGCATTTGGCATTTAACTGCAGTTGAAGGATGCACAAAGTACGTGTATCTGGCCAACTGCTGACTCCCAGTGGCTGCCTCTGTAGTTGCGCCTCTTTTCAAGGTTGCAAAGCGCAAGTCAATTGTAAATCTAAACTCTTCTCGAAAGTTCCTTAGAGCCGAGAAATTCGCTGGCTTAATAATATATGGAAGCATGTATTGCAGGAGGCAGCTCTAGGCCTGTAAATTATGCACATACTTTATCAAAATGTATTTGTAATCGAGCCTAGATCCAGATATGTGCTTCTTTTCTCTTCACCTCTTCAGACACATCAAACAAACATTTATCCCCGGCTTTTAAGCAAGTTGTAAAAGCTAGGTACACTTAAAGAATTATAGCATAAGTCTTCGTTTACATACACAGATTCATTTGGTACCCCTTCCCCATAAAAACGAGTAAATATGGCGGCTCTTCACTGGGAACATTGCAATCGGCTGTTTAAAGTATGTACTTATTATTCATTAATCGGAATAATTATAATTAACCTGTGAGTGCTTCTCGACACGTCAGCAATGTGTGCAGGTGGCGGGTGCACTGCGCCGGTCTCTGTGAGTATTTGCGGTTGCCCGGCAAGGCCTCAAAGAGAGAGAGAGAGAGAGATGCTGCAGCTCGTTGATTGCGTCGCCATTAAAAAAAAAAAGAAACACTTCTTGAGGTTGGTCAGGTAGGGCACAAGCAGATTCACATTGAGGCTGGTCAGGTTGAGAGGTTGCAAGATAAGTCTCAAGATACTTTCGCTTGAATGGAGGATTGCAGCTCATTAATGAGCTTGGACTTATTATTATTATTGTTATTAAAGTTATGCGAAAGCCTTAAGTTGAGATTGGCCTGAGGGGAAGAGGGGGGAGGGGGTGCATAAGGCATTTTCCCTGCCTAAGCTCAAACAAAAATAAAATTATGGAAATATCATTATGATAATGAATATAATTTCTTATCATTATGATAACTATTACTATTAATTTTATTTTAATAATTATAATTAGTAATTAAACTATTATTTTATTTTATTTTAAATGTCAAATGGAAGCTATGGCCAATTCAATATCCATACATCAGCCAAAGATTCGAACCCGTTTCCTCGTCTATATACATATACATATATCATTTGCACTTTTACTCCGCTCTTTGCTTCAATTCCGCCACAAAATTCCGTTGCCTACTTTTAAGGGCTCGCAGTTTTTCACTTAAATAATCCCTTGGTGTTTATTGTTATTTTACGTTTTGGCGACAAGCCAGTTCGCGGGGTTAAAATTAACCTGACATTTAGATGTGTGCGTGTGTGTGTGTGTGTGACGTCACAAAAAAACGCACACACACACATACACAGACCGTTAGAAGGTCAATACGTACGACACAGTACAAAAGCAGCGTGATTTGCAGCCACCATATTTAGGTTAAGCCCAACTCTCGAGCGGAAATCTCTGCTGGCTTAGGTGCTGCGGTTCGGCGCCCCTAATGTGCCCGCCGCCCCGCCCCCCTCGCAGCCTACTGGTAAAGGGGCAAATTAATCAGCGCGCCGAGTGTTAGTTTGTTTTGGGTCAAGTGTGTTGTGGCTTGAGCTGCCGTTTGACCTTTGGCATAGTTGCTGCCGCTGCCGTTGCCGTTGCCGGCCGTGTCGCATCCTTTGGCCTCACTTTTGTTGCAATTGTTCGCGTTCAGCTGGGACAAGGTTGCCACGGCGCAGCCTCTTGCGATTCTGCATTCAAATTAGTCGCTGGCACTATTTATAAGCCGAGGCGCCACTTCATAAGCGTGTGCAAAGGGCCGTAAAGCATTCGACTCGAGCTGGCCATTAGCTACATTATGCAAGCCACGCGTTCGTTTGCAAAATTCATTCGGGCACCTTTTGTTTCGGTGTTTATTAATAAAGTGCTCTGCGGCATGCGGCATGTGGCATGTGGCAGGGCATGTGCAACTAATGCATGTATAAATAAACCATAAACCATTGACAAAGCTGCGGCGGCGGCGGCGGCGTCCCATGCACACATTTATATGTTTATTCAATTATGTATGCGTCGTACGTGACGTATACGTAATGTATTTTAAGCATTATTTCAATTTGCTGTGTGTGCGTGTGTTTGAGATGCACCGCAAGTGTTTCTAGAATGAAACGAGGAGCGGCTGTGGCTTTGTGGTGCTGGTGGTGCTGGTGGTGCAGCAATGGGTGGTGCAGCATTGCAGTTGAGGAACGTCAATGGAACCGACGATGACGACGACGACGACGACGCAGCGGGCAGCCCTGACCCAGTTAGTTGGCTTTCGCCTCTTTCCCTCGCGACACACACACACACACACACACCCGCACACACACACATGTGCCTTTAACGACGTCACGTCTGTAGGAAACCTTCGCCCAGTGTGGTCAACCTGTATACGAGCTAGGCAAATCGGCCGAATATAATTTTGATTAAAATGTCGCCCAGCACAGCCATCAAAAGGTCCGAACTCCGGCGAAACAGCTGCTCGGATCGTAACTTGCAACATATATTCTGGGGCATGTTGCACAGCGCGTATACGCAATAAACGTATTATCGAGCTATCGGGGAAATCAATTTGTGCGCAGCATTTACTGCAGCAGCACATTTGGCGAACTCAACCCGGACGCGTATCCTTGCACTTTACCTAATTGAAAGCGTGCGTCAGCGCGGCATTTGCTACAGGGTCAGAGGTCAATGACCTCGGCGGAATAAGTGCAGGAGAGCTGGCGAGGTGCGCAAAGCCGGCACTTGTGCTCTGCCCGAGGCACTTTAAGGAAGTTCAGTCGGGCAAGCACCTGCTGTAAAAGCAAACAGACTTAACATATATTTGGGATGGGTGTAGCTAGCTAGCAATATTTTGCTCTCTCTTTAAAAAAAACTGCTCGACTAGATGATACCCAGCATGCAGCTTTTACATAAGTATAGCTATATACATTCGTATTCGGTTCTCACCTTAACACATTCCAGCTTAAGCTATATATCTATAAATTTATATATATCTTCGTACTAAACATATACAATATATATATTTATGCTTCCCTTACTTTGTCTGTCTTCTACATTCGCACACATGGAATATACCCTCTTTTACTATACTATCAACGTTCCCTAAAAATTTTCTGTTGCCATGCCACATTTATGCTGCCCGCCGCAAAGTGGCCCCAAAAATGACAGCCCAAATTTGCAAATTTGATAACTGCTTGCGTCTTCCTGGAAATCTAAGCAAGTTACGGGCACGCCCAGCTGTGCGTCTTGTATTACTCCAGCCACGCCCATTTATGGTACTTATAATCAGGCCTCATCAAAGCACTATTTGAATATTTTGGGATAAGTTCTTAGAGCCGGGCGGGACGTCACTCGCCGTCGGCAGCGGGCCTTGACTAGGTCTGACCTAGTCCAATACCCTGGTGACCAGTTGTCGGCATGCTGTGCTGGCCTTGGAGAAGTAGAAGGAGGAGGGGGAGGGGGAGGAGCTGGAGCTGCTCTGGTTGCCTAGAGAGACTCCTGCGGGAAAGCTACAGCTGGAGCCGGAACGGGGTCGAGGTCGCCATGGCTGGGCTTCCGGGCCAATTATGAATGAAATACTTTAAGGACAGACTGCAGTCGCGGCACAATTATCCCGGGTATAGCTCGACGTCCGGCATTCGGCATTCGGCGTCCGGTGAAGGCCAAACAATGCTGTGCGCGCGTCTGTCTGACGTATGACCCGATCAAGGATGCGCCAGCCTCTGGTGCCAGCTGGGTACGTCATCGAGAGACAAGGCGCTGCATTGTCCTCCAGAGCAAGCGTTAACCTTCGCCCGGCTGTGGGCTACATTTCTGAATGAAAGGGTTTTTGCGGGCTGCGGGATGGCCCGCATCTGATTCCCTACCCCTCCCCCTCCCCGTCCCCGCCGCCACCAATTGCTGCTCAAACGGATATTATTAATTAAAGGCGACCCTGCTTAGAGCCTAATCGTGTAATTGTGGCTGATATGGTGTACGTGTCACTTGGCTTTTTATAGCCCACTTTGGGACCGAATGCTATAATCTAAACTCCCCCCATTTTCCCCCCCGTTCGCCCCTCGACCCGTACAAGTCACGTAGCTGTGCAGCTCATTAAACGCAATGTCAGCTAATGTGTTCGCAGTGCGCACAATTCTGGGCCGTACAAGTTGCTAAATAATGCCAATTCATGCATTTGAAATAAGAAACAAGTGCGAAACAGTCGTGTTTGGACTAGCCGAAGATTAAATACTCTCATTTATTAAATGTATATATATCAGT
The DNA here is from genome assembly GCA_035045885.1 of Drosophila borealis. Taxonomy (NCBI): domain Eukaryota; kingdom Metazoa; phylum Arthropoda; class Insecta; order Diptera; family Drosophilidae; genus Drosophila; species Drosophila borealis. The sequence goes on along the minus strand of JAWNOR010000164.1, from coordinate 1,009,698 downwards.
AGATATATTATGCGGCATATAAGGCAGAGATATATAGAACTATATAAGTTTATATAAAAATATGTATAATGTAACATATTATACCCGATTTCAGAGCGAATAATCTCTGTCAAGTGTTGTTGTTTAATAATAAAATAAACGCCTTATCAGCCACAAATGCCCAGACCCCTTCCATATAATTCCCACGCTTGTGCAGTTCCCCTCTCTTGCTTTCCAGAAAACAATTACATTATCAGTTGCCATATAATATAATTGTCCGATAAGCACGATTTAAACATATTTACTGTCCGCAAAAAAGCTATATGGATCTGTTGAGACAGATCAAGAATATATATATTTGTATTATTGAGTCCAAGATGTCTTCTTCTATACTCTTCACATTTCATGATACATTTGCAATGCCCTCCTCAAGGGTATACGAACTAAGACTGTTGCTCGACTACAAGATACCCTATATATGTAGATCATACTTTCTTTGAGATTTGCTCAGATTAAGAGTATATGTTTATATATTAAATATAAATTTGAAGAAGAACTCATATACTCCTTACGTCGCCAAATTTTCTATTCCCCAAGGCCCCCTTTGACATTGAACAAGAGGAGAATTTAAATTTTCTTTACAGTTGTCAATCAGCTATAACTTTTCCTAACATTTTCACACCTGATTCTGAAAGATTGCATTGCGGAGCTACTTTTGCAAGCTGCGATCATATAATTGTTTCCATTGTCTTATGCGGAAAGCTTTCACAAATGTGAATTTACCGCACTAATATTATAAGTCTTACATTATTATTGCACTTATTCTGTTCGAAAGGAAATTTGAAGGGAAATTCGAAGGGGAAATTCACCAGAGATTGCGCCATAATCAAAGTTTAATTGGAAAGATGCCTGATTAAAACATCGAAGACAATCGACTTCATCCAATCCCTTGGGCATAGCCCATTTGGGTGCATATTTGCTTAGCTTTGGCTGAGCTGTATTTTGGGCAAGTGCGACGTTATATTGGCCAAAATGTAGACATTTTGTTTACGCATTGACTTCAATTACCAACACATCGTGCATATTTTATGAGATGCGGCAAAGCGTTGCCCATGCAGGATAGCTCGAAATAATTTATTATTTGCTTAGTTCATGTCAATCTTGACTGAGGTCCTGGAGGGCTCGCCCTCCTCAGCCTGTGGTCCGGACAGCGCGGACATATTTAAGGGCTTTTGTCTGGTATTTGGGTCAAAGTGCGAATTAGCATGCAGGTTGTTGCTTTCCTTCGCCCAACTGGGCGTATACGTAACTTATGCGTCTTGCCTAAATATCTATGGATGTCCTTTGTCGTTTGTCGTTTGTCGTGTGTCCTTTGGGCTGTCGTGTTGGCGTGAAGTAGCTTCAATTTTGGGGCAATAAGCGAAGATTTGATGCTCGCGTGGCAGCTAAAAATAGCAAAGGTTCGACGAAAACAACAACAACAACAGCAACAGCACTTGAAATATTCATTAAATGTTCTGTTGTGCTGCCTTATTTTGGCAAGACGCCCGCAGAGTGTGCAGCGAAAATTGTGAAATTCAAAATTAAATTACAGCCGAGTGCCATTAAAAGCAACGGAAACTGCCGTAAAGATAACAAGTATGAGAAGACATCATCAAAAATGTGCTTCACCCAAAAGAAAAATGAAAGTAAAAAGTATAAAACAGAAGCAGCGCCGCCCCGCCCGCCCAAGAAGAGATAAAGGTAAACAACATTAAGGTAAATATTGAAATAAAGCGGGTCGAGGTGCTTGAGCGGGCGGCAACGGTAAACATATAAAGACATGTGTTGGCAAATGCGCAAATATATCAGTTGAAAACGGAAATATGCCGAGTGAGAAGTCAGCAGAGAGCGCAACAGGAATTTTTCCAGCGCGTTTCAATACCCTTACTGGGTGGGTAGTTTAACTCTGTCACATTGTAAGAGAAAATTTGTGGTAGAAATTTTGTCTTACAACAAAATGTGTTCCCTAGTTCAGCTCACGTTTCGGTTCATTGCGTGAGTAAATAAATATATCTTAATATACTTATTTATATTCAGTTCGGTTCAGGTTCTGCGTCTTTTTTGATCAATTGTTTCTGTTCAGGGTTCAGGTTAATATAGCTATGGCCATGCTAGACGTTCCAGTTGTGAACACGGTTCAGTTACCGATTCAAACTTATAGCTTGCTTTTTGGTTCAGTTCGTGAACTAGATTTTTTAATACTGTAACTGATTCGGTTAAAGGAACGCTTCAGGCTTGACAATTTTCTCATCTAAATAGCTTGGCTTTTGGTTTAGTTGGTTAACTAAATTTTTAATACTGTTACTGATTCGGCTTAAGAATCGCTTTAGGATTAACAATTTTCTCATATAATGTTTCAGAAACAGGTTCGAACCTATAGCTTGGCTTTTGGTTTAGTTTGTGTACCAGATTTCTTAATAAAAGTAACTATATTTCGATTCATGTTCAGGTTCTGTGAGTTTTTGTCAACTGATTTAATTCAAGGTACAGTTATCTTATATATAACAATACAATATTATTAAACTTTTGTAGAAGAAATTAAGCAAAAACTCGTTTTTGTTAAAATAAAAACGATTTAATTATGATTTTTTTTTTTATTTATATTTTATTTTATTTTATTTTTATTATTTTGTATTCTTTACTAAAGCAGCAGCAACGCGTTCGCAAAGGTATTATTAATTCGGCAAGCGGAAGTTGGCTTCTGCTAATTGTTTTTTTTTTCGGGCTGTTTGCCTTTTGGCCCTTGTGTTTGGGCCCTTGTTATGAGCCAAAGAAGATTAATTATGCTGCTGTATTGTTTGGGTACTATACCACATTTTCGCTGACGCGTGGGACAAATTAACGCGGCCTCCATCTCGAGGCAGTTCTCGAATTCCAGCTCCGCAAGTTGGCGAAAATATTGTGCAGCAGGCCGAAATTAGTCCCGTATAAATGAGCCGCAGTTAGAGCAGGAATATTGGGCGACAATGAAGGGTAAATATAAATGGCGAAATGATAAAAATAGCTGCGAAAAAGTAAGGAAATAGAAAACGCAAACTTAATTAAATATTGGCAGTCGCTGCTCCCAAAAATAAACACGACTTAAAAGGCAACAGCGGGATCCAAAGGAGCTCTACCCCCCCCCCCCCCCTGGTGGCTGCTTCTGCCTTTGGGGCGTGACGACGTGACTGCGGTCGCCTTTTGGGCATGTTGTACGCAATTGTTATTTTCTATTTCACTGAGCCAATGGGTCGTATGCGCAACAGCGGGCGGGCGGTCCATAAAAATCACACACATACGACTAGTTGGCCGGATGAGAAAACGTATCCATTCGTATGCTAACATTTGTCGTCTGTCAACGGGAATTAGGTCACTGAATACGTATTTTTAGGCAATTCCATTATCAAAATGACACGCCCACAGGCAAACACTTGATGTCTGCCAGCGCCTTTGACGCATTTCATCAAATTTTTGTTGTTGATTTTTTTTGCCTCAGTCACAGCCACAGACATCAACACATTTGTTGTTCTCCAGGCAACTGTACGTGACTTGATGGCCAAAAACTGTTTTGATTGCCTGTCTGAGTCGCTAATTTGTCGGCTTGAGAGCATTAAAGTTTTGCATCAATTGCTTGGATCTGTGAACAGATTGCAATATTTCAACTAGCGCATTTAATATTGTTATTAATATCTTAAAAGTTGGGGGCAGATAGGATGGAATCCAGTTTGCGTGAGATATCATTCATGATTTTAATTGTCGAACGCAGTGATTATGCTTAAATAAACCGAAATATGTAACTTTGTGCTGATGCAGAAAATTTGACTATGATTTTTTTATATTTAGCATATTTTCATAGGCTTTAAAATCAAATTCTACATAAATAATATATAGTATTATATTTAATAGCCAAACAAAAAAGCAGCAGCTATCGTATAACATGATTGATCACACATTATTACAGGGTATATTGAAAATGGATAACTAAAAAGAGTATACTAGTTTTGAGCACACGAATGCAACAGACGGAATGAATATATAAATGTGTGATAATCTTTATCTCGTCGAGCTGAATCGTTCGATTCATATCCGTCTGTCCATTCGTCTGTCTATCCGTCTGTCCATCTGAAAAGCAAATATAGGGAAACATTTGATACATATACTTGCTCTCAATTATTTTTTATTACATACGCTTATTTTCATAAGATCGTTGAATTGATTTCGAAGCAAGGTTTTTAAGCAAAGCTCGAGAATTATAGGTTTTATAGGTTCTCGTACAGTATATACAGATTGAGATTGAGAAAATACCTTCTCATCTACCTTAAAAAAAAAAAAAAAACCTTAAGCTAGAGCTTTATGCCATAATTTAGCCTTGAAATTTTAGGATCAGACTATAAACAACCAAGTTCCTTAAGAATGCCTTTTCCATATCATATTATTTATATAGAAGAAAGTGCGAATGTTCCTAAAGTCATTTTTGCAGTATGTACAGAGTATCTCCTAGTTGAGCACTCTTTTTTGATTTTTCGTTTAAATTTGGAATGGAAAATTTGAAGGCAGCATAAATCATAGAAAGCTTAAAGCTGTGCGCAAAATTGACTGATTTGACATATTTATTAGGTAATTATTTCCATACCAGTTCGTCTGCCAATTCAGTTGGAATAATGTTAATCAAATGCGGCACGAACGAACGGTTCAGGCCAGTCCGGGCCGGGCCAGTCCAGACTGTGTCTACGTCTATGTCTTGGCTTGTCTTGTCTTGGCCAACTTGGCTTGGCTTGTTGTAAATTCAACAAGGGAATCGCATTTCGCACATAAATTTCCATAAACATTTTATGGCGTTTGCCTGGCAACGATTTTCGATCGGCAATGTATGAAAAATATTGATGGTTCCTTCAATCGCTGACCTACTTTTTGATGTCCGCCAAGCCCGCCCCAGCCTACGTCCCACCCCCTGTTGCTGACAACAACAAGTAACAAAAAAAAATGTAATCAGGCATCGATTGAGTTTGTCATACGCGGCGGCGTATACGCAATATTCGCGCTATGAAAGGGCTTCTGGTCCTTAGCCATGGCTGTAATTAGCCTTGATTCATCGTAACAGCTATTTTTGGTAACTTTGCCAACTCGACCAATTCGTGAAGTGGGTCAGTCATCATTACGATTATTGTTTTTCACAAAAAACAAGAAAGTTGCCAAATAAATATAGATATTTATGCGGAAAGTTGAGAAAGAGGAGAAAGAGTTTCGGTTTGGTGTAAATTATTTCATTTATTGAACATGCTGTGTGAATTAAATATTCAGTTTAGCTGCTTCTATTTGGTAAATAGTTAACTTATGATTAAGTAAATGTGTGTATATGGTATATATCTCATTATAATCGGCTGTATATGTATATAACTGTATTGCTTATGCCTTGTTTGTATGTATTGTATGCACGATATATGTATAATTAACTATATATATAGTTGAGTTCTTGGATTGTTTGTTCTTTATAAGTACAATTCGGTAAATGTATGTGTATACGGTATATGCCTGCTATGGAATTCATTTATATATATATATATCATATAATATAATCAGTTTTGAATTTCAATGTCTGCTTGGTTAGTATATCGCATATATCATCGGTCTATATATATATATATAACTATGTGAAGCCCTACGACTGGAGTGCGTTACGAATTAATTTTGTTTGTTCTCTAAAATTACGAGCAAATATCTTAGCTATCGAAAGAAATAATTCAAGAGTGTACGAATTAAGTATAAACATAGTTGAGTACTTAAATATTAGATTTAACTGCCTGACAAAATTTTGATCCCAACTAATTGTGTTTACGTACATATATGTATATAAGACGAGAGTGTCGTTATTTAATTAATAATATTTTAGATTTTTAATTTCCTTTTTTGAGTTGTTTTCAATTTTGATCTACACATGGGATAAAGGCACGAATGTACAATAATATTATAATCAAATAGTACTCTAAAGTACTTCAATTAAGAAAAACTTCTTATTTTTTCTGAACAATTACCAATTCATACAAAATGTACGCAATATCTTTAAATTACTATTTCAAAACTCCCCCCTTGACAGTCTTTTGTTATGGATGTTTAATCAAAAGCCGTGTGTGGAAAAATCGAAAATCTAGTTTCTAGTTTTTTTTTTCTCGCGTGCTTAAGTCTTGGAAATTGTTTGCAAAAATTTGGTTTTCATTTTGTTTTTCTTTGGTTTTCCATTTTATGAAATGAGCATTGTGAACTTTCGTGTGGATATGAAAAGATTATTGTATCACAGATCTCGAAATGAATGGGCATGGATTTTGGCACTATGAATTGGAACTACTTTTTTTTAAACTATATTTTAACCGCTAGCTATGAACGATATCAAAGGTGTGTGGCTTGGCTGTGCTTATGGATTGTGGATTGTTCTGGAATCGTATTTCGAGATTCGCCAGAGGGTTCTCTAGCGCCTGGCGTACTGGCAGCAGACCGAGCTGCGCGGCACCCGCTGCGTCGGCAGACCGGACATGCCCTTTAGATATGTATAGGATACGGGCTGACGCAGTATGCGCTGCGGCGGCGGCTTCACCTTGCTCTTCGACGATGCGGAGGACGCCGACGATGTCGAGCAGGCGCTCGAGCTACTCACTGATTTGGAGGCCACCCTGTGCTGCAGTTGCTGCTGTCGCTGGTGCAGCTCAACGGTCGATGCCGATTTCAGAGCCGACTTCAATGGCTGCGGCGCTGGCGGCGGCGGCGGCGGTGGCGGAGGGGAGGGGCCGCTGCACGACAGGGAACGTGATGTTAGGGCGAGGCTCTCAAAGGCGCGCCGCAGCGACGATGTCGACCGGCGTTGCAGTCGTGAGAAGCTTGTGCGGCTCAACGATTTGCGCTTGCCCATATTTTGTTGCTGCTGCTGCTGCTGCTGCTCCTCGATGTCGATGGTGCTGCTGGTCTCGCTGGAGGCGCACGACATCAGCTCCAGACGCGCAGCGGCCAATCCACGGCTGGCCGTCAGGGACGATGAATACGAGTCGGTCGATGAACTGTGCGCATCCTCTTCCTGTGCAGCTGCCGCTGCTGCTGCTGCTGCTGTTGTTGTGCCGGCAGCTGCGTCATCGCCGCTGCTGCTGCTGCTGCATGCACCATGAACTAGGTCATCGCTTGACCTCAGGCCAAACCGACGGCTCAGCAGCTGAAAGAAGCCCATGTTGCGCTCGTAGCGAGGCGTTGGCGAAATGCTCGTCGAGCGCTCAGCGGCGCCGGGTTCCAGCTCCAGCAGCCATTTATTAGTGCTGCCTGCCGAATTGTTGTTGTTGTTGTTGTTGTTGTGGGGATGACACTCCTGCTGCAGTTCGTCCGCAAAGCAGACATGTGGCGTGCCCATGGCTAGGGGTGTTTACTGTACTATGACAATATAATATTGGCTGCACTTCCGCTTTGACTCGCTCTCTCGCTCGCTCTCTGTCTTTGTTGTTGCCGGTTTTTGTCTTGCAACTAACTCACACACACACACACATACACACACAGATAGTTACTTGGAATTGTTTTGGTTGTCGGCTTTTGTCGAGCTCTTTGTGTGTACACACTGGCGTGTTGTCCTTTCGCGTTTGAGTCGGCAATTTGAATGCCGCTTCCTTTTATAGACTCGCCCGGTTTGCAGACTGCGGTCGCTGCAAAGCGGCCAGAGAGCGCCTCTCTCTCTCTCGCTGTTCCCCCTCTCTCTTGCTCTGCCCTCGTTTGCAGCTTTACTACGTTGTGCATTATTTTGGCGCTGTTGCCTAATAATGGTAACAACATTTGAATTGTGGCATTTGTTGTTTACCCGCTTCCACCATGCGTATTTCGCAATTTGTTGTTTGCCGCTATGTTTACACTACCCGCCGCCAGGTGGTGGCACTTTCAATGTTTACCCACGTCCTGTGCTGCAATTTAATTGCTTTCGCAGCGCAATTGCACGCGCAAATTGTTTATTCGTCGATTTGTCTCAATTTCTCGTTGGCTTTTGCTAAAAATAAAGCGCTCGAGTTTATTTCTAAACTTTTAATTGCTGCAGAGATATCCTTTCTTAGGTGGGTGGGACAGGTGTGGCTCCTGCTTTTCCGTCTTCCAGAGATGTCGCCAGGAAAATTCATAAGCCGCAATTAAGGCCGTCTAAAATAGATTTCAGCTATTGTCGTTTTGTTGCTGTTGTTGTTGTTGTTTTTTTGATTATTTAATTACGCACAAAATTGATTTTAATGCGCTATAAATAAAACTGACTGCCAATTTTACGCCTCGTTGCGGGCCCGGGGAAGGGGGGATTGAGGCTTTTTAATGCTCTGTCTATGGGGATTTAATGAAGTCCGTTGTTTTAATGGCTCTGACTAGTGTGCGGGGGGAGAGGCTGCAGACGCGGGCGATAATTGTTTCTGTCGTGTTGTCGTCTTGTTTATCCTCTAATTAAAAGGCGTAATTTTTGCCCTGACGTCAGTCCGTTAACAGATTTGTCAATTAAGCAACCAAAGCTATAAAAACAATTGACGCCCCTGCAGTTGACAATATATGCAAACTATAATTTTAGCTATATTTAGGCCATTAGCACCTACGCTCAACCGCAATTACTAACAACATTTTCTACGCTTTGGACTCTTTGCAGGTCGCCTATATTAAGTTAAGCCCAGCCACAAGAAAGTGGAATATAAATTTGGTAAGTGAAATTTTAAAAATAATATGCAAATCATCTATTTCACTTTCATGACATTTCATATGCCTTATAGTTTTGCCTATGTACAATTTTTAAATTTCTATAGAAAATATTGTTATTTATAACTTGATACTCGATACACAAAATACTTAAACATTATTCTTTTTGAATTCTTAAAGTTTTATGAGTATCTGAGAAAAGAATCTATATATTGGCATATATAGGAATTATCCGTATTAGTTATTATGATGGTTGCTTTTTCACATTAATAAACGCAGGTTTTATTTCATTTATGTGTTGCTTAAATGTACATTTTAAAATTCACGTTCTACTGAAAATATTGCAAGCATATAAAATATGTCACAAAATATGTTTAGACAATGGGTTTACCCCCTGAATTAATTTTAAATTATAACAAGAGTGCCAAATGCCCGACTAGAAGATACCCTGAACCAAGTATTTGTAGAATTATTTGAGTAGAATAGTTGTCTCCTGTAGCTATTTATTTGTGCAGTTGGTTGCATTCCCTCTTACAGTTTATAGTTGGCTATCAAAGTTAACAACCAGCTGATCTGCACTAGACGACCAGCTGCAAGATTGCTTAGCAGAGACAATCACCCACAGAGATGCCTGCTTCCAGAGAGTATTGCATACTTTCGAACTGGCGATCAAAAACGACCAGCGACAGAAGATGGGAGAAGTTGGGAAAATCCCTATATGGCCTCACGGTGCTATTCAAGAGGTAACTCATCATTAATGGATTGATGTAAGGGGAGCTGGCAAGGCCAGAAAACCTCGAAAAGATGGCAACAGACGTAAGGAACGACGTGGTGGAAGGAAGGTCTTCATTAGACAGGAAGCTTAATCAAGGCTAAATAAAGGCGTTAACTACGCGCTCGACTAAGAGACTAAGAGAACATACCCAAACGGGCGAGGGACAGCATGTCAGAGCAGCGCATGATTCCTTCTAAGAATTTCAAATGACAGGGCCAGAATCTGGCTAAGCCGGCACAGCAAGGCCAATTTTCGCAAAATCTACTGCATCTAAGCAATGTGGACCTCACAGATTTTTGAGTGCAGTTTTTTCGTTTCGATTATCTTCAAACTTGTTTTCAAAGCCCTACATAAGAGATTAATGAATACGAATTTGAAAAATTCACTCGCAACTGTGGAAAATTGAGGGAAACGGTTGCATACCAATTATTTCTGTTTATCGGCTAGCTTATGTCTTGATAATTGTTAAAGATCGTTCGATTCATTTGATACGTGCTTTATACTTTTCGCGCAAACTTGGATGATAGAAGGAAAACGGAACCAAATTTTAATTTAAGTTTCCTCTAAAATTTACTTTGATTCAAATTTTTGGTTGTTAACTCGATGGACTTTAAATTTAGTTTTAAATGTCCATGTCAAATATAACTTTATCGTTCAAGCTAGTACGGTTGGGTGAACAATTGATGTCTAAACTTTGAGGCAAAAAACATGGGCCGGGCAAGGCCGGATCCCTATCTTATCAATTATATACGGAAATGCGCATATTGTTACATCAACAACCAACTTAAGCAGCTCCAAGACTTGTTTCACAAACAGTCGAGAGGCCACTGGGATTAGTTGTGCTTCATCAAAATTTGAATTGCTCGCATTTGCATTAAGCGCAACTTGCAACATGCTGCATGCAACAGCAGCATCTGTGTCTGGCGATTAACGTCATCGTTGTAGTCGTTATGCAGACATGATATCGTATGTCAAAACAATAAGGTCGAGTCCTTCAGCTAGTTGGAAAAATTGAGGACCTTACCTACAACAGCAAGCGGCGCACAAGGCGACACCGACGCAACTGTTCCCAGGGCACAGTTGACACTGTGCAACGTGTGGCACGATGCAAGACGCAGGCGCACAACTGGCCTCACCTTCGGCTCGAAGAGCTTTGGCCTCAGAACTTTTTGTCCGCAAAGCTCCAAAAAAAAGGCCGTTAATTGCGAATTTGGAAATAAGAATTCGGCTGAGTTTTGTTTAGATTGATTTTTGCTTTATTTATTGACAGCTAGTCTTATGCTTAAGGTTATATGCTCTAAAAATATAGGGTATTTACTTAGTTGCTAAACATTTTGCTATGCGCTGCTTGTGTTCGTTTTTTTTTTCTATTTCGTTTTCTCTTTGTTTTAGTCAAAAAAAGTGTGTGTGGAAATATTTTGTTAGAATTTGAAATAATTAAACATTTTTGGCGACTCAAGTGTTTGTTTTTTGTACAATTTGGATTTTAAATTTAATATTTTTTTCTTAAGAGTTTTCAATGTTTTTTTTTATTAAATTCGTAATTTTGTCTAGTCAAGTGCCCGTTGAAATAAGTGCAAAGTATATTGAAATAACAAACTTTTCGAGATATTTTTTTTGTTTTTTTTTTGTTCGAGCCTAGCTCCATAAGTTGAGTCAAAGTTTAAAAACTACTTGGGGGAAGATATGTGTGTGTGGATCTGGGGTTTTATACTAAATAAAACTAAACTTTAGCTACTGTGTAAACTGAAAGTCCCTATATCTATATATTTGGAATACATGGAATTTGTTGTACAATTTTTTAGTTCTTATTTTCTGTATTTCTTGGTTTTTTTTTTTGGCTAACACACATTTATAAAATATGCTTTGCTGCTGCATTTCCAAACGCTCTATCTAGCCGTTTCTAGCTGCTGTCGGCTTGTTTTTTTAGGCACTACATCACTTTTCACTATAATCTACCCACCCGCCCATAACCAGACTTTAAGGCCATTAACACCTTTGGCACCGTTGGCCTTCACCCGCAATCGCCGTCTGCTCCATTGTCTTGGCCAATGTCCTCGCCGCGATGACGTCCGCCCGTCCGTCCGTCCGCCCGCCCGTTCGCCTAATACATGCTGTGCTGCAGTGTGTAGGGGCAGCAGACCGCGTAGCTGGGCACCCGCGAGTATAGCCCGGACATGCCCTTCATGTAAACATACTGCACTGGAGGTCGCAGTATGCTCTGCTGCTTCTTGTCCTTTTTGGATGACTTTGATGAGCTGCTGCTGCTGCTGCTGCTGTTGCTGCTGCTGTTGCTGCTGCTGTTGCTGCTGCTGCTGTTGCTGCTGCTGCAGCTGCTGTTGCTGTTGTTGCTTCTGTTGCTGTTGTGCGGCATCAGTAATTTTTTGCCCCTCATCAGCGCGGACACTTTGCGCTGTCGCCGCGGCGTGCTGCTGCAGGACAAGGAGCGCAGCGATGCCGTTGCCGTTGTGGCCGCCGATGTGGAGAAATGCTGCAGCATGCGGCTAACTGAGGAGGAGATGGAGATGCGACTCAGATGCAGGCCAGAAGTCTTGTTGCTGACGCCAGCCGATGCGGCCGAGGCAGAACGCGGCTCCGGCTGTGGCTTGAGGTGCTCCAGATTCTCGTTCTCATTATCATTCTCATTATCATTCTCATTGTCGTTCTCATCCTCGTCAACGCTGCTGCCGCTGTCGTCATAATGATGTGGATGCAGTTGATCCATGGCGCTGCCGGGTCGATAAACAGTTTCCACATAGATGTGTCCGGCATTATTATCGTAAAATTCCAGACCCGGGGAACTCGATTCCGAGGATGTGCGTGAAGTGTGCTCCAGATCAAGACTGGAGCCGCCATTGAGCACCTGCAGGCAATCATTGCGCGAACCGCTCAGACTGAACAGATCCGTCGCCGAGCTGCGTATATCATCCTGGCTGCTGTAGACGGTGTCGTTCTGGTGATGATGATGCTGGAAATGACGGCCCAGATGCCTGCTGAGCAACTGCAGCAGACTGCGCGATCTGGACAGCTTCTGGCCGCGCGAGCCACGTTTCGGCTGCTTCGGCTGCTTATCGCCCAGATCCATGGAGGAGCTGGTTGCGCTGTTGCCGCTCGAATTGGAGTTGGAGCTCGACTTGGAGCAATTGTTCGGTGATAGCGTATCCATCACGTTTCTATCACTTATATGAATTTCAACTGTTTTCTTAAAGTCTTTTTCAATAGATATTCTATTTAATTATTTTTTTTGAATTTCACTTCAAGTCCGCTTGTTGGGTTTTAGTTGGAATGCGTGTCGCGACGTGTCCTGGCATTAACTGCTGGGGCAGGCGTTGTTGCTGCCGCTTTTATAGCTGCAGTCAATGTCGACTGATGCTCGAAAGCTTCGCGTTTAACCTTCGTACAGCTCGCTGCTGCCCGCCCGGCCACATCCTGCTGCCACCACGACGAGGACGAGGACACTTCGTGCGCTGCCAGCCACAGCTCAACCAGGAGCAGCAGCAGCAGCAGTGCCCGTGCAGCTGTCGTGGCAGCCACAACGTGAGCGGCGGCAGCATCTCTTATCCCAGTTTCCACTTTGCCTTGGCTCTCGACAATATTTACGTAAACTCCGCACAACCTGTTGCCTGCTGCCTGCCGCCTGCCGCCTGCTGGATGTTTCGAATGCCTGCCTCATTCGTCAACGTGATTGCTGCCGCCTGCTGTTGCCCCTGCCCCGTGTTTTTTTTTTTTTTTTGGCTAAAGAAAATCAAACGACGTTGCAATTTTGAGCTTTCACCCTTTGGTTGCCTGTGTGACTGAGAACGTGACTTTTGCACGTCATCCGCCTGCCTGCGCCATTCACCTGGCACTGAGGCGGCAGCTGCCGTGGCTCACGTGAAACACGCCGCACCACATAGTTGCCACCGAAACCTGTTAGCTGCGGCTGCACCGATTGCCGCTGTGGCATGGCACTTGCATGACCCAGATTGGGGATTATCTAGGCTCCATCCTTGATTGATTCATCTGCCATTTCGACTATATTTGACTATATTTGACTGGGGCTCTTCTCGCTAAATTATGATTCTGATATGAGAGTATTTTTTTATGCGCTCGTATAAATTTCGTATTGAACTTGAATTTTTAGTTTAAGCTAAAAAAATATGTTAAATACAAATGATTTGAAAATAACAAAATAATTGTTAATTTGCAACTTTTTAAAAAGTTCACAAAATAGGAATTATTTTCTAAGCAAAAAGAAGCTATAAAATTGGCAGTTTTTATGTTAGAACTAGTGAAAAGAGTTTAAGGATAATTGGTATTCCTTTGTATATAAATTGGAAATAGACAAAGTTTAAATATTTTTTTTGTGGGAAAATTACAAAAATTCGAATGCGTGAAGGACATAATTGCGAAAGGTATTTTTATATCTCTGCTTATCCATTTTGTGTTTTGTCTAAAATATAAAAATAAATTATGTGTAAAAATTCAAGGAAATCCTGCTGGTACAGCTACATACACATAAATTAAAGTACACATTCACTTCTTGCCTGTACCTATGGCTCACACCTGGGGAAATAGACTTATGTATAATTTCGTTGTTTGTAATATGATCATAACGAAAGTTTTAGGGCTTAAATATGGCACACAAATGTGTATATACCAATACGCAAAGCTCTACCTTGAAATTATGTAATCTACCCTACTACTATATTTTTTTAAATTTTAAGGAAAATTCGTGAGATATTCAACAGTGAAATATTAATTATCTGTGTACTATACGAGACCTATGTATATAACAAATTCTCAATGCGTATAAAACTCATTTATAGACTTCTTGCCAAACCGTTTTTCGTAACTTACTTCTAAAACACGTTTTGTTTCGCTTAGCTCCAGTTGCATTCAGCACGTTGCAGGCACACGTCGCACTCACCTTGGCTGCAGCATATGCTGCTGGTGATGATGCTGCTGCTGATGATGCTGCTGATGATGCTCTTTCTGTTGCTGATGGGCATGGACAGCGGCAGTCCAGTTCGAGTACCCATAAATAGTTTCAATTGACGTAGTCGTCTTGCAACTTAGCCCAGTGGGGCATACCTTACCTAAGTCCTCATTTTGTCCTTAGGTCCTGCTTTGCAGCATTGCCAAGAGCTTAGAGCTAGGCAGAGGGCAGCACACGACTGCGGCATACTCTGTTAAGAGTGCGACGGCTGGAAAAGCCTTTTGGACTACGACAGCAGAAATGGGTGTGGCAAAAATAACTAGTAGAAAGATTGATAGGTAGGCAAGTTATCAAGCTCTTACAATGTGCTCTCTCTTGTTCTAGAGAACAGTGTGTTTATAACAAGAAAGAACTGGCAAAGGTTCTTAAACATGTGGCATAAAATATATACATTTTATTACCGATCGATTCTATATTCTATAGGAGCCATATACTATTCTAGTCGGATTTGATACAAAAAGTAAAGCTTGAAAGTGCAAAATTTTAAAGAGGATATCTTGAAAAATATAAACTTTTTCCATACAAAAACCGACTTTTCGAGCGATTCTTTTTAAAAATCTAAGCGATATTGTAATCTGATGTTGATATCATTTTTTTTTTATATAAGGAGCACAGCGCAACTTCTAAATGACAAGATGGGTCAAGAACATAGCTTCCGAACGATGACAGCTTTTTGATATAGTGTTCCGATCCGGCTAATTTCGACTACAACAGAAAGCTGGACGATAGCATTGCTTCTAAGAGACGCATGGATGTTGATCAAGAATATATATACTTTGGGGCCACAATACTTCTCCTTCTATGCTTTAGACCTTTCGTTTCAAGTCTGTAATACCCACTGAAAGCGTATACATATAGAGTATTTCGCTAGTGACGCAAAGCCAAGGTTATACGAATCCGGCGGAAAATGTGTGGCCATGTCACGTAGCAGCGATTGGGTCACCTGTTGCTCCTTAGAGCTACCAGGAATGCCGCGCTCCGTGTGGAGCTCAACATTGGCTGGCTTTCGGCAAGGAGGTAAGCGCCAGGCGCCCCATTGCGTTTGGCCAATGGCAAATTGAAGTACACGGCATTACGAACCTATTTGTTTTGTGTTTATTAGATTGGCCAATTTCACAGTAGCTGCTGCAGTCGACGGATGGATTTGCCAACCGCTGTGCGTGGGGCATCAAAGCAGAAACGGGGTCAGCGACAAGGCCCCAATGCCAATGTCGAGTGCCGCACCGAAGCGCTGTCCGGGCGAGTACGTCGCCGGATAGGGCTGGGCGTACGGATAGCCCGTGGGGTATCTGCTGTAGGCGCCATCATGGTGCACTGGTCCAGCTATGCCATAGTAGTTGTTGTAGTACGTCTCTCCCGGCAGATAGGCACTTGTATACGGTCTCTGCGCCTGCACGCCCAGGCCGAAGGAGACAAGCGGCTTGGCCCTGGCGCTGGCCAAGATTAGCAGCAGCAGCAGCAACTGCAAATGTTGATTGAAAGTGTTAGAAATCCAATTCAAACTGAGCTGCGGATTTGCCTACCCCAACATAATTGCGCATTTTCTGCACTTGTTTCCTTATGGCTTTTCTATGGAAATTCTAGCTGACAGTTCGTGTCCACTCGCTGCCTGCGACTTGTTTGCTTTGCTGTGGCAGCTGCACTCCTGTGCTCCTTTTATACCTGGCATACCTGGTAGGTTGGGCTGTGGGCTGTGGCCGTTTCTGGTTTGCAGCTCTCTGAAACTTGATTGTACATTTGTGCATGCTCTTAATTGACTTAGTTTGTTGTTGCTGTCGTCCATCGGGAACTTTCTGCACGTTCTGTTCTTCTTCATCTTCAGCTTGTTGTGGCAGCCACGCCCAAACGTAAAGTCAAACTCGTTTAGCTATGTGAAACTGATACCGCGAACTTGTTCTATCTGCTAATAACTGAAATTAACAATTTCTTAATGCTTTGCATAAGGTTTGTCTGGACTCGACTCGACTGACGACGCTCATGTTTCATAAGCAAGTGTCATGTCTAGGTATTTAGAAATAGACGACAGGTAAATGCCCTGGCATCTTTTAAAAGGGTTAAATTAATCAATATATACATATATATTTTTTAGCCTTAGTGCTTTACATCAGAGGAAGTACAAGTACAAGCAGGGCTTACAGTTTTATAAATGAATTCCTTATTAGATTACTAAGGCAACTTATCCAAAAAAGAAGAGAATTGTCGGTGTACGGCTCGTAAGGTAATTCCGATTCAAGTCCAGTTTGCAGACCCACCTCTTATACTTACTTATTATATTTTGAAAGCCTGCCTTTTAATTATATGAATTTTTCGTAGTATAAACATAGCAAAATGCTCTTATTATAAATGAATCCAGATATTTAAGAATAAATATATCAACTTTTATCTTTTACTTTACAGCATATTTGTAGTATTCAAAAGGGTTTGATTAATCAATATATTTTGTAGGCTTATTAGAGTGCTTTACCTCAGAGGAAGTGCAAGTGCAATAAATTAATTCCTTATTAGATTTCTTAGGCAACTTATTGAAAAAGAAAATAATTCTCGGTGTAAGCTTTGTTATGCTTTTCGGATTCAAACCCATTTTACAGATCCACTTCTTATACTTATTATATCTTTAAAGCCTGGTCTTTGAATTTTTCTGGAAGTATAGCAAGTCTGCTATTATTTTTAATTAATCCAGATATATTGCTATCTTTAAGCAACACTATTTACCCCTAGACAATTGGTAGGGAACTATACGCCTAATTGCGTTCCATTCTCCTCAAAGAGCCTCAAAGTGCCTTTAAATATAGCTAGATGCTTTTACTGCTGCTAATTACTTGTGGCAGTGTTTAAAATCCAATCAATCATTAATTAATGGATGCGATTATTTTGCCAGTCGATTCGGTTGGTTGTCTGGTTTCCGTGTACAATTTGCGTACGCATTTGTGTCCAAGTTCGTCAGCTGGACACCCACGAATCCATGTGACCAGCGTCGGGTCACGTTTTTCAACGTGCTCAAACGCAAAAGTTTCCATTGCAAAAAATGAAAAAAAAAAAAAAACAAAATAAAAAGTTGTGCCAGCAGCGTCTGTAGCTTTCCGCCGGATTTGCTGGAGACCGGCAACAGTTGTTGCCATTGCTACGGCTTCCATGTGCAGCCTCGTTTGGGCTCTGACGTGTGCCACGCCCCAATTTGGCAGTTTTCCCAAGCGCCCACGAAAGGGTTTCAATGCTGCCAGATTTATTTTAAACGCCGCTCTGGACTTGGGTTCAAGGTGCCACGTCCGAGCGGTTAGGTCATCCGATATGGCTAAAAATGCGTGCCATTGTGGATGATCTCTGGTCTTGAATTGTTTACGCTTGCGGCGGGGCCAATAGCTGGGCGCAGTTCAATAGACCGGAGTGCAGACACTCTTGGTGGTAGGGAAATTGTTGTGACGCCCTTGGACCACTTTGGACAATGGCCAGGTTAACGCTTTCAAACAATTGCGAATTGAGGCTGACAAACTTTATTCAAATTTCAGGCTTAATTATTTCCCCCTAGAACAGATACTCATAGGTCAGGGGCTTGTAGTCGCTGCGATACTGCTGCTGATAGGAGTTGGGTGTCTCCACGCTGTGGTACACATGCGACTGGCTGGCCGGTTGGATCAGTCGGGTGTAGGCCAGCGGCAGGACGGCGCCAGTGTGGCGTGCATAGGCCAAGCCGGGTGAGGTGTAGTAGCTGGTATAGCCGGGCGTATAGAGTATCTCGTGGCACAGCACAAGGCCCAGCAGGCAGGCAAAGATGATGAGCTGCAAGCAAATAGTTGTGTTGTGTTAGAGTATCTCGGTGAACCTTCTGGCTGTCACAGCGCCAACACTTACCAGCTTCATGGTCTTCCAGTGAGCACAAACTGAATACCATTTGCAGCCCGGGGCGGCCTTTTATAGGCTGTGCTGTGTGCAGCCTCCTGTGCTGTGTTCCCATTGTCCGATCTCCTAGCTGCTGCTGCTGCTGCTGCTGCTGGCCAAGGTCAAAGGCATTTGCAGCGGCAATTTGAAAGAAGCCCCTTGAGTGCAGCTGCAATTGCAATTGCACTTCACAGATCGATTGACTGCAGTCCAAAGAATACAATCCCAAAGAATCCAGGCTCCAGAAAGCACAACAAGTCCGAATGTGACAGGCGCAGGCACTGCACAATACTCTGCTATTAAATTTATTTCCCTTCTTTGAGTTCTTATTATATGCAACATTTCCGCGCTTTAAGGCAGATTTATACACTTCTGGGGGCTTGAAAACCGAAACAAGCCAAAAATGGAATTATTTCTTTAAAATTCTAACAATATTTGTGAACCAGAACCTGCGCTTACGAATGTGGCAAGTCAGATGCACAAAGAATGGGTTCGAACCGTAAACCGAACCGGCGATAAAGGTGAAGATAAAGATATTGGGCTTTATAGATAATGCTGGCATAATTTGCTCAAGTTGCATATACCCTCAATGTTCTCTGCTGGCTATAGAGCATAACGAGCTGCCTGGCCGTCTCCAGATCCAGATTGAGCGCTGATCGTCGTGCGCGTCTGACAAGATAAGCCCAAACGAGCTGCCACATAAATAGAGGCAACATGCAACATATGCTGAGGCACAGGCTGCTCATCCTCCTCCTCTTCCTCCTCCTCCTCCTCCTCAGCACTCGAAGGTGGCTCGCCAGCTCCGCCAATCTCTCGTTCTAGAGTTCTTCACATGGTGAATGGTAAATATTTTTCCTTTTGCCATTTGCTGTTTACAACTTTGGGCCGTTTGCACTTTGTTTTGCAGTTGTCGTTGGCCAAAATAAACAATTAAGTGAAAGGCGGGGGGATGGAAGGCTGTCAGCACTTCCGGTATTTCGCTTTGATAGATTTCAAGGTCAGCCCAAGCTTTACGCCGTGGGCGTGTATTTACACTTTCTGCCCTTGAATTTGGACGCAATTTGTGCGTAGTGCGAAGTTTGCCAAGTGCGCAGCGCTTTGTTTTGCATTTTTGGTCCTTTTACATTAGCCGTAGGTAGGCCCAATAACAAACTCCTACGCAAACAGCAATTAATGCTGAATGCCCATTGTATATTATTATTATTATTATTCAATATATCTGCGTAGTCTTTCCTATTTTGTCCAGTTCCGGTCAACACTTGTTGTTGTTTTTGTTCTGATTGATGGAACTCAATTGCGTAGCTGCTCTGTTTCAGTTTTGTAGTCTAAATCTGATCAGAGTATAAAATCGCAATTCCTATGGGAAGTTGTATTTTGTGCTCCTAATCAAAAAACAATCACTTTAGGAAGTAAATGTCTTTGCTGGTATTTAAATTGAAATCAGAAATATATACGCTCATATCTCATTTCGTAATATTGTAATATATCTATCCATCTATCTGTGTTATATATATGAACTAAATACATTTCGTCATTTCGTAATATTGTTAAATATTTATCTATCTCTATATATATAACTGTTTGTCCTGACTGATTGACTGATTTACTGACTGACTGACTGACTGACTGACTGATTGGTGATCAACGCCCAGCCCAAACCGTAAGAGCAAGGAAGCTGAAATTTTCACTGTAGTTACCTTATGTGATGTAGGAGCACGTTAAGACGGGGTTTCGGGAAATTCCACCCGCAAGTGTGGAAAAATCGCGAAAAACGTTTGTATATAACTTTTTTGTTTACCATCCGATCGGCCTCAAACTTATTTTCAAAGTTGTGTCCGATTTGCTTCAAACTTATTTTCAAAGCTCTACATAAGAACTTAATAAATACGTATTTCAGCGATTTGGAGAATTCGACCCGCAACAGTGGTAAATAGGCGGAAAAAGGTTGTATGAAAGTTTTTTGTTTACCATCCGATCGGCCCCACACTTATTTTCAAAGATCTTTGTTCAAATTCATTTAAGGGGTGTTTCACACTTTTCGAAAAATCCGTTCCTCCTTTGTGAAAATGGAGGTCAAAAATTTAGTGGGTGACGTTTCGCGCTCAAATTCGTTTCCAAAGATCTATAAGAAAAATCATTTTAGACGTGTTTCACACTTTTTGCAGAATCCAAACTTTTTCGGGTGGAATGCGACTCAAAGATTTTTTGTACGAAGTTTTAAATTGTGTCCGATTTGCTTCAAACTTATTTTCAAAGCTCTACATAAGAATGTAATGAATACGTGTTTCAGCGATTTGGGAAATTCCACTCGCAACAGTGGTAAATTGGCGGAAAACTTTTGTATGAAAGTTATTTGTTTACCGTCCGATCAGTTTCAAAATCATTTCAAATTTGTTTGAGAACATTGATTTTATAACATACGTGCCACAGGCAAGGCCGGGTTATACCCGCTAGTCTATATATATAAGAACTAAATACATCAAATTCAGTATGTCAGGCTCTCTCATACAAAGCACAGATTAAGAATATTCCACTTTTGGGATATGTCTCACTCTTCTTACCAAAAAATTGGAATAAATCTTCTTCTTAATCTCTTAATCTGAACTTTGCGCTTTGGTACATGCTTTTGTGTGCCATATTTAAATTCTGAAAATTGTTATTAAATTTGGACTATGATCAGCGAAGTTAATCAAGAATGCATTTCCCTTAAATTTTGAGGGTCGAAAGGGTAGACGAGCATTGTGCAAAAGGATGCAGCTGCGTAACTCTGTGAATGCATTTAAATATGTTTATTAATTATGTATTCAAATTAATAATTCATATGGGATAAGCAGATATTTTTCCCGCAGGGAAACTGATGTTTTCAACTGCCTTTTTTTGATTGCATTATTCAGTATTTTAATTTATGCTCTCAAATTGTAAAATTAGTGCATTTTTTTATTCACATATCCATTTTATAGTCAATCGCAATTCCGGCCCCTCTTTTTTTCGAGTGCACTTGCGCGTACGCGTTTTTTAAAAGCCGCAGCTCGAGAAGCGAAGCGACCCAGTGGCAAGTTTGGCTGGCGGTTAAAGAGTGGGTAATTCAAGCCGAGAACTCAGTCGTTCACTTGCGAAATTCGAGCTGGCCAAAAGCCAAACAAAGCCGCCCAAGATATTGGCGCGAAGGTCGTCTGCTGGGTTGCATGCCACTTGCCAGCTGCCACTCGTTATATAAATGCCGCAGACAGCGCAGCGAATCAACAAGTCTTCTGGCAGCTTCTACGCATCGAGTCGCATACGAGTCGGAGTTAATAGTACAAACGCCCCCAACATGTACAAGCTGGTAGGTGGTTTGAGTCTGTCGAGCCTGTCATAATTTGTGCTTTAATGCCACCAAATCCTTTTGGCAGTTTATTTTGCTGTCACTGTGCGTGGCCATCGCCTGTGCGGCGCCTGGCCTGCTGCATGCAACGCCCATCCTGGGCAGCGCCACGTCGTACCACATCTTGCCGCAGCAGCAGGCGGTGCATGTGGTGCGTCCAATTTGGCCAACGCACCACATTGTGCGGCCCATCATTCATGGCGGCGCATATGGCCATGGTCATGGCTGGCTTTAGGCCTACAGCTGGCGGCGGCAGCCTTAGATGTGTCCATCTGCATGCCTGAAATAAAATAGTTTGAGCTTGATTGGAAAATGGCCGTCATATATCTTTTCTTTTGGGCGGGTCTGGCTATAAAAGTGGCAGGCTTTACCTCTAGTTGCTGCAGTTATTCCATAGCCTTCCAGGCGAACATCATGTGGCCAGTAAGTAGGCGTCCTCTTGCCTCACACACATCTCTGTAGAGCTTCATCTTTTGCGCGGCACAGTTCTGGCTCTGGCCCTGGCTGTGGATCGGCGTGGCGCTGCTGCAGCTCAGATGCGCCTGGACCCTTCATTTGTATGTGCTGACGCCCCGCCTCGGCGCTGCCCTGGACACGTTGCAAATGTCTAAGGACGCCGGCGGGATGCAGCTGGAGGATGCGCAGAGCAAGCTATACGAGCCCAAGGATTTCTTGCGCGATGTACAGCGTCTGATGTACACCTTCTTTCACCTGGTGCAGACGAACAGTCCGCAGTTTGCCAGCACATCCAAGAAGCAGAAGAAGCCAAATTGGCCATTCAATCACAAACTGATTGTGGATCGTTTGGGCTTTGGCAATTTAACCCTTAATCTAGCGTTTACTTTCAACTTTATGTCGACCAACACCTTCAATGGCTCACCTAAGGGTTAAGGGCTAGCAGAAAAAGTCTAGCAAACTTTTAGACTGCAGTTGTAAAAGGCAACGTTTTTTTCGCTTTTTTTATGTATGTGTTCAACTATTTATTTTGTCATAAGATGTGATTCGCAGTTCCAGAAGATTCGAGAGGCTTGTCTACTTCTTCAGCAGCAGAGGAGCTGCGCTGTAGGCGGCAGCATAGGGCGATGCCAGATAGGGCGAGGCCACATACGGTGATGCCACATACGGCGAGGCCACGTACGGCGATGCCACATAGGGTGCCGCGAAGTTGCCATGATATTCGGTGCTGTAGACAGCAGCAGCAGGCAGCGGTGCGGAGTAGGCGAGTGGTGCAACAATTCCCGGCTTGGCGGCAGCGCAGGCAACCAGAGCGAGGAAGACGGCAGCGAAGAACTTGAACATTTTTGGTTTATTAGTTGGTTGACTTGTCGTTGAAACGAATTGTAACTGATGCTCAATCGAGTGCCGAGCCATGGCTTATATACGCAAATTGGTAAGACCTTGCGCGACGTATTCTCTTGGCCAATTGTCAGGCAGCGCACGTAGCCAGCCCAATTGGCAGTTATATGCGTAAGTGGCTTTAACAATACCATGGGGCTGAGTCTTTTCGAGCTGTGTGTCTTCAGCTCCGTTTGGCTCATTAGCTGGGCTGGCACGCATTCTGCGCCAAGGCTCTGCCTAGTGTTAGCTGCTTGGCCAGCTGCCTGGCTAGCTGTATAAAAGCCCCAACGCGAACAGCTTTAATCATCAGTTCAGTTTAGTTACTTCTACAAGCAGCTCAAGCCCTACAACCAAATCCATCAAGATGTTCAAGTTTGTTGTCCTCGCCGTGCTCGCTCTGATTGCCTGCGTCGCTGCCAAGCCCGGAATTCTGGCCTACTCGTCGCCCTATGTGGCGTCGCCGTATGTGGCATCTCCATATGTGGCCTCCTCGTACGTATCGTCGCCCTATGTGGCATCGCCGTATGTTGCCTCACCTTATGTGGCATCACCGTACATCGCCTCGCCCTATGCTGCCGCCTACAGTGCAGCTCCTCTGCTGCTCCGGAAGTAGATAAATCCCGCCGGCAAATATCAAATATATCTCTGCGTCTCTCTCTCTCTCTGTCTGCGAAAACTGAATATAAATAAATGAAAAACTGAAACTCGGAATCGAATTGTTTGCTGTGCACTTTTATCTTTTCCATATAGCCGGAGCTGTCGGGCTCAGTTCAAGGTCTTTGCCTGGCGCTTATCTCAGCCGCCAGCAGGAAGTTTGTGTCGAGGTCTTTGCGTCTTTTATCTGTCGCCATTTGGTTGTTTTTCCCTTTTTGGAGTCAAAGCTCTAAAGATTTCCGGGTTGAAGTCTTTTCATACATTTATTTTTAAATCGCAAATGTTCAATCTTAAGTTAAGGGCTTTGTTTTTGGCTTATGCTAAATATTAGGCTAGGCCACTCACAGATTCAGATTCGCGTCCATTGTGGCGGTCGACTGGAAGACAATGCTGCTGCGATTATATCGACCCGAGCGTCGCACCTTGCGGACGCGCAGCGTAACCAGAGCCACCGCAGCTATTAGGATCGAAACCCCAATGGCATAGAAGAAGAGCTTCATGAAGAGCAAGTGCAGCTCCAGGTTCTGTGAGTGGGCGCGCAACAGCTCCAGCTGCTTGTGCAGCGCCAGCACGGGCTCCTCGAGGGCGACCGATGCGGCTGGTTGCGCGGCCTGTTGGCTGGCCGAGAGACTGATGCAGGAGACGTCACGTATGTGCGGCGTCTCGTCCGTGCTGTCGTCGGGCTCAATGTGCAGGGTAACCGTGTCGGTGAGGTAGGGCGGTATGAGCAGATGATGCAGATAGGAGCAGTTGAAGCGATTGCGAGAGATGCCCAGTTTTTGGAGCACCGGAAAGGCCTGTGCGAAGCTGCGATTGCCCTGCACCTCGCTCAGCGCATTGCCATCCACAAATAACTGCTTGAGGTTGGCCAGGTAGGGCACGAAGAGATCCAGATTGAGGCTGGTCAGATTGTTGAACGACAGATCGAGTATCTCCAGATACTTCTGCTTGGAGAACATGCCGAACTGCAGCTCGCGGACTCCGGTCGAGCGCAGGTAAAGATTGCGCAGCCGCTTCAGCTGATCGAAAGTGCTGACACTCAGAGGTCCAATGGGATTATAGGAGAGATCCAAATGCAGCAGGGCCGTCAGATTGGTTATATTCGCTATGCTGGCCAGCCGATTGCCGCGCAGCTCCAGTGTCTCCAGCTGCAGTGCCTGGTGCATCTGTATGGAGCTGATGTTGTTGTAATTGGCGCGCACAAAGCGAGTGGCATTCACGGTGAGATTGGTCAGGTGGTTGTAGTCCAGATGGAGTTGGTGGACGATGCTCTTGTTGGTCAGCTGGAAGGTGTTCAGCGAGTTGGTGGCCAGCAGCAGGCTCTCCAGGCTGGCCGCCTCCGTGAATGTGTCGGGATGAACGTGGATTAGCTTGTTATTGGATAGGTTGACCTCCTTGATGCGTCGCATGCGACTGAACACCTCCGGCTGGACATAGGTGAGGGCGTTGCTTTCCAGCGACACCGACTCCAGATACTCGTTGTCCTTGAAGATGTCCTTGTGCAGCTCGCTGAGACGATTGCCCGTCAGCTGCAGCTTATTCAGTATGTGCAGGCCACAAAATGCATTCTCACTTAGCTGCGATATCCTGTTATACGACAAATCCAGACGCATCAGAGCATTGGCTCCGATAAACACGGACGTCTGAACCGAGGTCAAATTGTTGTAGCTCAAGTTCAGGTAGGTCAGGTTGCTCGCCGCGCTGAAGGTGTTTCGTGTCAGCTCCAGAATGCTCGTATAGGACACATCCAGGGTCTTCAGATGGGTGAACGTCTCGAACAGATGGAAGGGCACATAGAGCAGTGTCGATTCGTAGAACTTCATGAACTTGACCATATTGCCGGGCTGAAAGCTTTTCACGACCACATTCTGGCTGTGGGTCACTATGAAGCCGGTCACCGTGCAGAATGCCTCGCTGGGATCCATGTACATGTGCTGCTCGAACTCGTCGCAGTTCAGATAGACATCCCCGGCCAGTGCACGATCGTCGCGCGACAGGACGAACAGCAGGAGCAGCAGCCAAACATTACGTATACGCATTGTGAACCGCGCGAAGCGACAACTTTTCGCAAACTGCAAACGCATTTTCGTCAGCTATTACAGAAATGCAATCATGCAAAGCAAGGGATGGCATGTGCCACATACATTTATATATATATAGAGTGTATATATTTTAAGATTGTCGTTCCTTTTAATACCCTGTAAATAACTAGGGAGGGTATGCTTAAATTGTGCAACAGACAGAGAAGTTTATCTTTGGGACTGATAAGTTCCTTTTTCTTGTTATTACTTGAGGTCTCCGGGGGGGTGGGAAAGGGCAGGGAAGCAAAAAAAACCTTTATATGATAAGCTGTAGTAAAGCTAAACTTATAATTTGAATAATTATTAAAGCAATGATTGAAATTGTGGTCTTAAGTAAAGATAATTATATAAGTGAGCTTAGAGGAAGAAATAAGAGGAATATGTCTATTAGGAATATTGAGATTTTGTGTGCAGGTCAACTTTAAGTCGAGCACTTTCAATCTAGAACATTTTTATGTATTTCAGATACTTCTCAGTCCATTTAATAAGCTGCGGCTCGTTCTGGCGATAAGAAATGTCGGCCTGTGCGTTGTTTTTCTTTTCTTTTTTTTTTTTTGCATTGTTGCGTCATGCTAGTAACTATACATACTTCCCTTAGTTATTCGCTTGGTAGAGATCAGAAGGCACTGATCGCAAAATAAAACATATTTAAAAGGATTTTTAAAGATATTTCGCTTGTGAGCTTTGAGCTGGACAGATTTGATAGCTTTAATGGGCTCCACTCCCACGATATATTGACAACTTGTTGTAGTTTTTTTATACCCTTGCAGAGGGTACTATAATTTTGTCGTGAAATGTGTAACGCATAGAAGGAGACATCTCCGACCCCATAAAGTATATATATTCTTGATCAGTACCAACAGCCGAGTTGATATAGCCATGTCCGTCTGTGCGTTTGTCCGTCTGTCTGTTTCTATGCGAACTAGTCTCTCAGTTTTAAAGCTATCTTTATGAAACTTTGCAGAAGTCCCTCTTTCTGTTGCACGCAGTTCATATGTCAAAACCAGCTGGATCGGACCACTATATCATATAGCTGCCATAGGAACGATCGGTCGAAATGTAGGTTCTTGTATGAAACAAATTTTTGTTTATAAAGATTTCTTGACTTAACTCGGTATTTATTAGTTTTACTACGCTCCCCATATATATGCAAAATCCTATTAAGATCGGACAACTATATCATATAGCTGCCATAGGAACGATCGGTCGAAAATTAAGATTTGTATGGAAAATTTTTATGTTTTTCCAGATATCTTGACCAAACTCGGTATTTATTAGTTTAACTAAGCTCCCCATATATATGCAAAATTCTATTAAGATCGGGCAACTATATCATATAGCTGCCATAGGAACGATCGGTCGAAATGTAGGTTCTTGTATGAAACAAATTTTTGTTTATAAAGATTTCTTGACTTAACTCGGTATTTATTAGTTTTACTACGCTCCCCATATATATGCAAAATCCTATTAAGATCGGAAAACTATATCATATAGCTATATGGAAAACTTTTTTGGAAAACTTTTTTGTTTTTCCAGATATCTTAACCATACTCGGTTAATTAACTTTGACTATTTTCCCTGTGCTTCTTAGATACGTGCAAAGCACTGTGAGCATTATGAAATGGTTGGGTCTGCAAGGGTATAAAATCTTCAGCGTGCCGAAGATAGCCTTTCCTTCTCGTTTTCTTTTGCAATCGCGTCCATGTAACGTTTTTGTCAGCCAACAATGCTGCAACATAGATAAGAGCATGTTGCCACAGGCAGCCGCTGTGGCCTATTGGCTGGCCAAAAACGATTGCATAAGTAAATTGCAGTGTCATGTGGCGACCTTGAAACATGCAATATATGCAATCCGATTAGGCGTGCGTGCAACGCCCGCCTGCCCCATGCCACATGCCGCATGCCCAATGTCCAGTATTTAAAAGTCATTCGCGTTGGGTTTGGCCTGGCCACAAGGGCAGGTCAGTTAACTGACCGCATACATTTAATCGGAACAGCTACTGTTTTGTATACTTTTTTTTTTGTTTTGGGCGGTTGCCTTCAAAACGCACCGCAACACTTTTTTATGGACTCACATTTGGGCACGTGCTCGACATACCGATGCAAAAGACCTCTGCGACAGTTCCAGCTGTTGCTCATCTGCTGGGCACGTAGCCAGAGGTGTCCAATTGGCACTCGCCTTGTCTATATCTTTTTTGGTTTTATTTTCTTGCTTCTCAATATTTGGCGACTGTAGAACCCATCAAAACAAAGCAAAAAAAAAAAAAACTGTCGCATTCGGGCTATAAAAATGCAGGCGCCTTTGTCCAGCGCATAGTCTACTTTGTTAGCTCTGCCCGCAAACATTTCAACATGTTCAAACTGGTGCGTTTTGTTTTCTCTGAAATCCTATTCTATCCGTTTGGTAAATCCTAATTTGTTGCAGTCTGCTGTCATCCTTGTGCTCGGCGCCGTGCTCGCCTGCAGCCTGGCTGAGGCCAAGCCTCAGGTTCTCGTGGATGCCGCTCCTGCGGTCGTAACTGCCACCAGCTCGCAGTATGTGGCCCGCAATTACAATGGCATCGCGGCTGCGCCCATTGTAGCCGCTGCTCCCGTTGCCGCCGCCTACACCGCCCCCGTTGCCGCTGCCTACACCGCCCCCGTTGCCGCCGCCTACACCGCCCCCGTAGCCTATCCTTATAGCTATCCCTATACCTCCGCTGCCTACACATATCTATAAATGATTCTGATCTGATTCAAAACGGCTTGATTCGTCGACATTTATTTATTTTTGTAAATAAAAACAATTGCTCAAGAGGAATAATTTGATTTTTGTTTGTAGAGAAACGTTTTTTGGTTAAAGAATGCGCTGCAAGAAGAAATATTCAGGATTTTTGCTTGACTTTCACATAAGTTAACTTATTCAAATGAATTTTACTTCTTTTGTTTTAGTATTCCTTCTTGATTGATAATTTGCTAGACAGGTAACTTCTATGTTTCTGGTTCGACCCGCCGGCAAGCGTTAGAACCCTCGGACTGCCACAAAATGCAAATTCCAATTTAAAGTTTATTGTTCAAAGCGGAAAAACCTTGTGTACCAAATATATATTTTTTTAATTTATAGATTGAAGTATTTTAAGTATTAAAGGTTCTGACTTCAATAAAACTTGCCTTCATAAAGTGAATTATACTTTTTCTTAAGGCATATATAGTAAGGAGTTCATCAAGTTAATTTGACTTGGCTTCTACCTCTTTATGGGATGGTTTTTAAGATGCCAAGGACTTAATATTGATTGATAATCGTCGAAGAATGTCGAAAAATTGCTATGGAATTTCAGATTAAAAGCTGTGACATGCCACAAAATTAATTTCCTAATATAAGGCATAAGGATTGTCTACAACTAACTAGTTACACATAGAATATATATTTCTACAAATATTCAGAAAAGGATGAACTCGAACATATTGTCATATCCACGGTTCATAATTAGAATTCAACATTTCAACAATTTTAATTTTATTTATTTAGTAGCATTTAATAGTTATATT
Organism: Drosophila borealis; assembly: GCA_035045885.1. Classification (NCBI taxonomy): domain Eukaryota; kingdom Metazoa; phylum Arthropoda; class Insecta; order Diptera; family Drosophilidae; genus Drosophila; species Drosophila borealis. The sequence goes on along the minus strand of JAWNOR010000164.1, from coordinate 980,419 downwards.
CGGACACATTTCTCTAAAGTAACATTTGTATATTTTAAACTTAACAACAACAACGCGTATTTGCAACGATCTGTAATTTGTGTCTTGTCAAGGATTCCGAGGCTGGAATCCAAGTGCTGCCCGCCTGACAGCAGCTGTGTTTGGATGTTTGTTTTCCTTCAGCTGCTGCTTGCCGCAAAATGTTGCACTGCAGCGCCCGAATGGCGCCCACGCAGCTGGGCAGCACGAGGGCGGCGGTGCAGAGCCGGCAGCAGCAGGTGGAGCAATCCTCTGGACAGCACTGGGCAGGAGTAACCGAGCAGCAGCTGGCACAGCAACTCGGCTCAGCGGACAGCACAATGCGGCGTTCAATTCCATCCGTCGTAATCTGGCAACTGGGCTCCGGCACGGCGTGGAGCATGTGCGTCTTATCCGTTGAGCTGCGCTTGAAACTTAGCAATTTCTTGTACATTGTTTTTAATATGTTCTAAGCGCCTTCCACTGATCGAATGAAACAGCCTGCGGCGCAGTCGCTTAGCTTTATAAATTAACTCGATGCGGCAGTGTTGGGTGTCCGTGTGGGATTGGAATTGTGGAGTGGGAGTGGGTCAGAAACCCAAACAAGCTCGCATGTGGTATGCGAAGCACGTGCCTTCTACGTTCAGTTCGATTTGCTGATCGTTTTTATTGTTGTTGTCATTTTGCGTCACGCTTTTAAAAATACTCATTGCGTTTGGCTGGGCAGCGACCTGCCCCTGCCCCTGCCGCCCCGCTAATGAAACTAAAAGTAAAGTGCAAATTTGTAGCTGAGATTCTCCTTGGCGTCAGTTTATACGTCGGCTCAATTGGCAGGCAAGAGCATCCATCTGTGCTGCGCCTGGCCGTGCATAATAATTACAATTATTATTATTAGTATTGTGTGTGTGTGTGTGTTTTTTTTTGGCTTCAACTTTGTGCATTTAGGGCTCCGTTCGTTGGGTATATAAGTGCGTGCATTTGTAGCTGTTGGCATCAGTCAAGTTCTTCAGAACAAACAGCTCGCCAGCCAGCTCGACAAATCGCAACCACCAAAAACCACTTCAAAATGTTCAAATTCGTAAGTCCGATATTCAAAGTGTCTCAATTGTGTGTTCTCTATATATTAACAAATTCTGAACGTAGTTCGCTCTGTGCCTGTTCGCCCTTGTGGCCTGCGTCGCCGCCAAGCCCGCTGTGGTGGCTGCCCCACTGGCCTACAGCGCCTACACCGCTGCACCGCTCGCCTACAGTGCGCCCTACACCGCCGCCTACACCGCCGCTGCCGCCTATCCGTACTCCGCTTATCCCTATGCCGCCGCCTACTCCGCCTATCCCTATGCTGCCTACTACCGTTAAGCGCACCACTGAACCAACCACTGAACCAACCACGACTTGATTTTGTATTTGGATCCTGATTCTATTTAACTACACGCAATTTTAATTTCCTCTCGGGCAATTATCATTTGCTTAAGCTGTTCCTTTACTCGGTTTTTGTTTCCACTTTTTTTTGGTTTTTATTGATTTTGATTTTCTAGTATTATTTTTGATGATAGAGAGGGAATATTATTGTTTGAATAAATGCATTTTGCGTAAAACGTAATATATTTTGATTGATTTTTATTTAAGTAATTAATTAAGTAATTCAAGTGTTTACTTAATTATCTCTGCCGTTTCCCTTGGACTCACTTGACCTCAACAAGGACGTTCGCTTGTGTTTTTTCCAATTGTCGCCTTCGCATCGAGTGCTCTTCCCCTCTGCCCCCTCTACTCCCCTATTTGATGTCTATTTTTAATGTGCAACACAATTAAAATGCACAGTTGGAAGCCGCCTCCCATTGAGTATATGTACTTGTAACTGGGTTAAGTTAAAATGACGGGCACGTAAACAGTAGCCAACAGTTTGTGGCCGATCTGAGGATTGGTAAGCGTTAAATTATGATAATCGCATCCATAGAAGGCAGCTGCTGACGCCAGCTTTGATCCCCCCTTCCCCCCTAGCTTCAGCTCCGGCTGGTCCAAGGCGGAAGTGACTAAGCTCTTGAGTTAGGAATGTGGATAATCGTGTAGTATATCAAATGATTTGTTTTTATTTTGGTTAGGATTTGTTGGCCTTGTTTGCGATCGTTTTAAGCACTGGTAGTAAAGCAGCATAAAGTGTTTGGCCCTGGTTTTTGTGCGTGCGCATTGGCAATATTTGAATTATTCAATGCAGGTACAGCTCAGCACACATTGGTAGGCCGTTGCTTAAAGCCGTGTTAATAAGTCGAGTCATGAGGCTATTAAAAATTTAATCCACAATCAGTGCGAAGCAGCAAAATATTGCATGCCACACGTGCCACAAAGCCAAACAAACAACATTCTGCACTGTGGAGGAGCCCGGACACATGCAACTGCGTGCTGGACCCTACAGTTCATTGGCATCGCCGATGACATTGAAGCATTGCATAATCCTTTGGCACTCGTCATGTTGTTATTTTCTCCGCTGTTTTCTATTTGTGCTAAATACACCCTGCACATATCAAAAGGGGTCCAAGGGGTGTATATAGTGGCAATATCTAAATGGAATAAATCTCAGATTAAATTATCATTATTATCATTGTAATGCATTAGCTAATTATATAGCTTACGCTCTAATTGAATGAGCTTTAAGCACTTCCCGATTAACAAAACGTAGCTTTTTATTTTTATTAATTGTGCTTTTAGTATATTTAGTTTCTTAAGCATAAAGAACATTAAGAATTGTGTTAATATAAGGGCACATTATTAATGAAATGTATTTTATTCTTCTCTGGGACGAAGCGGTGCTCCTCCCACTTCGCTACTCATTTGTCTTAAAGCTTGTTTAGATTAATTGATTTTTATTCGTGACAAATTGTTTTTTATCATCTGTTAAGCATTCGTGTCTTTTTTCGATTAGACCTTTCAGAAGTTATCAGCTTTCAGCTAATAAATTGTCTGTTGAACATGCAGGCTACTGTGTAAGGAGAATCAGAGTTCAAATTCTTCTTATTCGAAATATTTATTCTATTTAAAAGAAGGGTTCATGGAATATAGGTATATTATATACTGACAGTTATAATAATGATAATGTAGTTATAGCAATAATAGTAATAATAATAATAGTAATAATAACAATAATAATAATATTAATATTAATATTAATAAGTTTAGGGTATTTCGTCTGCGGCAATGCAAAGACATTGATTGCTAGCTTGATTTTAATTGAAACGTGGCGCGTTTGTTGCGTGTGGGAGCAACAGCTGCGAGCTTGCCACAACTTTGCAGAGCATGCCGCCTCTAGCTTCTACTTCTTGTTGTCTTGTGGTGCATTTAATTAAAAGGCGCCACTTGCGAACAAATCTCAGCGATCAATATTGAATGGGCCTTGCCACTCCTTGCGGCAAGTGCATTAATCATACGCCGCGTGGTACCGCCAATTGGCCATCAGAAAATGCATTTCATTAAATGTTTAAATGTCGAGCTGCTTGCAAATTAAATCAAATGCCGTTTTTGGCGAGTTCTCGAGTGCGCTTTGCATGATTTTTGACGCCTACAAATTGGTATTAAATTTTGCCTCGTCTCATTTGCTTGCAGGGCGAATCGGCCACGCCCACAGCAACGCCTTTATAATTGGTATAGCTCAAAGACAACAACAATGTTTCCCAGGCAACTCGTTTGGTCTGCGATCGCACGTTTTAATCAGCTTCCCTCCTGCTGCTAGCTATTTATTTTTTAAATGGCTACAGTGCTGCCGGTAAGTTAACGAACACAGTGGCAACACTAAGGCAACTGCCCAAGCGCCTGACTCGTTCAATTTGTGCGCACATCAATAAAGGTCGATTCCAATCGACGCGTTGCACAAGTGACAAAATTTTAATTGAATTTAATTTTTTTGCGCTCACTGTACCCAATCACTGTTAACAAACCGGCTACAGTGCCCGCAAAGTAGCCAAAAAAAAAAAAAAAATTATACAAAATAATCGCCCACTTGCCGGGCGCATTTGTATGCAAATATTTTGCCTGGGCGTAAGTTACGCATAATCACAGCCCGCTGCAATTACCCAAAGTCTGGCGTTGGCCACCTCCATTGTCACCCGGGCGCCTTTCCATTTGTCAGCGGCCGGGGTGGTGATTGTGGGGGGGGAGCTAAGATTTACGCAGTCAATTTCGAGTTGCTCCGCAGGGCGTAGCGAGTGGCCAAGCGGGCAGGTGGTGCATGTGGTGCATGTGGTGCAGTGGTTCAGGTAGCCGGCGGGCACTTTAAAATCTTGGGCTTTTAAGTTTACGTAAAGTTGAGGCTGATTTATGCGTGGGGCGTGGGGCGGGCTGCGGAGGGGTATCTGGCAATTAACTGTCAGCCACAACAACAACAACAACAACAACAACGTTGTGTATTAGAATTATTATAACAACAATTTGCATTGTGCTCGCATTTGATAGCTCTGAATTTATGATTACATTTAAAGTGCTTGCACAGCGGCGCACCACAAAGGGGCAGCTGGTGTAGGCCCCTCTTTCACGCTGACCTTGCGGCGCCCCTGGCGGCTGCACCAGCCGCTAGGCTCGAGACAAACATCGGTTATCGACAACTGGCTGCCCTAGATAAAATATATCTAGAAGTCCGGCTCGGGCAATCAACACAACAACTCGCATTATGACACGTACACTGAGCGAAAAATAGGGAACTTGTTAGCGTTGGGAGAACTACGACAAATTAAAACTATTTTTTATTGAAAGAATTAAAATTGGAAAGCGTGTCGAGTTGAAATGACTTAGCTTTGGGTAAACAAAGGAGTTACCCTAAAATTAGCCTTAAATACCCTTTAATTTTATCAGAGCTGATTTGTTGACGAGCTCTTCGACTTTTTTTATAATTTGTACCCATATCTTTATACCCTCCAATCCTTGATAATGAACAAGGACACAATGTTCCCTTTAAAAAAGATTATATCTAATTTCGTTTTATAGAGAGCACATATAATATGATATGATATTCTCAGCTTCTCATATTATTTTTGGTAACTTCCTTAAATCAAGAATATGATATGTAAATTCTGGATCAGACTGATATATATTTTATGTATCTCAGTTAATGTCTGTTAGATGAAATATTTTTAAATACTTTTAAAATATTTTTAAATACTATAATATTGCATCTAATTTCTTAAAATCAGCCCCGATCGCAAATTTTCAACTTATGCAGAGCACTTTTCGAAGGCTTAATTCCTTAGCTGGGCTATATGTACTGAATACCAGAAAAGTTCTGTAAGTTTCCCACTCTGTTTTTCTAAATTCTTAAATTCTTTTCTGTGCATAGAGCTGAGTCGCAGCGACAAAGCAATTTTGCTATAACCAAACGCTGTAATTAAGACTTAATCTTGAAAAAATCCTGCTAAATGGCCAATTTACGCATTGCTCGAACCGTTCGCTCTGAAGATAAATATCAGACAATATCTCGGGCGCAACACGCACCAGCGACCAGTTCTTAAATGTTTTCGGAAACTCGTTCAAATGCAATTTAGTTTTATTTATTTATTTCACACACAGTTTTTTATGATATATATCTGTTTATACATATATCTGTATATATGTTTAGCTGGCATATAAACAGAGTCGCAGAAATGATTCCAAACATCCGCATTGGCCGTGTTGGCAGCTTTTGGGCGGGTCTCCAACGCAGCAGCATAAACTGGGCCTGACCCGACACACACACACACACACACACACACACACACACACACACACACACACACACACAGACCCGATGCCAATTGCATCCACGAGTTGCACTTTGCATGTGCAACACGAGGTTTCGCAGCCTCCAACAAAAGTAAAAGTGCAGTTTGGGGCCGTTCTCGCGGGCTTTTGGGCCTGACTCGATTTGGCTCGATTTGGCTATAAAAGCATTTGAGCCCAGTTAACAGGCATTATTAAACGTTGTGTTCTCGCCACGAGTAAATCAGCCAAACAACTCCCCAACAACAACATGTTCAAATACGTAAGTAGTGCCACCTGGAGTTGCCTCCACAAATATTAATACTACGCTCGAACTCCTCCTCCCCCAGTTCGTTGTCGCCTTCTGCTGCTTGGCCAGCGCTGCAGCTGCTCCTGGCTATTTGGGTGGCTTGGCCGCGGGTCCGGCTCTGCCTTTGGCCGCCGCACCGGCCATATCCTATGGCCACGCCTTGGGGGCGCCCTCGCTTGGTTCGTATGGCTTGGGTCCCAGGTATAGCTATGCCGCGCCAGCTCTGGCTGCACCCGCTTACTCTACCTATGGACTCGGACCCAGGATTAGCTATGCTGCGCCAGCTCTGGCACATGCACCACTTGGCCTGGCACACGCACCACTCGGCCTGGCACATGCACCACTCGGCCTGGCACATGGACCACTCGCTGCTCCTCTGGGTCTGGGCTATAGATCGTATGCTGCTCCTGCCCTGAGCCTGGGCCATGGCTGGTAGAGAAGCTCAGCCCAAAAATCGTTTGCTTTTATTGCTTTTCGTTTCGTTGGCAGCAAACTTACTTGCCCGTAAAAAATTGTCAACCTCTGAGAGAAAGTGAATTTGAATTTTAATTATATTTCGTATTTGATCAAAAAACTCGGATTAATCTTCACGAGCGAGCTAGAAATTTATTTGATACGTTTGTTTGACTGATCGCTGGATTAATTGCTTACACCTAAAGCTGACCAAACTGACTCGATTTCAACTCTCACACGTTCCCAGGCAATTTAATGCTGCGTTTACCAGCCATAGCCATGGCCATAGCCCAAGCCCAGGCCCAGGCCTAGGCCATGCCCATACAGGCCGTGTCCGTAGCCGCCCAGATAGCCGTGTCCCAAGCCATAGCCATAGCCGCCCAGATAGCTCTTGCCAATGATGGTCTTCGAAATGATGGGCGGGCCAATCGTCTTGATGATGGGCGCATGATAGCCCAGGCCTAGGCCCAGACCGAGTCCATAGCCGCCATAGTGTCCGCCGTAGTGTCCGCCGTAGTGTCCACCGTAGTGGCCCAGGCCCAGGCCCAGACCGCCATAGCCGAGATGATAGTCATGTCCAAAGCTGGGCTCTGGAGCTGGTGCCGGCGCGGGAGCGGGTGCGGGCTCTGGCGCCGGTGCTGCCAGAGAGCAGGTTAATCCAGCTGCTACCAGCAGTAAAAGCTGGCCAGGATTAGGATTTGGTTAGCTGTATGGCATAGACTTGCTGCGGCTACTTACTCCCTTGTGCATTTTGTTTGTGCGTCTGCCTGCCATGTGATTTACTCCAGAAGCTCTGTTGGGCTTGTGCTGCTGCAGTTGCTCGAAGCTGGCGTCTTTTATAGTTCGCCTGCAACTAGGAACCAGCTGAGCTGCCACCCAAAATTGGGCTGTCTGTCGATGATCTAATGGGCGCCTCATTTGGACAACATTTGTGGCTGCTTCTGTTAATCTACTTTGTGTGTTTTTTGGTCAAAGACTTTTCACCCGGTTCGCGCGCGATCGGAGCAATCAGGCATTGCTCATACGCAATGTGGACCGGCACGCATTCGTAAATTGGGCAAGTGTTGAATTTGCAACATGCGACAAGTCGCACGCCAGGCGGCAACAAGTCGCCCATTAAGTGTACAGCTTTGGGCGTGGCTGCGGCCACTTTTGGCGCTGCTCAAACAAAATCGTTTTTCTTTTGCAGCCCAAGCAGCAGTTGCTGTAGGTTTGCAGCTAGAATCGATTGGCCGCAACTTAAACAAAAAGAAAATCAAATTCAATTAAATAAATGCTTAAAAATAAGGTCAATGAGCTCTCAATTTATGCCACACCGGGCATCAGAGTCATGTGACGCAATAATTTATGTATAAAGAGCAGATCCAACAAAGAGATCTTTAATCAATTCTCTATGCCCGAACTGTCGATCGTAAAGAGATTGGGCAACCGGCAACCAGCGAGTCTTTTAAGACAATAAACCCCCATAAACAATGGCAACTAAAAACCTACTAAAATAGCTCAGTCACCAACTAGCTATGAGCGTTAGCAAGAAGAAGCTCGAGTTGCTAGATGTAAGAGTGCGCGACTAGGAGATGCCCTGTAAAAGTTGTTTCCTTCTATTGCATTGTATGAATCCGATTATTGAACAGCTAACAGACTTGTGAATGGATATTCAAGAAAGCCTAGGCTAAAATCTAGTTAGACAAAATTAAATGATACCCATTAAATTGTATAAAATATTTTGGTCTCCCAGCATTAAGGAGCCCAGAGCTTAAGGGACCGGAACAAGGGAAAGGAACATGGGAAAATTATAAATATTGATCATACGCAAATATTTATTTTTTTGATTGTACTCAACACTATATATTTGTATATATATTTATCAAGTGCTTTTCAGACCAAATGATGTTCCTAAAATTTTAACTAATATTACTTCCACTTATTTTCCGCGCATAGAGATGGTTTTATCTGTAATTAGTAATTTGTTTTGTGTGTCAGCGTGGACGGTTACAAACTTGATGGGTTCAACAAAATTATTTTCTACGCCTTTATATTCGTGCGATCATCTTTACGATTATGATACCCACAAGCTAGTTTTTTAATGGGTACAGGGTATAATAAAAAAACTAAAATTACATTGATAAGCTCGACAAAAGAGTCACTGACACTTGGAAAAAACACGACAACAACAACAATGACAAAAACCACAGGCGATCGGCGTCTTGTTTAAACTTGAACTTGAAAACGAGTTTTGGGAATTCGTGTGAGTGGAGTATCGGAGATTGTTAACTGTGGAACACTGGGTGTGCGGTGTTGCAACTGGTTCCCGATCAGACAGCAAAAATGCAGCCAGTTAATGCCGTCAACCGGTTCAAGATGCCACCAGCCCCGGTGCCAGCACCAGCAGCTTCTAACTGTACATGAGCAGGCCACAAGAAGCCGCCGCTCGAGCCTCCGCTTAGTCGAAGTGCAGTCAGAAACTGGAACGGTTCATCGCAGCTCTCTCAGAATGCGTACATCGATCTCTTGGCTGAGATACACGATCCTCGTGCTGCTGTTGGCACTGCATCAGGCACAAGCTGCCACGCTGGTGTACCATCAGCCCACGGCTGTGGTTTATCATCATCCGCCCGCCACAGGGGCGGAGCAACAACATCCTGGCTATACCATTGTGGCGCCGCTGACGAAGATCGCGCATGTCACCTACGATTCGGTGCCCATTTCTCACACACCCTTCGAGCATGTGCCGCTCTTCCAGCGCATTGGCCACGTGAAGAGCGTGCGGATCTAGCGCTGGCGAGGATTAGGATTAGCATTGAAATAAAGTGAATTTTACAATTTATTCGCCAAGCATTTTGCTCTCTAGTATGTAGTTTGGCCTAAGTGTGTGCATGTGTGTGTTGGGCTAAGTCTAGGGTGTTTTCAGGATCACATCTAGAAGAAGTAAGGCGCGGGCGCGGGCGCGTACCTGGGTGCCACTGCCAGAGGAGCGGGCACAGGGGCAGCGAAAGGTGCCGCAGCTGGCAGACCAAATCTGGTGGGCGCGGCAAAGGCCAAAGGCGCGGGCGCAGCAAATCCGAAGGGCGTGGCCAGAGGAGCCGCCACCGGAGCGGGCAGCGGAGCAGCAAAAGCAGGAGCTGGTGCCAAGGCGGGAGCAGCAAAGGCGACCTTGGGCGGTGCAGCAAATGCAACTGGCGCCGGCACTGGAGCAGCCAAAGCAACGGGCGCCACGGCTGGAGCTACCGGGTAGGCCACAGCATGGTTAATCCGATGGGCATTGAAGCTGGAGGCATAGGGCGCCACAACGCCCGCGGCGGCGGCCAGCGGAACAGCAGGTGCAGCCGCAAAGGGCAGAAGACCCGCCTGGGCGCCAGCCACACACAGAGCAACGAGCTGCAAGGCAAAGGGAGCACACTTTTAAAACCCGAAATCCTGGGCCAAGGAGCTGAAGACTTACCATAATTTTGGCGAACATTTTGCTTGGTTTCGGTTGGTTTCTTTGAGTGCTAACTAAGCTTTGATATCCAATTGTGGAGTTGCTGGCGTTTTTATAATTCTGCCAGACTGAGTTGCGGCCGTTTTCGGTGGTTGTGGTGGGGCATACCAAAGCAATCGAAAAAATCCACGCAAGACTTTCTACATAAGGCTCTGCTGCGAAGGGCATTTAATGTACTTAATAATCAATTGGCCGTCTGTTACGTATTAGCGACGCCCACTTTCATAATTGCACGCCAAAAAATCGACACCACCCGCACCACACACGCACACACACGCACACACACACACACAAATAAACCACAGCCTAGTGGCCGACATTCGGTCGGGCCGTTGGGCAAGTTTTCGTTTTTTTGTTTTTAATATTACTTTGGTGGCATCGATATTCACCTACTAATGAGCCACATTTATCAGACGTGACACACTGTGTGGTGGCTCTTCCTCCCACCTCTCCCTCTTTTCCTTGCCATGGCCACCCCCCTCTCTCCCCCTCTCTCTCTATAATTAATATTCAATTTCTTCACTGCAATTGTCGCGTGTACAACTGCCCCGCCCCCTATATACCCCTCTTTCTCCTTGGCCCACTTCTTTACCCTCCCCTCTGCCTCCCCCCCTCCCCTTTGTTAACTGTCACTGTCTGTGTTTTGAATTTCTGATTTGGTCGCTTGCAAGTGTTGTCTGCATTTTACACACGCCAGCACAACAATTGTTTGGAATTATTAAAGCCAGTTTTATTAAAAAATAAAAATGTAATATAATAAATAATTAACTTGAATTAAGTATGCTTAAAGATAGTTAGTTGAGCAGGAAAGAAGTTCTTAAAAAAATATTAAAATTCTTCAGTACTTTTCCCATTTTGCCCACTTCATTTACCCTGAACATTAGAATTTCTGTTAAGTTTTCGTTTTTTATATTTATCTTTAAATACATAATTTACATTATTTTATAATTTGCTACACGACTCAAAACATCTTTGGTGTGGTTCAATGTTTGAAAGTATTATGAATAACAGACTCCAATTCAAATTCCAACTCGAGCAGAGCCTAGAAAAGCGAATGATGGTGTTTATGGTGGTGCGCCAGCTTCAGTGGCAGTGCGCGCAAATGGGCGTGTGGTGCAGCCAGCAGCTTGGGAAAAGCGTAGCCAATGGACACACGGTGTGTGGTGCGCTTAGGTCCAAGTGTCGCACGATAGCTGGGCGCAAAAGGCACCGCCTCGAGCACTGGCGGCAGCACCTTTGTCACTGTCGGCAAATGCCACTCAGTGGTTGGCAGCAAATGAGCGTGAGCCGGCGGCAGGCAGGCTGGCGCAGGCGCCGGCAGCAGTGGTGCAGGCGCTGGCAGCAGATGAGCGTGAGCAGCTGGCGGCAAAGGAGCAGGTGCGAGGGCCGCAGGAGCGGGCCAAACAGGCGCTGGTGCAGGCCAAACAGGTGCTGGTGCGGGTGCGAGTGGTGCTGACCAGAGTGGTGCTGGCTCTGGCCAAGCTGGCGCTGGAGCCAGGTGAGCTGGCTCTGGCCAAGCTGGCGCCGGCAGCGGAGCCGGAAGCAGAGTTTCCTGCAGCTGCAGAGGAGCTGCATAGTCCACGTGATCCGGCAGCGCCTGATGCACTGGCTCAAAGTGATCAAAGTGGTGCTGATCAAAGTGGTTCAAGTGCTGATCAAAGTGATTGAGCTGCTGATCGAAATGATCAAAGTGGTGCGAGGGCTTGGCCTCGGCGCAGCTCAAAGCCAAAGCCAAAACGAAAGACTGTTGGAAAGAGTTAATAACTATTAATTTGTTGCCTTGAGCCACTTGGCCAAAAAAGTCCTACCAATTTCAGCTGCCACATCTTGCTGGTGGTTTTATGTGTGGGCTTGGGGGTGGTGCTGTCCTTGTGCTCAGTTGCTGGCGACTGCTCGAGTCGAAGACGCGGCTAACAATGTTTGACACTGGCCGAGAGCCATTAATTTATAGTGCAAGTGTTTGTTTAAGCCCGGCTTAATTGGCCGGTGGCCAAATTGCACGTGCACTTCTTCACTTTCGGTTGCTTTCGGTTGAGCCACCCAACTGCAGCACACCTCTTTGCGGCCCCTTGACGGCTTTTTGGTCAGCGGATGAGGTAACTACTAACTTGAGGCAACATGGCCCAAATCGTGACTTTGTTGTCGTCGCATTTGTTTAGAAGGCGCGTTTGCTTTGCGGTTTGCGGCTCGAGGGGGCCAATAACTTCTTGCACCGCTCGATATTATATAACAGATAGTTGTGTGTGTGTGTGTGCGGAGGCCAAAATGGAAAACGATTATGACATTTTAATAAAATATTGCCAAAACATGATGAACGGCCAGACAACATAAATTGAACGTAAAGAGTGCCCTTTTCAAGTAGAGGGTATATGGGGTATATGCGGCTGCTTTTTAAAACTGGGCATCATATTTTATATATACAATGTATAAACCTGCTTCATTAGCTAGTAAATCATGTATCTATATAATATCTATCTATATAAAATGTACTTAAAAGAACATACTTTTTCTTCAATAGAATGAAGATTTTTTTTTTTAATATTTTTTTTCCTGGGAACAGAATATATCGCAGTCACAAGCATTTGATTAAAAGTTTTCAAATTGTTTTTAGTTTAAAATCACGATTTTATTAATAGAAAATTCGCTAGGGTAACAATTCAGATTTTGAAGACATGTCTAGACCACAACTGGAGCAGGGGCGGGGAAGCTGTAGGGCGCGGCATAAGGAGCGGCATAGGGAGCGGCATAGGGAGCGGCATAGGGTGCGGCATAGGGAGCGGCAAAGGGTGAGCCAAGGGTGTAGGGTGAAGCGTATGGTGCAGCCAGAGGAGCGGCATATGGCGAGGCCAGAGGAGCAGCCAGTGGAGCAGCGGCGTACGGAGCGGCGGCGGCATAGGCAGCTGGAATACCGGAGACATAGCGGCTGGAGTAGGGTGGCGTCAGCTCGAAGGGTGCCGTGGTGTAGGAGGATTGGGTGCCATCATAGTTGTTGCGGATATCCACCTGGCTGCTGCCGCCCGCAGCATAGAGTGGTGCATTCGCATAGGCCAGTGGTGCGGCGGCCAGTGGTGCGGCGGCGAGTGGTGCAACGACGCCCGGCTTGGCCACGGCGCAGGCAACGAGAGCGGCAATGATGAGCTGTGGGGATGAGGCAAAGTGCAGAGAGTCAAGTATTTGAAGTGGTTTTCAGGTCGTGGCAGGAAACTTACGAATTTGAACATGTTGGTTGTGGTTGTCTAGTGGATGACTCTGGACTGATAATGTCTGTTTTGGGCCACAGCTGCGCTTTATATAGCCACTGCACCGCTGGGCCAGCATTCTGCTCGACTTTGTCGTGCACATTATTTGGTCGCTTCTTTGTGCGAGCCGAACGTGCTCAGCCTTTGCTAGTGGCTAGGAAGTCCAAATCGCGACGAGTTGTCAAATTTCGCAAAGTGCTCGCATTTGTATGCAGACACCGCCATCATCGTGTGGGTCAATTGTGGTTGCCAATTGGCGGTGGTTTTAGCCTCAATTTCAGGCTAGACCTGCGGCTATAAAATGCGTATCGCCTCGCAAGTGTCGCATTAGTGCGCATTTAATGGGGCGGCCATAAAAAGAATTTCAATTGCCTCGCATTGCTGCGCATCCTGCGTCGACCTTGAGCTAACCCCCAAGGCAATCCCCGGGCAGGATGTGCTCCGCTCGCGAAATCGGCATCTGTTTTAGCCATTATTCAGCTCATCTTATTGGCCCGCACAGATTGGCCAGCTCTCAAACCGGCTCGCTGACTTTTAATGAGCAATCGTCGGTCACGTGCTGGCGACGCCGACGTCGACGTCGTCATCGTCATCAGCTGCGTCCGCTGCGCCGTCGCAGTCGGCGTTTCGCATTGTTTTTTCGAAGATGAACTCAAGGCCTTGCAAGATGATCTGCTCAAGTGACCAGTGAGCAGTGCTTGGTGCTACGTGGGGTATGCGCATGCGTAACTGTATCCGCTTATTTATACCCTGTAAATGTATACAAAATGGGTAAAAATAACGTTGTGCAAGCGCATGTAACAACAGGTAGAAGGCAATTTCGAGACTCTGATGGGTTTTAACTTTTATTTATCGATATCTAGCCATAGCTATATAGCCTATAAAGGGGATATTATCTTGTTAAGCATATTTAGAACAGTTTTCTTAATGCTCCCATATATATTTCAGTCATTATATCCTATGTTAACTCGACTTTTATTGAAGCTACCTTACTAAAACTTGATAAAGAGACGTCTTGGAGTCTATAAGGTGTATAGTTTTTTGTTGAGCATGAACAGACAACTTGTATTTCTATATCCATCTATCTATCATTCTATATACCCTAAATGAACTCGACTTTTCTTGAAGCTAACTTGATGAAACTTGGTACAGAGACATCTATGAATCAGTGAAGTATATATAAGCTTGATCAGCATAATTAATCAATTTTGTTCTGCCTATATACACTTATTTGCCTTCGTAACCTATGTGAACTCGTCTTTCAGTGAAGCTTCATTTAAGACATATATCAAATCCAAAGAATGAGATAATAATATGGTAATGCACCGATAGAAATGACCTATCATAACACATTAACTGTTCCCTGTTTAGGCTTAATTTAACAATCCTGCATTTAAATTTTATTTCAACTTATATTCCCTAGGGTATTTACTATTCGGCATTGCTCTTTCTTGTGGCCTATCAGAATCTTGATCAACGCAACGACCTCTCACTTCGGTGCCGTGTAAGCGATTCTTGACTGAGCTCCGATTATGAGTTCTTCCATCAGGTTAGTCAGTCAGTTGATGGTTATACGGAAATTTGAGATATGCCGCTCACTTCCTCGACGCCCTCTCTTGCTCCGGGCCAGACCTGCCCCTACGTAGGCATCAGTTATTAATAAAAAAAAATATGCATATTTAGGAATGTTTTTATTTGTATTTATCGGACAGTACCGTTCGTTTTGGTTATTGTTTTTTGATTTGGTTGCTGTTAATCCAGTTATAAAAAGTGGTTTCTCAAAGCTGGATGCAGATCAGAGTTCCGTTTGCTGATAAATCGCACATCCGTTTAATGGGATTTGCGGCAATCAATTGTGTCCGGTTAACCGATAGGCCAGGGGGCATATAAGTAGGGTGAGGGCGGGGGGGTGTTTGGCGGGTTACGGCTAGTAAATCAATGCCAAGTTTAAGGCCTTACGAACAACTCCTCGAGCGCTGAAACAGCTCTCGAAACACTTGTATGCAAATTAGATGTTCATTTCGATTTTTTTTTTAATAAGCGCCGTAACCCCCGCAGCCTGCACCACCACCGCACCACCGAACCGCCGAACCACAGTGTGTGAGCATAAACAAACATTGATCTTTGATAAGTAGCAGCTCGATCGAGTGAAAGGTGCGATCGACGGGTCTGCTGGCCGCTGATGAAGACGTCTCTTGCTGGCGATGGTGCTGTGACCTTCGACTCTCCACTCCACTCCACTCCACTCGATATATGCAAATGCAGCACAGACAAACCAGAGACAAGAGTTGGATGGATGGAGATGGTTTGATTGGTGATGATTGGTAATGAACCCACCCATAAAAAGGCGATCGATTTGAAAGCGATCTTTGTGTTTAGTTGTGGCGAGAGCTTTAAATGGCAAGTAGCTTTTACTTTATTTACGAGCATATTTCGAATATATTTCGAGTATATTTCGAGTATATTCACTAAGATGATTCACACACACGCGCGCACACACACACACACACACACACTCACCCACAGAGGTAATAAAAACAGTCGGTTGTCTCTGTGGCTTGCGTTCAACTTAATATGAACTAAAATCGATGCCTACGAAATCTATACAGATATGTGGTGCAGCTGGTGGTGCTCAGCGCCTTTGTATTTGCGCCGTGCCGTAGGAGGTCAGCCCGGTGGTGCGCGGCACTGTGGCATATGAGGCGCCCGCCTGCAGCGGCAAATTCGCCACATTCAATGGCATCAGGCCAAAGGGCACGGGCAGCTTCAGATTCAGCGAATTGGCATCCGCATGCGCCGTCGCCGAGCCAATGGAACGACCCGTCGCCGCGGCGGTCAGCGGTGCCGAGGAGGCGGCTGTGTTGCCACCGAACACGTAGCCACTGCTGGTTAGCACCTGGGTAAAGGCCGCATGCTCCAGGGCTGGCTCCACAAATTGTCGCGCCACCTGCTGATGCGACAGCTGACGCAGCGGGGCACGCGGCGCGGGATAATGATAGGCGCCCAGCTGGGAGCTGGGCGAAATGGAGTAGTCCAAGTGCGAGACGTCCGCCAGCACCGCCGAGGTCAGCTGCAGCGCCAGCCCCATCAGCAGAAGATTGGCCACAGATTTCTGAAAGAAACCGTTATTGGTTAGATCACAGCCAGACGTATACACACACACACACACACACACACACATGTACACACACTCACTTTGTGGGACATTTTTGCCGTTAGATTCTTTGGATTGATTCACTTGTGTTTGCACTTTACAACACTATTCACTCGCGTATTCAGCGCAGTCTCGATTGGGATTCGTTTGCGATTCGTTTCTGTTGTGGACGGACGCAGCTTTTCGGGCTGATTAAAATTTGTGCGCCAGCTGAAGATGCTTTTTATACCCCAGATACAAAAAAAAAACAAAGCGCAGAGCCACAGCTGAGCTTCAGCTGAGTTCTGCCCGCGGACGGACAGACGAGCAGCAGGTGAGGCACTCGACCAGTCAAACAGTCGCAGCGACGAGTCGACCAGTCCAAGACCCAACGCAAAGCAAAGCGAGAGTGCCGAGTCTTGACTAGAAAATACCCTGTTTATTTGGAGAAAGGTGTCGCAAGCACTTCGAGAACTCTTTCGCTTAATGTAGGTAAGCGTGGCGAGTAAATACCCTATAATCAATGTACGATTGTTATATAATTTTTTAAATATTTTTATTTATTTATTTAATTCATTTTAATATATACACTTATGTCAAATTGTATTGGTTTATATGTCTAAAATTTAACTTTTGTTGAACAACGTGGTTAAATATCAAATATTCATTTGAATCGACCGAAGTTGGCTTCACTCGATCTCGATATTACAATCGAACATTATCGAATCGAATGTTATCGAACCCCAGATATAAAGCAACTGTGGGGGAGCAATGGAATGCAACGCATAAACATTAATTCTTATATATGTATTAAAAAAGAGATACAGCTTATTAGTAAATTAAATATATTATTTTGCTGGCTGTTCTATACAGTTGTATACCCTCGTGCCGCATTTGTTTGGTTACAGGGTATAAAAACAAAAATCAAAATGCGTTTGTGCTTCTGCCGACACGACGCCGCTGCCTCTGCCAGCGTCGCTGCTGGCGTCGACAAAATATTTTGGCTTTCAGCTCAGTTGTTGGCTCCCCCTGACGACATGACGACTCTTGGCTTTTGGCCATATGCGCTAACTTATTCATTCTGCTTCTGTTTAACAGTTTGTTGTTGTTGTTGTTGTCTCTCTCCCTCTCTCTCTCTCTCTGTCTATCTGTCGCTGTTGGGTTTTTTATTTCGCTTTAATTCGATGCCAACGTCGACTGCAGCTCTGGCATTTGTTTTTGTTGTTATCGTGTGACTCTGTTTATTTATCTGTGCTAAGTTGTTGGCTTTTTTTATGAGCTGCTTTGCTGCCGCTTCAGCTGTTGAGCAGCGCCTATTGATAATATTTAGTTTGCCTTGCATATAAATCAATGTTGGTCACTTCGATTGGCATCCAAACTATGCAACAAGCCGCCAGTCAGTCAGTCAGTCAGGGTCGTCGCCAAGGGGGTTATTAGCTAGCTGATTAGTTGCCCCCAGTTTTGCTCATCTACTAATGTCAAATAGCTGTTAATCGATTGCTTAATATTCAGCCTGAGCTCACAGCAATTAGCTTTATTCATAGCCACGGAAAATGTGCTCGGATGTGATTGCTATGAATATTAGGAATTTTGATTGTTTGTCACATTAATTGAAATCTTTTACATTCATACTTAATAAAGACATCTTTATTTTATAAACTTGCTAAACATTGCAATGCTTAGCATGACAAATAATTATAAATTATAATCGAGAATTGCTGAGCTCAGTTTAATTCATACATGAATATTTTATGTACATATATTATTCATTAATAAATTCTTTATTATATTATCTTTTTTTTTCAGAAACTTCAAGCTGCGTTCTTTATTTTCTTTTAGACGATACAGTGAGAGCAAGGATTATGCTTTAATTTAAATTGCTGACAGCAAGCATTTTTTTTGGGCTTGAGCTTGCATTAGCTCTAATAAAAGGCATACAATTTGGTAGAAGGACTTAAAAGGAGTAAGTACTTTTCACAAAAAAAATTAGAACATATTTTGTAAGATTTTCAAAGTTTAATTTGAACGAGGGCGTTAAGCGCCCCCTCCGAAGTCGCGCACCTGCTTAGACTGCCAAAAAAAAAAAACCAAATAAAACAACTACAACAATGTCGACACCTTGCAAGCATGTTGAGCATTTGAACAACAGTTGGGCATTTGGGTTTATTAAACAAAAATCGAGAGTCATGTGACACCAGCTACGAGACGGACTCCGACTGCGACTGCGACGGCGACGGCGACTGCAACCGCGACGACGGCGACTGCGGATAGCTCAATGACTGGCTAATAAGTCTTTAGTTAATGTTGTTTAGGAACTTAATTGAGACGGCAACCCCGACTGCGGTTTGAACAACAAATTGTCGGCAGCACGCCAAGCGCCAAACGTCGAGCCCCAAACTCGGACCCAAACCGAATGCCCAATAGAGATTCGCCGAGTGGCTGACCTCCTACGAAATGTATTCAGTTATAATTTGTGCTAATAAAAGCGTTGGGCTATGCGTATGCAGTCATCGAGAAGAAGAAGAATAAGAAGAAGAAGAGTTGACCCATTTGATGGATTCGGATTTGGCTAACGCTGACAGCTTCAATGGATTTCGCATTGAGGTGGGTCATTCGATGGATCGATCGATCCAACTCGACTTTATTTCTATTGACTTTACGGTATCAAGCAAGCCCCATCCGCTGTATATAATTAAGACGCGCTGGCGTTCTTTACGATGGCGCATAAATTCCGCGCAAGATGTTTTATTATCAACAATTTAAATCACACACTTATAAATTCTCTCTTAATTAATTGCTAATATACGCGACGGCAGATTGTCGATTAGCATTGAAATTAACATGATTATAACTAGGTATATGTATGTGTGTGTGTGTGTGTGTGTGTGTGATATGCCTCACCAGGCGGCGGTATCACAGGGTAGCTCAGCCGGAATCGGAGCCGGCGCCGCATAGGCAACAGCGGGGGGCGCGGCATGAACCGCCACCCGGGCATACGAAGGCTGCGCGTGGTAGGCGTAAGCGTGTTGTGGTGGAGCATAGCGGGCCACAAACGTTGGTGGTGGTGGTGCTGCAGCATAGTGTACAACTGGTGGTGGTGGCGGTGGTGGTGGAGCTGCTGCAGCAAAGCCCGTATACGTGGTGGTTGTGGTGGTTACAGGTGCGCCCAGCGAATACTTGACGACGGGAGCAACAGGCGCCGCGTACGTGCTGATGTGGTGTGGTGCAGCGTATTTAAAGAAAGCCGACGGCGGTGCAGCATAGGTCAGCGTGGGCGGTGCAGCGGCATAGGTCAGTGCAGGTGGTGCGCTATAAACAGCGGACACTGCCACAGGAGCCGGAGCAGATGGTGGTCCATGGTAAAAGCTGGCGTGCGACTGCGCATAAAGGCAGAAGAAGAGCAGAGCGAGCTGAAAGGCGAGAGATGAGTGAGAGTGAGAGGGGCAGTGTAATACAAGAGAAGAAGGAAGAATTTCAATTATCCTTGATTCATGTTTCTACAGGAGCTATGTGATATAGTAGTCCGATGTTTAAGTTATATCATGAACGGAATCTGTATCTGACATCTGCATCTGATAGTTTTATCCAGAAAACTTTCAGCCTGAGAGACGAGTTTGCATAAAAAACACTGAGACCCTTAATTAGGGCTCTGCTTTGCTCTAAGCGATAATTTGTGTACTCTATTGAAGATATTCCTTTTCTGGCTTAATAGTGTCAAGTGATACCTCTAATGAATACGCCCAAAATACTTACAATCCTGCACATGTTTGTTTGCGGCAATTGTCGATTTTACTTTGTACGTTTGGACTTTCAAAGACTTTCACATAAAATGAATTGATTTGGTTAAACGCCGCTGGTTTTTATACTCCGCTCATCTGATTACGCATTATGTGAAATGTTTAAAAAAACAAACTCCATTACGGGAGCATTTCACGCAGCCAAAGGCCACGTCCCATCGACAAGCGAATCGTGCGGCCAACTGCACGCGACACGTTTCGCAATCTCCCATGCTGCAGTCCCCCAAGAGGCGGTCCCTAGACCCTACACACACACACACACACACATATGCAGAGCAAGCGAGAGGGCGAGAAATGTGTCCAGAAGTTGCCATAGCTAGTGGAAGTCGCAGCAGCTGCAGCTGGTTCCAGTTGCAAAGCGGAATTGCGAGCACGTTTCACGCCTCATGACATCGAGACTGTGATTGATGGCAACGGCTGCCCAACAGAAAGAAAGCCAACCTACAGCAAAAATAAATCTCACAATTGAAATCGCCCACCCGGCGGGTAAAGCCCACGCCTCGAAGCAGACTACGCGCTTTGCCAGCACAAATTAATAAGGCGCGGCACGCGAAAGTATGCCATTGTGAACAAAGAAACTCGTAAACTCTTTGAATTGTTTTTTTTTCGATTTTCGATTTTGGAATGATATAGCTAGCTCTTTCTTCTCGTACGGATCCCGACTATCGATTGACACCAAATAATCTGAATTCTAAGAAATGGGCCAATTTGAGAAAAACTACTATGGCGGCTGAAAATGGCTGTGACCCTCGTGGTCGAACGAGACCAATCTTTCCAAGATCGGGGCTTATTTGGCCGAGATACAGCGATTTAAAAATGCCGTTATAATTTTGAAGATTTTTCGTTTTTTTCCGATAATTCGGCTAAAAATGGCTAAAAAATTCCGATTTTGGAAAGTTATACCTTTTTGAACTCGTACCGATCTCTCGACTTGCATACCAGGTTTTTTGATTTTGTTTGGAAATCCAAAATTTGTGAAAAAAAATCAAAAATTTCATTGCATACCCAAACGGAGCGGTGGAGCAGCTGAAGTACCAGTACGACTTTAGGGAACGCTCCGCAGGGAGTCTTCCTTGTTGGGCCAATTAAATGCCTCGCAAATGCGCAACACGTGGCACGCCAGCCCCACCCCAGAATATGCCAAGCCCCAAAAAATTAGCATAACGAAGTATTGCCCACCAGAAATCAATATGTTTAGGGTATTGTAAGCCGAGAATGTGCCAGATTTATATTCCCTGGCTCGTGCAGCACTCGAGCCTCGCGCCTCAAGCCAAGCGGCAGCAACATGGGGCAAGGGGCACGCGGCAACCGTTCAAGTGCCGCTGGCAACAACTGCTCAGGATTTTGCCGCGCAGACTTGTTGCCGCGCATAAAGCACCTTAAATTGGGGCCACGTGCTCTCGGCACGTCACCTCAACCCGCTTTTCCCGACGACTTACCTGCTTTTTTTTTATTTGTTTGTTTGCTTGTGGCACCTGCAGCCCCCACTTGTGGCACGCGTTGCGCTCACGCAGCGCCAAATTGAAGCACGCATTGTTGCTTTTGAAGTTTGGCAATTCCTTGCTCTCCCTCCACACATACCTATCTCTGCTTGTGTGTGGCAGTCATATGTTGCTTTGCCCCGGCTGGCATTGAGCCCCCCCGCACTTGCAACATGAACAACACCGCGTGCTGCAGCTTAACGTGCACAAGTCCCAGGCTTCAGCTAAGTGAATTGCCAACCTAGCTGCACTTAAGAGTAGTTTATCATGCACTTCCATAAAGCGAAAGTCAACAACTTGCGCATTAATTTGGTTCAAATCATTTAAACAAATATAAAATGAACTATAAACTAGGCTGAGATAAAGTATGTGCACTGTTTGGAATAAGAACATTTGTTTAAATGATAGGAAAATCACTTGGGTACCTCAGGGAAAATGTTCACTTGACAAAGCAAGTACAAAATTATTCTAGTAGCAAGTTGTAGGTTGAAATAGCCTTACTTCAGCTTGATACTACATATAGTATAAATCATAAAATTGATCGATAAATTCTTTGCATATTAACTACTTATTCAATTGAACTAGAAAAAGGATACTATTTTGAATAGAAGAAACGAATTAAACCTATTGCCAAACATTAGATCGGAACTCAAATTAAGTCTTTCTTCAACGTCAACTTATTAAGAAACTCATCTTGGGTCACGTTTTGGAGGGTCTTACACATAAAACAAAAAACTAATACACAAAAAATTCAATTCTGAAAGTATATAAAAAGTTTGAACCAATATATCAGTTTTAGGTTCGATCTGTTGGCTCATTATATTTTTCACAATTTTATTTTGTAGGCCGTGAAAATTCGGGCTTGACCCCAAATAACGTCTTAGCAACTGATTCAGTTCCAGCTTCGGTTTCAGCTTGTAAACCAAATCAAGAATTGTGCTTCATGTATTTCCTAATGTTCTTCGGGCCTGCTTAGAGATTTTAAATGCCCATTGTGCCTGCCCATCCACAGGGTATAACCAGCCGAGTCAACGCTCGCTGGAAGGTCACTTCAAAGGGGGAATTATTGAGCGCGTGGGTGACGCGTGTGTTGGGTGCATTTCCTGCGGCCAGGATCAGCTTGGACAGCTTGGACAGCTGGTTGGGTGACCGACCGCAGTAATTAAACAGAAAATGTTGTTATGCCATCCATGTGCAGCTCTTGTTGCTTGTTGCGTTATTTGTGCAACCAATTGATTGCCCTTTTAATTGCATGCGTGACGCTCGCTGCAATCAACAGCAAAGTCCTTGATGTGTGCTGCGTTTGTTTTGCTTGTTGTGGGCGAAGGTCCTTGCACTGTTTGGCCCTGTGCAATGCTTACGCAATAGACAGCACGTTCCTGGCCAGCACAACACAAATAGCCAAATTGCATGGAATACTTTTAAGCTGGGCCAACTTAACTCAAGAAAAAAAGCACTCAAATCGAATGAACTCAAGCTCAAGCTCAAGCTACGAACAGGTGTTTCGATTGCGACAATTGCAGCTCGTGGCCTCACGGTGTGGGAAATCGACGGGAGGTAACTGTGCCATGAGAGCACCACTGTGTGCACCACCACGCCCCTTACTCTGACCCCCCCCCCCCGTTTTTGAGTGCACTGTGGCAGAGACAATGCTGCGCTTGGTTGAATATTCAATGCGCAAATTGCAAGTAGGAAGCGGCCCACAATCTGTGAATGGGCCCTGCCTCAGCACAACAATTCTCTATGCAGCTTCGACGAAGGTCGTTGCCAAATTGTGGTGCGGCCTTTGCTGGCTGTGCTTGACTGGCCATCTAATCCGCTGAGCTGAGGACAGTCGCCGGGTGTCAATGTTATGTTTCGCCAATAAAATTATAGTCAACGATCGTTGGGCATAATTTATGTCGATAATGCGCATTGTATCTGACAATATTTGGCATCTTGCCCACAATTATTGTACTGGCTAAGGCCAGCAGCACCACAGCAGCACCACAATGCATTGCATTGTTGCCGCCGCTGACAATAACAATATTATTTATAACAATATTATTAATACTGAGCACAGATCGTTCGTTTTGGCTCAACTTGTTGGCGGGTTGCTCTATAAACATTTAATGAAGCCAACTAACTTGGCCAATACGATTTAAGTGACATATTTTGTGCGTTTGGCCCACTTTTTGATATGCTCCAATTGCGAAATTAGCTCGAACGACGCACTTGACGCTGGACAGGCAGGCTTTAATAAATAATTATTTCAATTGCTCCACTCGACGCACTTTCATTTCCAGCCACTTGGCCCCCCGCACCCCCCCCCCCCCTCTCGCTACTTTGCAACAGGCAGTCGCATAATTGCCAGGCGTTGGCATTTGTAATGCATTTATTTTTTCAAGGAAATTACAACACTTTGCAGGCTACACTGAGCGAAACAGCTAACCAAATGTACAAAACATAGTATCCAAGAAAATTGAAAATTCGAAAAAGCTTAAATTAAATAAATAATTTTAATCTTTAAAGCTATTATGGATTAGGTGTGAGAGCGTCGGACTCACAAGTGGCAGGTCGCCGGTTCAATTTAAGCTTTCAGTTTATATATATAGAAAAAATCATGGAAAAACTCGCATGTATAGAATTCGAAATAGAGTTTAGAATAGTTTTTAAAATTATCATTATTTTGTATTCTTATATTTTACAAATTTTGAATGTTGTAGAATTGTTTCCACTTGGGAAATCAGAATTTCAGATTGCCAATATTCTTTATGGTTTTATTTTTCTTTGGTTGCCAAATCTGTTAAATTTATCACCTGCTTCGAAGGCTTTTCCCATTTTTATGTACTTTTCTTTTAGTGGTATTCAATTTACCATATATCAAATTTAAATTTAGTTTAGTTACTTGACTTTTCGCAGTGTATTTAACAGTTAGCAAATTCAGATAATCAAAATGTTCTTGACTCCGAAACTTTTCTCAGCTTTGTTGATTTATCTTGCTGTTAAATATTTTGCCATTTAAATACATAAAAGTTGGCCCCATTTTTGCCCAGTGTAAGCAGTAATAAAAAGTGATCTATTGTTTTCGAGTTTTGAATTGTTTTTATTTACTTAAGTCGAAACCACGAGCATTGCACAATAACAAAAAAATAATCATATATACAGCATTAACTTGATCTCTCCTGCTAGCTCTCTCTCTCTCTCTCTCTCTCTGTCACTCTCAGGCTGTGTCTCTGTCTATCTCCGTCTCTGTCTCTCACTTTAATGTTAAAATGGGTTCATTTTGTGTTCTACACTTTGACAGCGGCAAAGCGTGCGAACATTGTACTGAAAAATCTCACACAATCTCTCGGTATTATCCGATTGGTAATGTAGATGCAGATGTTGTTCTCGTTGTTGTGGTCCTGATCGTTGCTGGTCCTGTGGGTCGTCATGGGTTGGGTATTGAGCCGGAGCAGTGCTTAGTGCAGATAGCCATGTCCATAGCCGGCATAGCCCAGGCCGTAGCTGCCATAGCCGCCATAGCTGCCATATCCGCCATGTCCATGGTAGGTGGACGTGGTGTGCAGAGCTGGAGCGGCAACAACGGCGGGCGCATGATAGACGGGCGCGGCATGCACCACGGGATAGGCCTTGGTGGCAACCTTATAGGTGTTGGCATAGGAGGTGGCCACCGGGATGGTCTTCACGATGGGCGCATGCACAATGGGCGCGGCATAGCTCTTGATGATCGGCGCATGCGAGATGACGGTGGGCGCATAGGCCGGCGCCAGTGCGGCACCATAGCCCAGGCCATAGCCATGGCTGTAGGGCGAAATGAGGCCAGCATTGGCAACGGCGCACAGGGCGGACAGGACGGCGATCTGGAGGATGCAAAAGAGTTAAGTGTTGCCTGAGACCTGCTGAGGCTGTGGCGCGTATCCTTACCAGCTTGAACATGTTGCTAGGTGTTTGTAGATTTGGCTGCTACTTGACTGAAGAGCTGAGTGTGTTATGCTTTAACAGCAGCGCGGCCTGGCATATTTATACCGAATCAAAACTTGAGAAATATTCTGAAAACCACATAGACAATGCGACAGCAACAACAACAACAACGACAACGACAACATGAATTTGCGCGAATCAAAAGCGTGAACGCCCTGCCCTGTCCACAACTTCGTACAGCTTCGGCTATCGAGTCGGGGGCTTTGAGAATAGCACAGAGGCAGCATGCAGAGGCTTATGAGTGTGAGATACGATCTCGATCTCGATTCGAGCTGTGATGCAGTGCGCCACAGAAATCAGTCACGCGCCACCTTGTTGCCAGTCAGAGACAGAGACTAGAAAACTCTGTGGTGCATGGCAAATGCACAAATAAACTAAATCAATTACTAGTTGCTAGTTACTGTTACTACGAGTTGAAATAAGTTGTCAGCGTTTTTGAATAGAGCACAGCCGGAAATTCTGAAGGGGGGCGCCCATCGACTAGTGCAGAGTGTGAAAAGCGCGTTTTCCAGCCATTGTTGTTCTTGTTGTGGTTTTTCTTGTGGCTTTTCTTGGCGTGCTTTGTTTCTCGTAATTGTTGGGTTTTTTTTTGTTATTTTATTGTAATTTGCGGTTTACTTAACAAGCAATTAACGAGCGGCCACATATCTGACAAATGCTCATTGTGCAATGGTGCGTACTTCCAGCTCCCACAGTTGAGATTCCTTTCTAAATCTGCGCACGCACATGATTATCAATCAGCATGTTTTTACTTTTTTCTTAACTGATTGACAGTCGACGATCTCGCCGTAGGTGTAGGCAAAACCATTCACAGCTGTCCCCCATGCAAATGGACAGTCAGACAGCGCATAGACTAAATGTGGCCCCGTTCAGCTTCAGCTTCAGCTTCAGCTCCATTTACACAGCGATTCCCGTCCAAATACGCACAAATACGGCTTGAAAAATCGCACTACTTAATAGCTGGCAACAAATTGCGAATGGCCAACAGCAGCGGCCAGCAGAGCCTGGCCTGGTCAATGGCTGCCACTTTGTTGCTGGACATTTATGCATTAATTTTTTCTTTAACTGATTTCTTATCGTCGGCACGGCATACGCTGCGTATGCGTAACTCGCGACTAGCCGCCAAATCAATTCGCATCGCAAATGCAAATAAATTACAAAAATAAACAACTTTTTTTGTTGTGGGAGAGAACTCCCAGCCAAGAAATGCCCTGTATGTAAGTCTTTTCTTGTGTTTACTCTATGGGATAGTTTCTAAATGAAAAGAACTGCGTATACTTAATATATATATATACTTACTGCTAACTAGCCTGTATAACCCGGCTTTGCCAAGCATATTTTTCTATATAGTTCAGTTCAGAAACAAAAAAATTGTATTTATTTTCATTTATTGCAAACACAACCTATCTCTCAAACTCTCTGAGTTCCTTCAGGTAAAATTGACGAACGGGCAGATAATCAAACAAATGTGACTAGCATCTGCCATAGCCTTGTTACACAACTTTAATATACCCTGTACGTGCACTTCTATGTTACAGGGTATATGATAAATAAAATGCACTCCATGCTCGAATCATATTTGAGCACTCGTTTTAATGGCCTGCCAGATTTCTTAATAGCCATTCTTAATATCTTGCAATCCCGCCAACACTGACCCCCCTCCCTCCCCCGCTGCCACACTCTTTCCGGGGCACGCCTCATCATTTTATCTGGCAGCAATCTGCAAAGTCGGGTAGCTGACTGCGCAGCATAATCAATGCAAATGCAGAGACTTTGTATGTTTCTCGATTTGTTCGAATTTCTTGTTGTTGTTGTTGTTGTTTTGGTTGTTGTTGCGATAAAAAGCGATTATACAATCGGGCGTAGGCCTCTTGCTTTGAGGCTCCGGCGGGGCCTTGAGTGGCAGCTGCTGAGAGTCTTGATTCTGCGCACAAAGCGCGCTTAAAGTTTATGGCGCATAAATCAATCGACAAAAAAAAAAAAAGGTGGACAATTCTTTTGGTTTGGCGGTACCCAAAATCTGCATATTGACGGCAGCTCAACCCTTCACCGGACACCTCGAGGCAGCGATTTGCATGTGTCGCAGCTTTATCGAAATGCAAATGGCTTGTCCAGCAAATCGAACGATCAACTGGATTGGCAGAAAACAGGATACGAGTTGCGTATGTCGTATCGAACCACCCAACCACCCAACCACCCACTTGAGTGTGGCCCTCTTGTGGTCGCGCCTGTAATTGCATTTTAATGGCTTTGCGGTTGTTCGCATTGTTCGCATTGGGCAACCACATAGAGTTGCGGTGGCATGCCACAAGCTGCAAGCCGCAAGCTCTGACTGCAACACAAATCACAAAATCTGACTTCAAATTAAAAGCCGTCAATTTTTTTCTCATATATCTGGCCTATGATTGATGTCTTTTCGATGGAAATGCAACAGGGACAAGAAATCAGCGAAATCCGAAAATTTCACAAGTCGCCAACTGGAACTGGATGTGCACTGTTCAATTAGCGTACAATTTTATGTGCTTTGCAAAAATATTTAATTCACTTTAGTTATTATTTAATTAGTTACGTATTTTGCATAATTATATGGTGCGCAACGGTGACGCGGCCAACGTGTCCACCAATTAAGTATACCACACGTTGGACGCGGTCAAGGTCGCGCTGCTACAGCTGCCGCAATGTCGTGCATATTACAACAACAACAACTACAACAAAAACTAATAATAACAGCAACTGAAAAGTGTAACAATGGCAAGACAATTGAAAAAGCTAGTAACAAAAATTTGCTAGAATACCTTCAATTCACAGCCCTGGCAAAGCTCGAAGCAGCGGCAATTGTGACGAGCACATATTATGGCCATTAAAAAACAAGAAAACAAAAACATGTGTGTTAAGTATGACGAAACTTGAATACCCTAATAGTCATATAAAGTGAGTCTCACAAAAGTGAAGGGAGATGAGAGAGACTGAGACTGTGACCGAGAAGGGGAGAAGCCCTGATCTGAGCTGGAGAGATAAACTCTTTGCTCAGATGCTTTCTGCTATTCCAAGTAATTGAATACTCTAACAGACACAGTACTTCAATATAATTTGTCTTTTGACATATTCCTTCTGCTGAGCAGACTATGCTATATATGTTTAAGTAACCTCTAGAATAAATACAAATATCGGAACAGATTGACTGTATAGATATTTTTTAAGAACCTTTCGTTTCTCTCATTAGCAGCATTTGTTATTAAACTCAGATTTGCCAAAACCTTGTCACTCGTTCGCAGCTAAAGCTTGTTGCGAATTTCAACAAAACAACGAGAAACAGCAAAAGCAAGCTATAACAAAAGTTTAAGCTCAGAAGTTTATGTTTAAACAAAACAATGTACTTCCGGACTCGAACCGATTCAGTTCAATTAAGCCCGCCAGGCCTAGATGAGTTACTCAGTCATCAACTGGACTCAAAGCCCAGGCAAGTATATGGTGGGAATAATTTCTTGGCCAAACGCCATAGTATCCAACCCTTTTCAAGAATGGGTCTTTTTGTTTAAGTCTGTATGGTCGCAAATGTATCGGCAATATCCTTATACCCTCTCAGCTAGGGCATGCAAACCAAACTTTGTCTTTTCATTAATGAATTAAAGAGCGACCCCCGTTTGGCTGCTGTTGCCAGTTGTCCGCTGTCCGCTTTGGAGTCACCTTCGACTTGGCCACGAGTTAAGTGCCGCATCGTTTAGCCCAAGCTGTGGCAATTGGCCTGATACAACGCCTTTTCGCCTTGTTGACCAATTGAAGTTCTTTTTGGCCAACTTGTTGCGCAATTGACGCAAAAACAAAGCACGTAGTTAAAGTAGTTGTTGTTGTCGTTGTTGGCCATGCATGCTAAATTTAAAGTCTGAGATTATTTGACAGCTTCAGTGAGCTCCGTTTGCCGTTTCAATGCAAATTGCAGAATTGGCTTCATAATTAAGTAGTTTGCCGGCCGCCTGAAAATCTCAACACACGCACAGACCAATTTGTGCAACAACAACAGCTGCCACGCCCCTTGTTTATGCTCGTAAATTAAATTCGCAAACACCCCAGCGGCATTTCGCTGATTGTTGTTCTTGTTGTTGTTGTTGTTGTTGTTGTCTGTCACCGACGAAATGTATGCAAATTGTTTTGAACGCATTTTTCATGCACACATCGTCAGGTGATTTATGTGCTCTACAAGTCGCACACGTCCTAGGTCTAGTCGCCGATTATTGCCTTTTAATTGAATTTGCTTGACGAGTGGGTGCCACACCACCGCCCTACGCCTCCCTCCCCCCTCTATGTGTCCCATGCAACCAATGCGACTTTCACTTTTTGTTATTGTTGTTGTTGTTGTTGCTGTCTTCTAATTGCGATTGAGTGATACGTGTGAATATCGAGCGAATCATTGACTCGGGATTACTCACCCTGAACTTGAAGTTACCTTTTGTTGCGCTGAAACATACTCATTATAATATAAAGCGCACACCTGTGGAAGGTGCCCGAAGCAGACCATAATATGATGTGGCCAAGTTGATTTCCTCTGCTCCAGCCCCGACAATTACTTCTACGAATTGTGTGTGTGCACACTGAGAGAAGAGACATGCTATTTGCTTTTAAACGAAACACAATTTCAAATAAATAAACATTTTATAGACATTCTGTATCCATGATATATACCAATAACAATAGAATGACAACAAGTCAGTTTTTTTTTTAAATAAGATATTTGCTTCAATTTAAAGCAGCCATTTGTTTCGCTCAGTGTAGCATTTGTAATAGCAGCAGAGCAAACAAATGCAAAGACAGAAAAGAAAAAAATGAAATAAGAACACAAACGGCTATAAAAAGTCAATTAGACTTAATGATAGCTTCGGCTAAACTACACATTAAATTCGTGTAGTACGCTGATTGAGTCAAGCCACAGAAATCGCCGGATCCGGTTTGCAAGCGCGGAGTTGGGAACTCAAAACTTCTGTAATCAAGGAAGTTGCCAAGTAAAAAAAAAAACATGGCCAACAAGCTGGACGGCAACAGTTTGTTTGGCAAGCGACGGCAAAAAGTCGACGTTTGCGTCGCGTTTTGTGTAATTTGGCCATTAAAATTAATAAGACAATCGACGTGACGCCCATCGAAGCGAGCAGTTCCAGAATTGACCAGAAGCCCAATTCCATTAACATCGCAGGTGGTTATTAAATAAACGCCTAGACCTTATTGCGCGGCGTATGAGTGAATTTTAATGCCAGCTGATATGGCTAAGACCGGCTAATAGATAGACATGTCCGCCAACTGTAATCGCATTTTCCAGCGTATCTAACTGCCAACAACGGCTCAGCACGACACAGCCAACAACGGAATTGGCCGCGGCCCAAAACTTGGCTATTTCCAACGCTAATTAAGCCGCATGTTGCATTGCCCACAACTGCCCCTCCCTCCCTCTATACATCCCTACCTAGCTGCTGCTGCTGCTGCTGCTTGCAATTCCCAGCGGGCAGCTGCTTGTTGTCAATTTATATTAATTAAACCATTTAGTATCCGAGCACTTCACCTGTCCATCCATCAGTAGCATACGTTGCCCGCAGTCTATCAACAGAATTTTGATTATGTCAGTGCAGCTGAGTTTAGCAGGTAATTTAATTACATAGAATATCTGTGTCTTAGCTATGAATGTCACTATATACGGCTATGCCTCAAAAATGTATATAATCAAGAAGATCTCTTAGTTAGTTGTACACGAATATATATTTTTTTTATGCCAAGGCTAAATGATATTTAATATATTTCTTCCTCGGGTTTAATAAGTCATTTTGAGGTAAATAATTTTTGATTTCAGAATCAACAATTGCAAATTGATAGTAGGGATCCGTACAAATTCAAAAGGGTATAAAATCGAACGTTTTTTACCCGAGATATTCGAAAAATATTCATCAAAAAAGCTTTGATTTTCGAACCGACCGTCACGTTTTTTGTCAAAAACTTGAATGTTTCCCCTTCATTTTTGATTCAATTAAAAGCCAATTAAAAGAAGGGACCCGTACGAATTCAAAGAGGTTAAACATTATTATTAGGCCGAGATATTCCCAAAAATCATCAAAAAAGGTTGACTTAACAAACTAATCGGTTTTTGGTCGACCACTTTTTTTAACCCATCGATTTTAAAAATATTTGAATGCCAATTTATAGTAGGGATCCCTACGAATTCAAAAGGGTATACCATTTCAAAATCGGACAGTATTTACCCGAGATATTCAATAAAAATCATCAAAAAAGTTTCGATTTTCGAACCGACCCCAAATTTGAGCAAAAACGTGATGTAACCCCTTGCCATTTTGTTGATTTTGGTCAAAATTTAGATTTTCATTTTTTTGATGCCAATTGATAGTACTTATCCTTACGTGTCCATAATGGAATAAAATTCCGAAATCGGACATTATTTGGCCGAGATATTCCCAAAAATCATCAAAACATGTTGACTTTACAAACGAATCGGTTTTTGGTCGACCACTTTTTTCAACCCATCGATTTTAAAAATGTTTGAATGCCAGTTGATAGTAGGGATCCCTACGAATTCAAAAAGGTATAACATTTCAATCGGACAGTATTTACCCGAGATATTCAATAAAAATCATCAAAAAAGTTTCGATTTTCGAACCGACCCCGAATTTGAGCAAAAACGTGATGTAACCCCTTGCCATTTTGTTGATTTTGGTCAAAATTTAGATTTTCATTTTTTGATGCCAATCGATAGTACTGACCCTTACGAGTCCAAAATGGTATAAAATTCCCAAATCGGACATTATTTGGTTCCATTGAGCATTCATATACATTAGTTATGAAAATAAAAAGCCATTTATAGGTGCTGGAATTTAGCATCTGATAATTGGGAGTAAACTTCGCTTTTTTTTAATCCAATTATTTAGAAAGCAGCTATTAAATAAGCTAAATAAAATATGCTTAATACCCTTTCAGACTCCCCCGGGTCAGCAGCTCCTAATAAAAGCATGTTCATATAGAATACGGAGGTTAAACTAACAGTGTGTTAAATTGCGAGTGACTTAAGCGGACGAAAAAACCGGCGCACAGAAAATAAGCAAGCGATCAAAATTCGAGTGAGAACGATGCGACACATTTCTTAGCATGCACACCCACACAAACACGTGGATGCGCAGAGATGAGCTAAAGTCAGAGATAAGCAGTCATCCGTTCGTGTGTGTGTTCGCTGTCATTTTTCGACTTACGCTCACGCGCTCACGATTCTTTTTGGTGCTGATCGCTGATTGGTCCAATTAATAACTGCTGGCAGTGATGTTCTCTGAGTGCTCTTCTTTTTGAGCGCGGCTCTTATGGATCTGCGCAACTTTGTTCTGAGTCAGTGTGGCCCTATTACTCAACAGGACATGTTGTTCTGCTGCAAGCGATAGTCTATTAAGCCTGTTATTATTTTGTGGATGAGATGCATAGATAAGGCCCTAGCACACAAACACACACACACGTCCGTGCATATTTGGTAATTATTTCTGCATACATACATATGTTTGGGTAAGTGTTTTTTGCAATTAATATAAACTTATGCTTGTGTACTTGAGTTGCGGTGTGCCGACCTTTGTCTAAAATGATTTTGTTTTAGTTAAATGGCAGCAGTCGAGTTAAAATATTACAAGCGCAAATTCTCAAGTTAATGCCATCAGTATCTCTAATGGTATACGTTTTCGGACTTGTGCGGGTCGCAAGTATTAATAGCCATAAAAAAAATCGTATTCTAAAGTTTTACAAAACTGTTATTAAAATTTAAAGAAGTTATTTCATTGTCATGTCTCCTTGCTTGAAAAAAATTCATGAGAGCGCGATGAATAAGAAGATAATGCACAAGCAATCATATACACATGCATATGTATGTATGTATGCACATATTTGGCGATTCTCTCTGCATACACATGTTTGGTTGTGTGTTTTCGCAATTTATATATATTTATGCTTGTGTATGCTTGCCTATGCGTTATCTACCTTTATGCGCCAGCTTCTTTCCACTCGCGCAACATGATTTTGTTTTAGTTAAACGGCAGCAGTCGAGTAAAGCTGATTTCAAGAAATTACAAGTGAAAATTCTCAAGTAAATGTCATCTGTATCTCTAATGGTATACGTTTTCGGACTTGTACGGGTCGGAAGTATTAATAGCCATAACAAAAATCGCATTCTAAAGCTTGATAAAAATGCAATCAAAATTTGAAGAAGTCGATCGATTTTATAGACTATCACGAATGTTAAAGTGTTTATCCGAAACCGATAAAATGTCAAAGTTTACCAAAAAATAATTTTCTTCTTCGCAACAAATTCGTGAGAGCGCGATGAACAAGAAGATAAGAAGATAATGCAAATATACACATACATATGCATGTACATATTTGCTCTAAATATTGTCTCTGCATATGTTTGTGTGTGTGTTCTCGCAATTGATATACTTATGCGTGTGTACAATTGCTTATGCGTTATCTACCATTGTGCTTCGACTTCTGTCCACTCGCGCAACATGATTTTGTTTAAGTTAAACGGCAGCGATATTGTAAGTGAAAATTCTCAATTAAATGCCATCCATATCTCTAATGGTATACGTTTTCGGAGTTGTACGGGTCGGAAGTATTAATAGCCATAAAAAAATCGTGTTCTAAAGTTTGACAAAATGTAATCAAAATTTGAAGAAGTCCATCGATTTTATAGACTATCACGAATGCTAAAGAGTTTATCCGAAACCGATAAAATGTCAGTCAAAGTTTACCAAAAAATAATATTCTTCTTCGCAACAAATTCGTGCGAGCGCGATGAACAAGAAGATAAGAAGATAATGCAAATATACACATACATATGTATGTACATATTTAGCGATTCTCTCTGCATACACATGTTTGGTTGTGTGTTTTCGCAATTCATATCTACTTATG
This sequence comes from Drosophila borealis, assembly GCA_035045885.1. NCBI lineage: Eukaryota > Metazoa > Arthropoda > Insecta > Diptera > Drosophilidae > Drosophila > Drosophila borealis. The sequence continues at coordinate 945,913 of JAWNOR010000164.1, read as the reverse complement.
TTTGTCTATGATTACTTCTGCTTTATCTTCGCCGACTTTTGCCCACTTTGCGTCCGCGCAACATAAATTCTTTTTAGTTAAACGGCCGCAGTCGAGTAAAGTTGTGTTAAAAAATTAAAATTAAAAAAAAATTCTCAAGTTAATGCCATCCATATCTCTAATGGTATACGTTTTCGGAGTTGTACGGGTCGGAAGTATTAATAGCCATAAAAAAATCGTGTTCTAAAGTTTGACAAAATGTAATCAAAATTTGAAGTCCATCGATTTTATAGACTTTGTCGCTTCGCAAAAACTTCGTGAGAGCTCGATGAATAAGAAGATAATACACAAGCCCTAGAGGTATATGCTTCCGAAGTCAGACCTAATTTAATCGATATTAAAAGCTTACAAAATAATAATTCATTGTTTTTTTTTTTTAATTTTGCAGCTAAATTTGCCATGGACAGGATAACATTCAATAACGTTGCTATCCGAATGACCTTGGTTATTCCATGCCACAAATCGTATTTAAATTTTGACCAAAAAGGCAATGTATATATCAAATTTGTTACCAATCTGCATAGATTCTCAAATCAACATTTTGTGGAAATCTGTCAACTCACGAACGTTAAAGGTATGTGTTTCCAAATTCGAACAAAGTTTACAAAGACTAATATATTTTTTATTGTGTATTTTTCAGCCTAATCTGCCAGCGTTCATGGACAACATCAAATCAAGAAATAATTATGTCGCTTTTAGATCGGCGGAATTAGCTTACGCTCATCTACTGTAGTGTTTTGGCGGCTTTCTGATCGATTGCGTGTTCGGCATACGTCTGGACACGATTATGCTCTTATTGCTGGTGGGTTAGCTAATCTTTGCCAGCGGCGCCATTATCGACACCTGGCTAATGATACTCGGCCGCTTCATCTTTGGCATTGGCACCGAATCGCTGGCCGTCGCCCAGAACAGCTACGCGGTGCTCTGATTTAAGGGCAAGGAGTGTTTTAAGGCAACATAACTCCGCCGCTGATCTGCAGATGAACATGGACAATATTTACCTAGTTGGTACCTAGTTGACTGATATATCCTTGGTTATTCCATATCATGGATATAGTCCTAGCGAACCTAAAGGACCAAGTGCTTGCAAAATGCGCAAGAACATGGTTAAAAAATATGTATGCTTTTATTTTACAGCCGCCCCCAGCAGTTTCTAGTTGACTAGCATATCCTTGGTTATACCATACCATCGATATAGTCCTTGCGAACCTAAAGGATCAGATCCCTGCAAAATGTGCATAGAAATGGTCCAAAAACATGTATGCTTTTTCTTTCAGGAGCCCTTTTGCATTAGCTGCTGCTGCAGCTGTTGTTTAACAGTCGGCTTACAGCGCTCATTTTACATAAACTGTTACTTAACAGCTCTCATTTTAATTGAGTTACATTTTTGCCCCGTAATGCTATGCAATGCAAATTTTTATTCAAACCACTCGTCGACCTTCTGGGCATTTATGTTCGCCTGGTGTTTGAGTGGAATTTTAGTGCAATTTTGGGGCCCAGCCGCTAAACAGGGCGCCCCGTGAGGCTATGCAATGGAATTTTTCGGCCGCAAAAATATTGTATGTCGACCTTCTGGGCGTTTCTGTTCGCCTGGTACTTTTGGGAAATTTTAGCTAAAATTTGGGACCCAGCCGGCGACGAGGGCGCCCCTTTTGGGTATGCAACGAAATTTTTTCGGCAGCTAAAAATATTTTTTGTCGACCTTCTGGGCGTTTCTGTTCGCCTGGTATTTTTGGCAATTTTAAGAAAAATCTCGGCAGCCAGCGGTTGGCCACAAACTGACGTCACGGATATGCAATAGGTATCTAAAGACCGTTGATTTTTGAATTTTTAAATAAAAAAACAGGAATTTCTTGTTTTATTTTAAATAATTGATTTATTTATGTTTCAATTTACAAACTTGTTGTTTTTTAATGCTAATTTTCTTGATTATTTCTCTTAAAATTATACAAAACGAGCACAAAGTATAATTTTTGCTTATATAAACTTAAAATAGCTGTATCTGGCTTAATTAAAGACCGATCCTGGAAAAATTTGCTTTATCAGTCGTGGAGGTCCTTAGAGCTCATTGTAGTCCTTAATTTGTCAGTCTGAAAAGATAAAAACACATTTAAATTAAACAAGTAAATAAATATATAAAAGCATTTTATATATGGAAAATAGGCTATAACTCGGGCATGTCCTTGCAGATTTTCAAAGGACATGGTGCGTTAGGATCGTATAGACCCCCTGCATCGATCTGCATCATAAAAATATGGGGTCATCTAAGAACCCCAGGACTTGTATTTTGACTTGTAAAATTTCAGTCGCGGCGCGCACGGAATTGGCCCGAAAACACAAATCCTTAAATAGCTCCTAAACTACATGGACGATCTTAATGAAATTTGGCCAGTTGGTAGTCCTGGCCAACACAATTATTTTGACATATGACTCGAAAGGATACGCAAGGATATGCTCGAGTTATGGCTTATTTTCTTCAAACAAAATCGTCCTAAAAACATTTTTGTCTGAAGGACTTTCGTCCTTTGGGTTGTAAATTATTCAATGGGAGGCTGAGGACTATATATTGGCCAAAGGACATCCCGATAGTCCTTCAAATGGCAGAGTTAGCCCGGATATTTTTGATTTTGGCCAATTTTGCGAGTAACCCCTAGGATAAATTTCGATGAAATTTTTTGTCGAATTCTGGAAATCCTTGAATGCCAATCGATAGTCCTGCTTCCCACGAGTTCAAAAAGGCATATCCTTCCGATATCCTTCAGGATTTGGCCAAGCTATGGTTAATTAAAAAATGTCCTTTTTAGAAAATTGGCCATAGCTCGGCAACGGCAAGGACGATTTTGTTGTCCTTTGGACAGTTAATGGTCCTTGTTCATACGGTTTGTTTGACACAGGACTTGCCAGGATCCGCAAGGATGCGGACGAATTATGGCTTTGTTAATTTACGAAAGAATTTTACTCATATCTAGGCAGTCTGAACGACTTTCGTCCTTTTCATTATATATACTGAATTGGGAGGATGAGGACTATCGGTTGGCAATTGGACATCATGATCAGCAAGGAAACGCCCGAACTACAGCCTTTTATCTCTAAACACAACAATCTCTTTTTCTCAGCTCCTTGAAGGATTTTCGTATTTTTTATTACACATTCTAAATTGGCAGGACAAGGACTACATGTTGTCCAAAGGACATCAGAAAGGTCCTTAAGGTGGCCAATTTAATGCCCTTTAAAAAGACAATAGCAATATCTCTGAAACCATAAGGACGATTTTGATGTCCTTTGGGCAGATTATAGTCCTTGCCCATACGAGGTGTTTGACACAGGACTTGCCAGGGTCAAAATTTAGATTTTAAATTTTTTAATCCCAAAAATCTTCAAAAAAGGATGACTTTACAAACGAATTGGTTTTTGGTCGACCACTTTTTTAACCCACCGATTTTTTTGTTTGAATGCCAATTTATAGTAGGGATCCCTACGAATTCAAAAAGGTATAACATTTCAAAATGTGACAATATTTACCGGAGATATTCAATAAAAATTATCAAAAAAGTTTCGATTTTCGAACCGACCCCGAATTTGAGCAAAAACGTGATGTAACCCCTTGCCATTTTGTTGATTTTGGTCAAAATTTAGATTTTCATTTTTTTGATGCCAATCGATAGTACTGATCCGTATGAGTCGAAAATGGTATATAATTCAGATTTCGGACATTATTTGGCCGAGTTACCCTAAAACATCATCAGAAAAGTTTGAAATTGCAAACGATTTATGTCAAAAGTTTTGATGTCGGCGACTCCTTGCTTTTTTGTTAAATTTAATTTAAAGTAGCGAGCAAGAGCAAAGCGCACATTTTAGCCACATGATCTTTGAAGGGTTAAAGCCCAAAACAAAACTTAAGCTAAGCTTCATAAAGCTTTAAAGCAAGCTTAATATATGAACATGCCCCAAAGTAGGCCACATCTTATGCTGCATTGGAAAAAAGTTCATAAATTAAAACCGTCTAAAAAGTGTGTAAAAGCACCACAAAATGCTAGTGGGTCAAGTAGAAATATATCTGTAATGCCCAATTAAATGACACCCTAATAAGTGCACCCACAGCTTTAGCCAAGTCAAAAGATTTGCTGCTCAGTCCGCTTAGGGCAATTAAAGATGTTTTCTTGGCATTGTTTGGCTCGTTGGCCAAGTGACTAAGTGGGCCAAAGAAACGAATACGAATACGAATACAAATACAACAAGAACTGGCCACAACTGCTGCACTAATTAAAAAGTTGAGTGGCTGTCAGCGAGTTGTGGCTATGTCTTGATTTCAGCATTTGCGTGTATCTAATTGAATTAGACCCAAAGGTCAGGCCGAATGGGCTGGGAATTGAGCTGCCCGAAAAAAAGAAAAATAAACCGGCTACTGTAGGCGACATATGTGGTAACAACTAGAGCTGGCAGCGTGTTACTTGTTTTCCAGCGTGACACGAGGTGCTACAAAATATAAATTCATTTGTGCTAACATTAGTTCACAACAAGATGCTAAAATATATCAGTATATATATATTAATATGATTGATTGTCTAGTATGCTATGGTTAAACAGAAAATATTAATAAATTTACAATGGGATTACTTCAAAGACGAACCTCCCAAAACTTAAAGTTAAAAAATGTTATTAAGCTCGAAGCGAAATCTGAGCCTGATTTATTTATGATCGTGTGGACTGTAATGAATGAAGGTTCAAAGCAAAAACCCATGAGTCAGTTTCACAAATTCGAACCAGCAACTATTTTTGACACTATCTCTTAAATTTGTAATCGTGCCTTTTATTAAATATTAATTTTCGTGCTATATCGTATTGCACGACACGAGCGCAGCTCTAGCATAAAGTAAAGCACAGAGCTGCGTAGAATTGCGTTGGTGGCAGCCAAAAATAGACGCCAGGAAAAAGTCATTGTGCCGTGGAATATTAGAAGCGGGAAATACGACTACACATTTTGTCGGCATTATATGCTAATGCGATATTTGCTGACTTCATTGTGGAACGTTCAGCTTCTGGTTAACTGGTAACTGGAGCGTGGTGCAGCAGTGGCTGCGGCTGCGGCTCCTTGTATGGCACCGGGCCATGGTAATTGGGAGGCCGAGGCACAATTGGCAAGTCGAGTCGCGAGCCAAGATTTATGGCTGGAATTGGGCCATAGCTTAGGCCAGGTGAGTGTGGGTGTGGGTGGGTCTGGCTGGAGACAGGAACGAGCATAACTTCAGGCGGCAGCAGCAGCCAGAAAAAAAGAGCCCAAAGATCTTGGCCATGTTTTGACTGGCGAATTCGAGTCAAGAGCTGCCTTGACTAAACCACTTAGTCGCTCAGTTCCGCCCAAATGGGCCACTAATGAGGCGTCGAGCTTGGGAAAAACTTGATGGCTCGATTGTCTGTGCCAATTCTAACGTAAAGAAACCAGCGCAGCTTGGGCTATAAAATTGTGGAGCTTCTTCAGTTGGAGGCACAGTACCAAAAACATCGCTCTTCAGTGTTCAGCAAAAACGAAAAGTGTTCGCAAGATGTTCAAAATTGTGAGAAGCTAAAAAACTATGGATATACCCCCGTTTGGATAACTAACCAGTGTATTATTCTCTTGCAGCTATTCGTGTTGTGCGCGGCCTGGTTGGCTCTCAGCCAGGCTCGGCCCAGCTACTTGCCCAGCTACGAGACAATTGAGTATGCTGCGCCCACCGTGCTGGGCTACGAGCACTTGGCGCTGCCCGCCGCCATCTCCCATCAGAGCTCGACGGTGGTGCACGAGAAGCGTCCCTATTTGCGTCCCATCTACGAGCATCATCCGCTCAAGGCGTACCATCATCCGACCACATACACCTATGCCAGCAGCCCGCTGAGCTACGGCAGCGACTGGTACGAGCCCGGCTGGAACACAGCTGCGCTCAGCTATCCCAGCATCTACCTCAAGTGAAGGCTGCGCGATATGTTCCTCAATAAATACGCTGGTTTGGCGGATTCAAATTCGATTGATTTTTTGATTTTATTATCGTGGGACACAAGTCAACATCGTAGTGTTGTATATATCAAACTCTTTCGTTCTCTCGCTCCTACCAGGCGCTGGCTGCGTATGTCAGCGGTGCGTGGTGCAGCAGGGGTGCGGAGTAGGCCAGCGGTGCGGAGTAGGCCAGTGGCGACACGCTCTTCACATAGGGCACATGGGCGGCATATGTGGCCGGCAGGGCCGAGTAGGTGGCCACCGGAGCAACCGCCGAATAGGTGGCAACGGCGGGCGCAGCAGCCGCATAGGTGGTTACGGGCGCGGCATGCACCGTGGTCTTCACAACGGGCGCAACCACATCCTCAACGTAGGGCGTGCTATGCACCTGGGTGACGCTCTGGTGTGAGACAGCGGTGGGCACACTCTTCACGACGGCGCCAATCTTGGCCAGAGCGTGCTCCTGCACATAGGTTGTGGGTGCGGCGCTATAGACCAGACCGGGACGAGCGGCAGCCACGGCGACCAGAGCGGCGAGAACGAACTGTTGAGAGTGACAGGAGAAAGGGTTAGGGGAACCACTTAAATCACTGGAATCGCTGGAACCACTGGAAGTGGCGCCAGCTGTTGCTCTTACCAATTTGAACATTTTTTAGAGCTGTTGTGTGGGATCTTTGACTTGTGTCGAAGGGTAGACTGTGCCAGTTGTTAAATTGTCGCTGGCTTTTATACTTGAACTTCACTTTCAAGGCGCACGCACACTTACACACGCACTCACACATACATTCATAGTGAATACAATGAGTACTCGCACTCGCACTCGCATTCGTACGTGCCTGAACGGATTCTTGTCTCGCATAAACCAGATTATTATTCGCGGCCAATTTCTGTTACGCACCGCACCACACCGCAACGCACCACTTTGTTGGCTATTTTCGTAGCTTAAACCACAAGCCACAAACCAAGACCCAACCCACTCTTATTTTCATTTACAAAGCGCGGCTCATTAGTCGCACGTCAACCCAGGCCCGGGCTTAACTATTTGGCCCCGGCACGAGTTTGGAATGTGAGTACATTGACAGCATTTGATTACTTTGTCAACAGAACTCAAGACTTCCGGAAAATTCGAATTGCAATTGAAATTTTCACTAACTGGACTGGACATCCATATGCGGCATGTGCTTCTATAAAAGCAAGTGAAAAACTTTCGTTCGACTACAGTTGGATTTCAGCCCGAGTCCAAGCGCCACAAGCATGAAGATTGTCATTGCCAGTCTGGTAAGGATTTTAAGACTTTCTCGCACCACCAATTAATAGGGAATTCTCCCCGTACTCCACATTATTCAGCTCGTGCACATGGTGCTGCTGTTGCCACCCAGCGCTGCCCAGCAGGAGGATTCCACGGTCGGACATGCAATCTTTCGGCGCGACCTCATGCAAATGATACAGGGCATACCCGAAACGCTCAGGTCGTTATTCGATACAAATGCTGAATATATCAGAAAACCCGTCGAGTTCTTGAGCTTTGGCAAAATCAAACTGGCCGATGACAAGAATAAATCCAATTGAAAAGATTAGCAGCACAAAAGTTACTCCTTTTTCGTGTAACAAAATGTTATTAAAAAAAAAACCTTTTCGCACTTAACAAATATTGAACCAAAAATGTTGCCCTAATTAAGCTTTTGTAGCCTTTAAATATTCTACATTAAATTTGATTTAGTTAAAAAAAAAATACTTTCAATCCGAAATAGAACGAGCATTATTACTTGCCAGAAACATTGTTAAATAACGAGACAGAGCTTAAAAATTGAGAGAGCGGACTTTTTTTTTTTTTATTTAATATTGAGTAAAACTATTTGAAGCCTTTTTTATAACTTTTTACCCATTGAAAATGGGTAAACAGGGTATAATGTATTTGTGTATGTAACCAAGAGCCGAGTCGATCTAGTCATGTCCGTCCGTCCGTCCGTCCGTTCGTCCGTCCGTATGAATGAACGCAAGGATCTCAGAACCTGTAAGAGCTAGAGACTTGAAATTTTAGCTGTAGGTCCTCCTAGTCCCCGCGCAGCTCGAGTTTGTTTCCGATATTCGATAACTTGCCATTTCCAAGTAATCGATAAAAATCGATATCGAAATCAGGGTTTTTGAGCAATTTCGGCAAATAATATGAGCTAGAGTCACCAAAATTGACATGTAGCTTCTAGAATAGTATATATATATCAAGTATTTATCATTTTATACCTATCGCCTGTCGGAAGAAGAGGGTTCAGGCTATTCCCTAGTCCGGAGCTCCCGACTAGAACCTCTTACTTGTTGTTATAAATAATAGCTAAAATTAATACAAATTTTGAATAGGTTGTATTGAAAACAAAAAGCTGTTTGTTTTGAAGAATATGTAAACATAGTCAATAGTTTTTACAGTGTATTTTTTATATAGCCGCTTGTCACTTTGGACGTTAAATAAAGCCCTTGCAGCTGCAACATTCGATGCACTTTCTGTTTTTGTTATTTTTTTTCTTGCTCGCGTTGCAGGTTCATTGGCCACCGTCAACAACGCGTGGCGCCATTGGCCTTGAACCTTTGCTGGGACCAAGGCACAACTATCACTATTCATATATACCCGGCATAGTCTCTTATTAAAGCTAATAATAACACAACTGGAAATCTAGATTTTCCACCTGAATGACGCTTAACAGCTGGAGATTGTAAAATACTCTAAGGAATACTGAAGTGTAAGTAATTAAATAAATCACATTTAGAGGAATATTATCATTATTATTTTTTGTAAGAAAAGAAGAAACTAAATATGTTTATTTAAATAGCACTGTTTAGGGCCTACGGCAAAGACACACGCAATCGGAATCGATTCCGGATACTCGCTGGATTATATATAAGTAAACAGATATATATTTATATATGAGAGCTATGGTTTTAGTTTTAAAGATTTCCTGATGAAAATGAACAGCAGATTGTTGTGACATATATGTGAAAAGATTATATCTAAACTAGATAAGTGATAAATTGTAAGCCCAGATTTAGTTGAGTTCAATTTTAAGAGCTACGAATAGGAAAATCAACTATTCAACTTTATTTCTAGACAATGGAATATCCTGAACTGATGTAGAATAATTATCAAATTCGTATCAGCGCCAACTTTTAACAATTTAAATCCAAGCACATCACATGAAACAAAGTAACCTTTTTGGAGAAAGCCTGGAACGGGTATGCTGCTAAAGTTGGATAATCCAAAACATAGCCCACACTTGTTTACAGCGCAGTTAGAGGCCATGCATAGCTGGCGGAGGGGGGAAGAGCCTGACAGTGTAAAGACCTTAAGGTCGAGGAACTGCAGCTAAAACAAACAAGGACACGGGCAAGCGAAAAAAAATAGTTAATACTCGATCGATATTCGAAGCAAAATGTATTTATTTATTCAAATTCGTATCACAAAGCCGTCCAACGAAATGCACGTCCCACTGCGCATCGGTTGAGTCCTGCGGATGGTTTCCTTTACCACACTCCTGTTGCGGTGTAGGTCAGCGGCGAGGCAGCGGCAATTTGGGCATAGCTGCTGTGCAACACTGGCGCGGCAGCAGCATATGTGCTGTGCAACACTGGCGCGGCAGCAGCATAGGAACGGGTATGCTGCTATAGTTTGATAATCCAAAACATAGCCCACACTTGTTTACAGCGCAGTTAGAGGCCATGCATAGCTGGCGGAGGGGGGGAAGAGCCTGACAGTGTAAAGACCTTAAGGTCGAGGAACTGCAGCTAAAACAAACAAGGACACGGGCAAGCGAAAAAAAATAGTTAATACTCGATCGATATTCGAAGCAAAATGTATTTATTTATTCAAATTCGTATCACAAAGCCGTCCAACAAAATGCACGTCCCACTGCGCATCGGTTGAGTCCTGCGGATGGTTTCCTTTACCACACTCCTGTTGCGGTGTAGGTCAGCGGCGAGGCAGCGGCAATTTGAGCATAGCTGCTGTGCAACACTGGCGCGGCAGCAGCATAGGTGCTGTGCAACACTGGCGCAGCAGCAGCATAGGTGCTGTGCAGCACTGGCGCAGCAGCCGCATAGGTGCTGTGCAACACTGGCGCAGCAGCCGCATAGCTAACGACGGGCGTTGATTTGACCACCGGGGCAACAACATCCTCGACGACATGAGCGGAGCTGTGCACCACCGAATGGCTCTGATGGGAGACAGATGTGGGCACACTCTTCACGATGGCGCCAACCTTGGCCAGCACCGGCTCCTGGACAATTGTGGCGGCCGGAGCGGAGGCGGCATAGACCACAGGCGATTCGTACAGATGACCGGGACGGGCAGCAGCTACGGCGAGCAGAGCAGACAATACCACCAACTTGAACATGTTTGAGTTGTTTTTTTTTTTGAGTTTAAAGTTTGGTCTGTATTGACTGAATGCGTGTTGTTGTGGGCTTGAGTTTCTAGCGAGAACTGCTTGTGGTTTGCCAACTGCAGGCGGTGTTTATATAGCAGCAGGCATAATGCCAGCGACCTTCACTACGCACAACAACGAAATAAAAACCATATCAGATTCAATTCTCACACACATTCAATAAGCAATTAGCGTCGGTGGGCAGCTCAACTCAATTCAACTCAGCTCAACTCATTTCAGCTCCGGCAATTGCTGCTGGTTGACAAACCAAAACCAAGAGTTGCTGGCAACCAGTTTAATTTGGCTCTGGCCCTTTATTAGCCGCTGCCCTCAGCTGCATTACTTGCACTTAGTTCTTTCAGGGTCAGCACGTAAGGTTTGGAATTTCAATTTCAATTTCAGTTTCAAATTGAACCTCAGCTACGTGCGCCGCAAGACGTTCAGTTCAAGCAGCTACCGCCCGTAGGCTTCGAGAATGTGAAAAGAAGGGTATGCCATAATTTGTATTATTACAATAAGTTACAAGTCCAGTTACAGTCCAGTTACAATCAAATTGCTTCGACCTTCAGCTGAGAATAACTATTTCCTACTCTGGAATACGTAGCTAGATGAATATTTCTACATCTAGGTACTAAATTCTGTACGTGGATTCCACTGTATATCAAAACTAGAAAGTAGGAGTAGCTATTTTCGGCACGCCACAGATTTAATACCCTTACTTTTTTGAGAGGTTTAGAGAGTAGTCAAGATAGACTTCGTATACATAGAAAAATATGACAGTGCGATCTACAGAAGATTTGGATCAAAGATAGCCAGCAAAGTTTAACTAGTAAATGCCAAGTTTGGTCAAGATATATTAATAGAAAAAAAGTTGTTCATTGAAGAACTTACCTTTCGACTAATCATTGCTATGGTTTTCCAGAGGCGTAAGGATGTCAGACCTCTGACCAATATCGTCAAGGAACTGGCAATTTGGATGGAGAGTTCTTTTTGGGACTCGAAAAGCTGCAACTGCTTCCCGAATCCCAATCACACGAACTTGAAATATATCACAGAATTTTGATAATGCGCTTCGCTCGCTGTGATAAAATCCTTATAGTATATCCTTATACTCTCACTGTAAGTCGAGAATTATCTCTCTCTAATACAGCTTACGATTAGTTAAATAACCATTTTTCATATTACGTTCTAGTGTCATTTTTCTGGTGTCTGGTGTCATTTTTAAAATGGGATCAAATGGAATTCCTGGAATAAAGGGGAGAATTTCTCATTTGTACAATTGTTGAGTATAGCAAAGAGTCCTTAAAAATTACTTTTAAAAACATATTTCAATTTATTAAAGCACGCATGTTCTATAGAATAGAAACATTTTATGTAGATTATTATAGAATGATAAATAACAAGTTTGATTCGCCTAGATTTAACTTTAATCTGGCTGATTTCCCTACGACAGCTTCTGCATAAAAATCGGCTATGATTTCGAAACAAGTTATCTGAGTTTCCCACTTAGTGTGGAAGATGTGCGTTAATAAACTTTTCCCAGTGACGTTCAAATTTTTAACTAAGTGCAGACATACTTGGTTAAAGTTAAGAGCATTGTTTAAACGCATAGCTACGAGTATGGCATAGTTTTCAATTTTTCTATTCTTATATATCAAATACTTAGGTTGACAATCGTGTTGTCGACCATTAATAAATAACAAGAAAAGGATAATACTTAAAAGATAATAATAATTATTCGCTCCCGCAGCACCTGATCGACGCCCACTTCATTGCAAAGAATTATGTTTATGAAATTATGGACATTTATTTACATCAGTCAAAAGGGTCAAGAAAAGAGAACAAAATGCAGAAAGGGTATTTAAAAATCTCGAGCAGTTCTAGTCCAGAAGCGAATACACCGAAGCAACGCTTCCGCTTCCGCTCAGAGTTGAGAGTGCTCCTACCAGGAGGACGCCCAGCCGTGAGAGGCCCACGAAGGCGACAGGATGCTGGTGTGCAGAGCTGGAGCGGCATAGGTCTTGTAGATGGGCGCTGCATAGGTCTTCACAACGGGCGCCAAAATCGGCTGGACAATGTGCGCCGAGCTATGCACCTGGCTGATGCTCTGATGCGACACCGACGTCGGTATGCTCTTCACAATGTGGCCCACACTGGCCAGCGCGGGCTCATGGATAATCGCTGGTGCGGCATAGCTGGTATGCAGCAGAGGTCCTGCCTCCAGATAGCCGGGACGGGCAGCAACCACAGCGAGCAGAGCAGACAACACCACCTGTGGGCGGAAGAATTGGAGAATTGTTAATGGAGGAGGCGTGGCATGGCCACGTGGCAGTTTGCTTGGACTTACCAATTTGAACATTTTTGCTAATCCTTGCGTTAGTTGGCGCTAGCTATTTGCTAAAGAAATGAACTGTAGGTCTGTGTTGACGCGTCGCCGTTGACTGTTGCTAGCTGCAAATCCGCGACAGCTTTTATACACAAAAGCTGCCCAACACACACACGCACACACACACACACACGCGAGTGATCCAAATTCAAAACCCAAAAACTGCGCCAAAAGTGCAGTAAATACAATAATAATAATTTTTGCACAGACATCGTTAAGAAAAGCCTGAAAACAAAATAACGAAGGCGACCCACCCGAATGTCCGGGCGGACGGGCGATCGGCTGCTGCAGCTGATTCAACAGCAGCAGCAACAACAGCAGCAGCAACAACAACAACAACAATGCTTTCGTTTACAGTTTTTCCGCCCAGCCCACTAAATACGAGAAGAAAAAAAACCAGTCAAAAGCTGCCAGACGTCCGATTGCCCCCATCGGAGCGCGCAGTCGGCCAGTTGGGCACTTGGCCACTTGGTCGCCAGTTGGCCAGCGTCTGCCACTTGCAACACACCCAGCAACAACAGCAACAACAACAGCAACAACAGCAGCAACAACAACAACAGCAGGCGCAACATTTTCGTGTCTGCTTTGCCGTCATTTTCCACAACCCAAAGTTGACCGTGAAAATTGTTATATACTCGCCCAAAACGTGAAGATGAAGCGTATTGGTTCACAGTGAGAGCTTGGTGTTTATACTCGTACTAGCGGGTATTGCCCGGCCTTGCCCGTTTTGTGCTACACATTTTAAGATATTACAAAACTTAAAACTTAGCCCAACAAATCTTTGAATCACACTTGGATACAAATGATTTTTCGTATAGATCTTTGGAAACGAAATCGAACACGAAAAGTTACCCACCAAATCTCTGACCCCCATTTCCACCAAGGATGAATGCATTTTTCGAAACGTGTGAAACACCCCTCAAATGAATTTGAGCAAAGATGTTTGGGGCCAAAAAAGTTTCATACATACTTTTTTCGCGCTTTTTCCACGCATGCGGATGGAATTTCCCGAAACCCTCGTCTACAGTCTTATATATAGAGATATACTCCGATAAAATATATTTGCCACGCCCAGTTAAAGCCGGAGTCACTAGGTGGTCCACTAATTACCTTCTCTTTAGATCTCAATTTGCCACCTCGCCTATGTCAAGCTCTTCTTGGCCTGTGAGCGAGTATTGCGCAGTCGTTGACAGCCGACTGCAACATGTTGAGTTGTCCGTGCTTGTGTTTGTCAGTCTCTGGCGGCACGCACCGCCGGCAACCACTACGCAATTGTCGCAGCCACGCAACCAGCCCCAAGAAGTGGCAAAAAGTGGCTCAAGTTCAGTGCGTGGCGATGGTCACTGCCAAATTGCCAAAGTTGTTGAGCTTGTTTTTTGTTTTTTGATTTGTTGTTTATCCCAGGCGAAGAAGCAGCAGCAGAATTGTAAATAAAGTTTATTAACCATAAAGAAAGGCGTGTGCTGGACTATTTGCTGGTTCAACTTGCGGGTCACGTAGAACGCGCAGAACTCTACAGGCTGAGGGAGTGAAAAAGCAAGTAGGCAAAGTTGTCTTGGGCGCAACGAATATCTGATGCCCTTTAGGTCTATGACATTAAAATATGAACTTGGTCAAGAGATAAGCTTTAAAGTAAGATAAGTTTTAAGATTTTGCTTAAATACATATGATACACCCAAAAAAAATAAGTAATAAGGATTGCAAAAACTATACAACATATTTTAGCTGAGTTTTCGATAAGTAGTTGATTTAGTCTAGCCAATGCTAGTATATGTATTAGCTAAAGCAAAAAGCAGCATATGTAAATTAATTTTATATAAATACCATACAAAGTAGATAAGTTCACATAGAACAATCAGTTAGAATATGCCTGCTGCGACTCGGCATGTCAAACTTATCAAGCATTTTATGCATTGTGGTCAAGTAAGACACCATAACACCCGCTGGGCATACAATATGCCCTAGGGTATTAAAGAAAAAACTGATTACATTCTTTTTTGCATTAAAAGTGAACATTACTGTAAGCATATTGTAATTTCCTGTTATGCTAATCTGCGCCACAACAAGACAATACCTCTGCCCACATAGAATCCGCTCTTGTCTGATCTATTGCTCCGCTTCGCTCTCTCTCTCTCTGTCTGTCTCAAGTTCTCCCTCTCTCTCTCTCTCTCTTTCGAGCGAGTTCCGCTTTTGTAATAGTTGTTGCCTCAGTTGCCATTCTACAAACTGCGAGCTGTCGCCGTTATGACCATTTGTCAGCTATTTTGTTTTTCTTCTGTTGAGCGTGATTAATGAATACTGCAAACTGGCGACACATAATTCAGGCAGCTGCCCCGCCCCCCTTTTGCTCAGGCCTCAAGTCTCTCTCTCTCTCATATTTGTTTACGAAAAATATTCTTTGGCCTGCCAAAGTGCTTTTTAATAGATTTTCGATTTCTATTTTCGAGCCAGACTCACGACAATTGTTGTCTGGTTTCTCAACGAAATTCCTTTGGCCCGATATCCGGGCTATGCTCGCACCAGAGGGTAATGTACGCCTTATGGCCAACCCACACACACACATACACACTCCACTTGCGACTCTCTGGGGACCGGGTTCGGGCTGGACGGGACAGGGTCTTGTGACAGTTCTGGTTAGCGCGGCTCACCTGGCTTGCATAACAATGACAATATCTGTAGATCGTTTAATCTGTGCTCTGTGCAACCTGGTTGGTTGTCTGGTTGCTTTTTAACCAGCCCCCCCCCCCCCCCTGTTAACCAACTTAATTTTACTTTTAATTAAAGCCAAGTGGAGCAATTACAGTACTTAACAAGCGCTCAGTGCTGGGTCGACGTCAGCTTTGATCATTTTCAAATTAACTCGAGCTCGGAATGGTCAACTTTTTACTCAGTTTTTTGTTTGTTATTTCTTTTGAGTCAATTGGCTCGAAGGTCGCTATGTTTCTGCGAGAATCAACTTTTCGTTCAAGACCGACAAAATACGGAAATCGGTTAAAGATAACAAATTAATCGATACACGTGGAAGCCATCCTGTTTGTAAACATTATCTTAAAGCATCTAACTGGTATTTAATTGAAGTTTTTTAGAAATGATTACGAAATTAAAGAGAAGGCCTTATCTAAGTATGCTCGACTTGGGCATACTGTGTAGCCAGTTCTAAACAAATCTATTTTTATAACCTAAGTCTTAAGCCCGATTCTTATCTAACTTTCAGAATAGTTAAATAGTGCGCTAAATACAGTTGTGTGTCGCATATGCAGACTATTTCTTGGGAAATAATAAAAAAGTAATGAAGATAGTTATAATGGAGGTAAAGTATTCCATAAGTGAAACACTCCTGATCTGTGTAGGAAATGTGAGGTGCTTTAGAAAAATACAATGGGGACCCCTTTTTAATAGACGTACATATACAGACGAATGTACATGTTTACATCGATTTGATCTGTTCAAGCTGAAAATATATATACTTATTGTAATCATAGAAGCCTCCTTCCGCTTTTTTATTGCATAAACATAGAAACAATTTACCCGCTTTTTACCTTTTTTATAAATCTATCTACCATTAATAAACATATGACTGCATGGACGAACAGGTTCTCGGTTCAAAGCTGCAGCCGAGTTTATAATTCGGAATCCCATTTTTTAATCAACATGAATTGAACCATAAATCGTTTGATTGTTGAGAATTTATCCAAAAAAAAAAAAAATTAGCTCGGTTCGAAACCACTTTTTCATATATAATTACAATATTTTTTATGTTATTCACGATCGATTCAATGTTCAAAATCTGAACAGTTGGATAATTTCCATAAATTAGAATATTTAAATAAAGACATATATTTTAATATCTAATAATAAATCGTATATTTCGCACCAGGATTTGAACTAGAAGCTGGGTTCATAATTGTGCAAAATCAGGTTCATGAACCGAACCTGGTATTGATTGTTTGTGTAGACTTTCTAGGGTATGCGGGTAGGGCGTCTCCCGTTCGTATAAGGCAATGACAACCATTACTCATGTTGTAAAGGGTATTCAGTATGAGGTACCGCAATAAGCTTTCGCATAACTGCTAAAAGCACAGTCTTAAAAAAGACACTTATTGCATTTGCAGGCAGAAAATAATGAATACACATATCTACTTAACTATCTATCAATCTTAGTGTCATATACTACATGTGTATGTACAAATGTTGGGGCAGATTTTGGGTGCCTGTAAATTGACTAAATTTTCAGCTTTATTCATGCTTTGTCCGAACATGAAAACCGCCGCCCCACAGCAACAATACAAATGGGAGCCTGTCCTGCCACAGTTCACTCAGGTGTCAGTCAGTCAGTTAGTCGGTCGGTCGGTCGCAAAGTCGGTTAGTTAGTTATTTGGGCACTCAGGCAGCCGGCGCCAGGCACGAGTTGGCCAAAGTCTAGCAAAGAGTTTGGCAGATTGCGCAAAACAAAAAAGCAAAAAAAAATCAGTGAGAAATGTTTTCAGTTAAATAGATATTATTTTTGGGCCTGCAGCTGCGCATTTTTAGTGGGTTGTTCGCTTAGAGATAATATGAAAAGCGCATTGGAAAACGTATGCGATTCGAGTGGCTCGTTCAAGCATTTCGATACGTAATTGCATTAACACGCAGCGCTTAGTGGGACAACGCGGCGTGTGCTTAATAAAAAAGCAGCAGCAGCAGCAGGTGGCCAAAATGGGCAAAGATTTGTGGCAAATCGTGTTGTTGTTGTTATTTCTGCTAAGGTCAGTTTAGTGTCCATCAACAACGACAGTTTTAGCTGGTCAGCGGATGTGTGTGCAAAGTTATTTCCATAGCAATAACATTGAAATTACTTTTGGGCTAACACGGCGTATGCGCAACGATTTGCTTAGAGTTTTTAGCAGGCGCCCAGACTAACCCACTAAACTAGAGCGAATGTCTTGCCACATAAAGCCGCAAGTGGCCGGCAATAAAGCCAGTTTTCGTTTTTAGAGAGTGTGCAACATTTCCTGGTGCAGATAAGACGAATTCGTTGCATTTGTTAAGTTTCGGGCGTGTTCGCTCTGTGGGTCAAGACAATTGACCACATTTTGAGCTGGCCAAGCCACAGCAAATTGTTGTGCAAATATTTTTATATTCAATTGCTCGCCGCCTGATTAATCTAAGCCAAAAGACAGCCGACAGCGAGTGCCTCCATTTGACATTTGGCGTCGACTTGCCGCACTCCAACTGCACTTGTCGCCTGTCAATTGCAGCGCGACATTCTAATGAGCTTCCCCTCCTCCGCGCCAGTTGAGCACCTTGAATGTCGCGTTCGTGAACTTTTTGTTTGTGCTTGTGTAGCTCCAGTTTCTAGACTTAAATATCATAGCCAAATGCAGGCATAGATCTTCAATCCTAACCACGACACATGACGTTGAGGCTACAGGCTGCAAGTGCCACTTGTTGCCACATTTTTGTACTCCAGCAGCGAGTCTTACAATTGTGACGAAGTATGGGCAATGCATAGAAGAAGACATCTTCAACTCCATAAATTATGTATATGTATATTTTTAATTAGTATGTGATCTTAAAAAAACATTACATAGGTCAGCTAGATTGAGAACTTATATATACTAAGCAGTTATGGGCTTCAAAGTTCTTCTAGCATAAATCAAGTGGATTGAGTCCTTATATCAGATATATATTTTAAACAAACTAAGCAACTATGAGCTTAAAAGTTTTAATAATATATGAACCAAGTATTATCAACATTCGTCTACTGTATCATAATCAATTAGTTTCCCAGGCATAAACTCTTTTACTTGCAACATATTCTGAAATACAAACTAATTTTTCCCTTAACAAATAAGAATATTCTTCCCAATATCAATTCTTATCAGACCACGATCTTATATACTCTATATTACTTTTCAGATGTCTGCCAGGGTATCTAATCTTCGTCTACCCGTTAAGAACTGCTTCTTGTTAGACAAAGTTCAGCTAGTTTTTGCAGCATATTGAAATATTCTCAGCCTAAATATAAAGATAACAAGAATTGCAACTAATTTCCACGCCAGCAAATCGGATGGAAAATAATGCACAATTCAATTGGCGAGTGTGAATTTCCGCTGCAACCGCTAAAAGCCAAAAAGAAAAATTAAAATTAAAAAAAAAAACAATTTAAAAAACAACAACAACAATTTGGCTAGCTGGTCAAGGTCGTTGCAGGCAAATGTAACACTGGCATAAATTATGCTTGCCGCGGCAGCAGCAGTTGCCACCATGTGTTGCAAGCCAATTCGACAACGACAACAACAACAACAACAATTACCACGGCAAACAGTTGCTGCCATTAGTAACGGTATACGATGAACTAAAGGCATAAATTGCGGCGACATAAGCAGAGGCAAAGGCAAAGGCAAACGCTTTGGCAATTACCAATGGCAACATTTCAGCCCAGACGACAACAACAACAAAAACAACAACAAAAATCGCTGCCAAAATCTTTGACACGCTTGATTGAGCCATACCCGGAGTGTTGGGCATGGTTAACACTGATTGAAGATACCAAATAAATAGCTAAGGATAACCGTGAGTTGGGATAGATCCGACCACAGGGTTTTAAATCAGAAAGTTGAACTCTGAGAATTGAATGGCAGAATTATTGGCTCAAAGCCAAATAAGAACTACAAAAGCGAAAAGAACACTGAGCAGCAAAAAAAAATTAATAAAAAAGAGATATGAAATCTAATATCATTATAATATAATTTAAACAAAATTTTAAAATTAAATTTTAAAATTTCTCTAAAAGCTTTTTCGATCAAAAAATACAGAAGTATCTTAAAGCTATGAATTTGAAAATATGAAACAATGGGTTAATCAAATAAATTAAGGGAATCTTTGTAGGTATCAACATAAAAATAAATTCAAATTCAAATAGAAAGTAGCTTTAATGTAAATTCAAAAATAAAAGAGCTTTAATAGAGAAAATACAAACAACTGCCGACAATGGATATCTGCACATAATTAAAATAAATGTTCTGGGAAGACGCACTTCAAGCTCCTGTGAGAAGATCAGAACGGGAGTGTATGAAGAGTCTTCCGATAGTTGAATAATAAAAGAACTAGAATAACAAATCATGCGATTCTAATGCTTAAGTACAAAGGGCTAAGCTATGTTCACAATGGGCGTAATTTCCAGGTCCCCCTTAATGAAAGAACTCCGAACCAACGACTTAACTTAACCATACTTAAGTTAAATGTGGTTAATAAATCTTCATGTAAATTAATGGAGATCCATGGCTTACAAAGCCGTTATTCAGAGAGTGTAACTCATAAAGCTGGAGGATATATAGAGTTCTTTCATTTGTGGTAGACGGGAAATAAGATGAGATCATCCGGAATTTATCGATTAAAATTGCTTACTCTAGCTCTTAAGCATATTGTAAGCATATACGAGCATTTATTTATCTGTTGCACGTTTTGAAGTCGAGTGTTAAATCAATAATTAAATTAGACGTACGAAACGGACAAGCTCGATCTCACATTGTAAACAGGGTATTAAAATATATTTAAATTTATATTAAATAAAAATAAGTCTTATTGTTAATAATATATCAAAATGTTCGTTTTTAGTATCAGCTGCCTTCCATTCCCAGCTAAAATCATGCTGCGCTTGTAGGCCAGTGTAAGCGAAGCGATAATCAAAAGCGAGGCAATTACAGCGCCTGCTGCAACGGCGGCAACGGCAACTGCAACTGCAACTGCAACAGCCACTGCGGATGCAAGTGGCAACGTTGTTAATGCCGGCAGCGCGGATATGGCAAAGCGGCAAAGTCGATTGGGGGGGTGAGAGGGGGGAGTGTTGTTGCAAACACAAAACGTTGCATTGAAAACGCGACAAACAATGAGAGCATCTGCAGCTGTAGTTGGAACTGTCGAGCGTTGGCAGCTGCTGCAGCCAATGGCAACTGATGCAAGACGGCAAGTGTATAAAAGCCACCGCGTGGTGTCATGGTGGCATCAGTTGCACGCTGCAAGTCATCGAGCACCCCACTGACTCACACACACACACACCCGCACACACAAGGATTAGACACACACACACAACATGCTGAAATTGGTAAGCAAAAGGAAAACAAGCGAAGGATTTGCTTAACTACTGTTATCCCTTCCAGTTGCTGTCGCTGCTCTTGCTGTGCGCCTTGGCCGCTGCACGGCCTGGATATCTGCATGGCCACCACCACCACTATCCGGAGTATCCGCTGTTGGCCGCCCACCACCACCACATCGAGCCGCTGCATGTGGCCAAGATTGTGCATGTGCCCGCTGCCGTATCGCATCAGAGCTCGACGGTGGTGCACAGTGTGCCGCATCACATTATCAAGCCGGTGGTGCTGCCCACTGTGGTGAAGACTTTGGTGCATCCACCCATCATCAAGACCTACCATCCGGCGCCCATCATCAAGGCCTATCCCTACGATCCCTTCCATTTCCATCATCATCACGATTTCCATGATTACCACCTGCACTAGGCAACCACCTGGGCGCTCTTTTACTCTATAAACCACCCACCCAGCCGCTTTTACCACTCGATCTTGCCTGCTGCCTGAATGTGTATGAATGTGTGTGCAAACTGTTGTCCAGCAACTCGATAAATGTATTAAGAAATTTTAATAAAAATTTTAAACTAAATCAATTAAATCAGTTTTGTGGTCGTTCATTTTAATCGGTGAGAACTAGAGAGCTAGAGAAACTTTGCAGATGTAGCCCTGGCTCTGATAAATGCAAGATTTGAGCCAGCAACCTCTCGCTTATTGGTCCGACACTCAGACACGCGCAGGCTCGTGACGTCTTTGCAGTGCACACTTAAATGGAATCGTTATTTTTATTTTCTTCATACGAAGTTATCATTTATTTTTATCAGTGTACTAGGGAAAGTTAATAGACGTCGCCCTGGCTCTGATAAATGCAAGATTTGAGCCAGCAGCTTCTCGCTTATTGATCCGACGCTCAGACACGCGCAGGCTAGTGACGTCTTTGCAGTGCACATTTAAATGGAATCGTTATTTAAATCTTTTTCATAGTAAGTTTGGGTTGCGCGTTGATCGCAAATCCGTTCGTCAGTCTCTATATTTTTATATTGTCAGCTTTTATGTATATTGATTTTTGCGTGTTATTTGTTGTTAACAAAGAAATGTGGTCTATATTTGTGGCATGTCTAGCATTTGATTGCGGGTAATTGATAGCCCCCTCATAAATGCCTGGCTGGCGATGCTGACGTCGAGAAAGCAAACAACATAACAAATAACTGATTACCTATGCACAGCTTTATACCCTTTCCACCCTCAGCTCTTTAAACAATACCTTGGCCAGCATAAACAATTGAACTGGTTTTGTTTTAGCCGGAAAGTAAGCCTATAGCACATCTCTTTTGGCCTGCCTCCACCACATAACACACAATGCAGGGCAAGTGACTTTTGTGAAGTAGAGATGGGAGAGTATCAAATTTTATCAAGACGATACGAGCACGAATCACAGGCTGGTAAAAATTAGAGCTAAACATGCAAGAATATATGAAATATGCCATTAAATACTTTATTTTCTGAACCTTAAGAGAGTATTCTAAGAGACATAATCATATATCTATAAACTAAAAACTCCATATCAATTCACAATAACTTAACGAATACGTGTGAATTTAAATATTCCACCTGGAGCTCTGTTAAAAGTTAAAGCTAAGCGATAAAAGAAAAAGGGAAATATGCCATTAAATATTTTCATTTCTCAACCTTAAGAGAGTATTCCAAGAGACAATCATATATCTATAAATTAAAAACTCCTTATCAAGTCTCCACACAATAACTTAACGAATACGTGTGAATTTAATAATTCCACCCGAAGCTGTGAAAAATTGGCGGAAAGCGACTTTTTTGTTTACCCAACGATCCACTTGAAACTAATAAGTGTGAAACGCATTGGAGTTACACACTCATGAGAAAATCAAAAGTAATTGGTCTCTCATATAAAAGAAAACCAAAGCAGACCACTTGTGAAAGCTTGACTTGACACGTGCTCATCTCCAGCCCTTGGTGGGCTGTGAATAATAGGCTAAACCTAGGCGACTAGGTGACATAATTAGCATGTAATCAGGGAGTTATCATACGACACCAGTGGCAGACAACGTGAATGGTTGTTGGGTTGGCTGTTGGGCTGGTTCCCAAGCTTATGAAAGAGACTTTGCTGACAGCACGTGTGTACGAGTGTGTGCTAGTGTGTGTGTGTGTGTGGCAACACAAATGCTGTTTCTGTGTTATGCAAATGAGTGCATTAGCAAAACGAGTGCAGAGTGTTACAAATGGTGCTAAAGATAGATACATATATAGATATATCAGTAGTTCATAGAGGAGCATACTTGCTCTTATGCTCTTATGAAACGCTGAGCTCTCGTGTTCGAGCTCTCTTATGCAGAGTTTCAAGTTCATATTTATGTGCTCGTCTCCTTTGAAATTTACACAACTGTTTGCATAAGCTGCAAAGCGTATGCAAATCGCATGCCAATTAAATCAAACCAATTGCGGACAGAACACTCATGAATCAAATGCCGCATTCATTCAAATGGCAACCTGTCCGCCCCATAAGTCTAAGCAAATCGTCAGCATTTAGTTAATTTGCGCTAATTAGTTGAGTCGAGTCTGTGACGACAGCTCAAGTAAATAAAAAAAGGGGCGGCTAAAGACTTAAGCGCCGATGAGCTTATCATTTCCTAGCTCAATCAATTAAAATCAAATCAAAGCAACGCGTTTGTTTTTCGCAGGCCTTAACCCTGAACTGTGTTTTGACCGCAACGCATATTTCAGGGCGAACAAAGCAAGAGGTGGAAAGGCGGGGCTAAGGGCAGACCAAGCAACTTGTCAGCTGTAAACTGACTACCTGCATACCCTGTAATTGAAGAAGAGATTCAAATGGAATGGGAACGTTAAATAGAACGTATTTTAGAGCTTATAACATATTGAGATCTAGAACTGAAGAACTACTTAACAAATTGTGCATATGAACTCTATATGTCTGAATAAATTATTATTCAACTGACCGATCTGAGATATAAATAGTATTGTCCAACTCTTAATCTTCATAAATCTATTGAGCTCGAGAACTATACTAACAAGCAAATATTTCAAATATTTCTACATATTTCACTGTAACTCTCTTTATAAACTCATCGAACTCGGCAACTGTTGTACGTTTACTTAGCAGATTTGGTATGTGGACTCTATTTGCAATTATAAATTACAATTTATACCAACATATCGATCTGTGATATATGTATATAGCCTTGTTCAACTTTCTGTCTATACAAACTCATCGATCTCGGGAACTATACCAGCTAGAGTTAGCAAATTTGTTATGTGAACTCATTTATTAACAATTTATTTTAGGAACAAGTCCAAATATGAACAATCTTAACTGCAAGTCGACAACATTTTCGAGTTGTTTTAGTTCCCGGTTTGAACCAGCTTTAGTTTATAAAAGGATTCAGAATTTCGTAAGCCCATTTTATAAATTCAAGTTCGGGTTCGGTT
This sequence comes from Drosophila borealis, assembly GCA_035045885.1. Lineage (NCBI taxonomy): Eukaryota > Metazoa > Arthropoda > Insecta > Diptera > Drosophilidae > Drosophila > Drosophila borealis. The sequence continues at coordinate 921,562 of JAWNOR010000164.1, read as the reverse complement.
CAGATCGCATTTTAAGCCTACATGACAGTAATTCCAACATTTTGATTGAGTTATTGACTTGCAAACCTAATGATTCTGGGGAGCACCTAAGCAAAATGCATGATGTGCAAACGTTTCAATATTACACAAGACAAACTGACCGACAATTGTCTAACAAAGTGTCCACATTAATCAACCATTGCCAACAGCTTTGGCTTAATTTATGCGAGCCAAAAGTGCAAAGAGCAGGCCGCAAGCACACACACACACACACAGACACACACACACACATCTACCCTCAGGCTGTCTTTCTTTGCCATATGATTAAGTGGAGCACTTTGTATAATGCGGTCTATCTGTTGATTTGTTTTCGTATGGGCTCAGGTGTGCGGAGGTGCGGAACGCATGCAACAAAATCAAGCATACGACGCGTTGCACGAGTGCATGTGGGCATGTCCATAACCTGTTAACGTGTTCGAAGCGAACTCAAGTCAAGCAAAAACCAGAACGTAAGCCGAGAACGTGAACGAGAACCTGCCCCCGGAAGGGTTTCCAAGCTTTCCACTGCAATGCATCAAGTGTGTCGCGTGTGGCTCGAATCTGTGTTTGTTGCCAGGCCAAATGGGGTGACAACTGCAGAGGCGTTGACACACACACACACACAGACACACTCACACACACACATGGACAACAGTATACACTCGGCTGATGCACTGCTGTTGTGTTTTGCAATTTTCCGTATAAATAGGCAAGTGTTCAATGCAATTCTATGTCAAATCGTTACCAACTATCGACACAATAAAATGTTCAAGCTGGTAAGTAAATAGATCTCGATAAGATCCTCAGATCCCAGTTCTAATTATTTCGCTTTGACAGTGCGTATTCGTTGCTCTGCTGAGCCTGGCGGCTGCTGCCCCCGCTCCAGCACCTGTGCCGGCGCCCGCTCCCTCTGGCCTCTGGGGACCCACCGTGGTTGGACCCAGCATTTGGGGACCCACTGTTGTTGGACCACATGTCGTTGCAGCAGCTCCAGTCGCTATTGGACCACGCGTCGTTCATGTTGTGCCCGGCGCAGTGTCCCATGTCTCTGTCAGTCAGCTGCATCCCTCGCCTGTCCTGGTGAAGAGCATATGGTAAAAGCTGGCTTGAAGTTGAGACACAGACGCACACACACACACACACCGACACATGCATACACGCGCTGAACACACGTAGCCAACGGCTAATCCCACTCCTGACATTGTTTAACCAGCTGAAATTTCACGTGCCCTGTTTACGAAACAACAGCAACAACAAAAATCACAAAAAAAAATGTTTAAGATATCATAAATAAAATGTCCTTACAAAAAAAAATAATTCCTATAGCGAGCGAATTTAAAGTCTTTTGATTTTCTTAACAAGCCAAAAAGTATGCAACATTTTTTAGAAACAAATGCACAGGCTGGTATAAGACGGCTGCTGCAAGACAGCCAATCAAATCTGCCTACTACATAGCCAATATCTGGATTTTATAAGACTGCTAGTATAAGACTGCAAATTACTGCATCTATAAGACTGTTGCGGCATAAGACAACGAATGACTGACTTTTATAAGACTACTGCTGTATAAGACAGTAAGTCAAATCTGTCTAAACAGCAAATGGCTCGACTTTATAAGACTGATAGTATTAGAATGCTTCTGTATAAGATAGAATATCTAATCTCTTACATATATTAATTTCTTTGCGTTATTTATACCCTTTCTTAATGACTGATAGTATAAGAACGCGACTGTATAAGATACAACATCAAATCTCTTACATATATAAATTTCTTTGCGTTATTTATACCCATTTTTAATGCTTTTTTACATGAAACGAAAAATTTTATTAAAATAAAATCATAAATTTCCTATCACAATCAATAGCTGATGTTCTCATTCAGGCAAATCGCCATCTAATGATGCAGAGTGTAAGCCAAAGGAGCTGAGTGCACCACAGACTTATACAATGGAGCGGAGTGGACCACTGGCACTACAGGAGCAGCATGGTACACAGGTGCGGCATGGACAGCCACAGCTGGAGCGGAATGGATGGTGGTCTTCAGAACTGGAGCTACGACATGTTGGACGACAGGCTTGCTGTGGACCTGGGTGATGCTCTGGTGGGAGACAGCAGATGGAGCGCTGTGAACCACAGTTCCCACCTTGGCCAGAACGGGCTCGTGCAGCACATGATGGGTCTCAATGAGGCCGGCGCTGGCGGAGGCGAACAGCAGAGCAACAATAGCAACCTGTATTTCAATAACAATCCACCTTTAATAATAATTCATCTATATCCCATTAAAGTTAACTTACGTATTTGAACATTTTGAGTTTTTGTGTTTGAAGCTTGGACTTGACTCGAGGAGCTTTGAATTGTGACTGATAATGTTTTTGGAGTCTGCAGTCGCGTTTATATAGAACGCGTCGTGCTTAGCTGCCAATGGGGAAGTGAACACACAAAAGACCAAAAGGCAAGCAAAGCTTTAACCTTCACTACGACTCAGCAATAACCCCATAGCCCAAGCAAGCCGAATCCCGAAGCCAAACCCGAAGCCAACTAGTTTGAATGCGATCGTGGCCATAATTATTTCCGACAACTGCAACGCACGATTCAAACGCAGCCGTGGCTGCTGTCTTATCAAAGTTCAGGTGAGTCAAGGTGAACGACCTGTTGACATATGAGCCCTTAGCCAGCAGCCAGGCTCCTATAAAAGCGTTTCGCGCAGAACCCAACAGCATCAGTTAACAACATCAGCTTCTGCGTAAAACAACAAATTCTCCAAAAACACAAAACTCAAAATGTTCAAATTCGTAAGTGCAAACTGAACATGGAAGTCGGAACTGTCTTTAAAGATCTCTTTTTATCCGATTACAGGTTGCCATTGTTGCTCTGCTCTTTGCCTCCGCCAGCGCCGGCCTCATTGAGACCCACCATGTACTGCACGAGCCCGTTCTGGCCAAGGTGGGCACTGTGGTTCACAGCGCACCCTCGGCTGTCTCCCACCAGAGCATCACCCAGGTCCACAGCAAGCCTGTCGTCCAACATGTTGTCGCTCCAGTTCTGAAGACCACCATCCATTCCGCTCCAGCTGTAGCTGTCCATGCCGCTCCAGCTGTGGCTGTCCATGCCGCTCCAGCTGTGTACCATGCTGCTCCTGTGGTGCCCGTTGTCCACTCCGCTCCATTGTATAAGTCTGTGGTGCACTCAGCTCCTTTGGCCTACACTCTACACCATTAAAAACCAACTTGTTTTGTTATTCTCATAAAGTAAAAAAAAATTAAAATATACTTAAAGTATTATTGAAACATAAATTATGATGTTTTTTATTATTATAGAAGAAAAGAATATAACAAGACTTTAAAGCTGAAAAGTCAATGAAAAGGGCCAAATGAAGAGAGATGCAGAGTGCGTGAGAGCTGTGCCCAAATTATTTCGGAATTTCAAAATAACTTTTAATATATATATTTATTTAAAATAGAAAAACAAACAAAATACCAACAACTATGCAAAGCTAACAATATTTTCAACCTAAGCTAACTGGCGACTTGTAAATATGACTCCAATGAGTAGGACTAAGAGTCTGCAGCATATCCAAATCCCAAGATAAAGTCTCATTGTGTTGGCTGCACTGGCTGTTGCGATGCACCAGCTCCACCATGGAGCCAACCACAGCTTGTCTGTGCAACCACCGAGTCTCTCCAGTTGAGCTCACAAGCGCCAGGCAGGCGACAAACGCCAAAGAGTACAGCAACTGTCATATGGAAGGGATAGGGTATTTAAATATCCAGTAGAGTATTGAAGTGCAATTATGCTCGGTCTTACCGCTCTATGCATGTTGTGTGGGTCAATTGAATTGGATTTAGTCTTAGTTTGAATTGGCTGCCACCAAACTCCAGTAAGAACTCATGCCACATTGAGGCCTAAGTGTCGTTTATATAGCAAAGTGCCAAAAGCCAACAAATGATTTGGGCCAAATTATTAAACGACAAATTATTAAATGACAACAAATGACAATCTGGCAATTCGTTGCGCTGGATTAGCTGAAGGCCTAAAGACTACAATTGGGCGACTGAATGCTCAACTCGTTCGCTCAAACTGTAATTAGGGTTTGTAGCTAAGTCTTCCAGCTGGAGATACGTTATATAATTATGGCTAGAGAGACAGCCAATGCGAATTGGAAAGGTCTACAAGTCATACAAAATGCAAACTTTTGATATTTAAGGACTTGAAGATCGCGTCTGTCTTGCTAAAAGGAATATCCAAACACTAACTAGATGTCCCTTTGTTGTCGCCAATAGTACTTTAAGTTGTTCTCGTTGCTTTGACGCTTGCAATTCCCAACTAGTTATGGTATCGTAAAGGAGATAAGGCATTGCAATCCTAGAGTCAATGGCAAAGTCTGCTGGTGATAAAACCAGAAAGATCTTGAAATAGCCAAAGAGACAACCTGCCCTGCCTGGTGCTTAAAACATTTTTCACATTACTACTTATATACAAAAACAAACGAAATTAACATTAACCTCAATGAGAGAAGAAATAATTGTTATGAGGTCTTTCGACTAAGTTTAAGAGATTCAGTCATACGGCCACAAAATATTTATATTTATAAAAGTTTTCTCTATCCATATATGTATCTGCCGACTCTGACTAACTGAAAGGCTGATTGATTGATTATTAACGAACAATAAAAACCGTAAGGAAGCTAGGATACTTTAGTTTTTATAGTAGAGAAGACTTTCTCACCCAAAGGAGTAAAAAGCAGAAAACACCCTGTATAGAGCTAGACCACCTGCTCAGGGATCTCCCAGTTTAGTATCTGACAACTACTGAACCACGCTCCAAGTGATCGATTGCATTGCTTGAAACCTGGTCAGCAAGCCACAGTCAATCCACAGCAGACGGCAGACGAGTTCAATTGCAGTTGGCACAACACAAATTAGGATTTACGACGAAGCTGAAGAGCGGCGGCGACTCGTGTAAAGTCTTCGCGTATTTCATTTTCGAAAACAAATTATTTATTTTACTGAGATGTTTATCTTAAGTACGTGTAACTGTCACGGCGCGCGGCGAGACATTACAAGACATATAAAAAAAAAATGAATATCTTGTCAAAAATTGTGGGTTAAGTACGCGTGGGGCTTGTCTCGTCCGTGGCTTAACCTTGACATAGGGCCTGAGACGGAGCTCCTCAAGTGGGCACTTAACGGCGGCAGCTGCACTTGGTAGTGTTTTTTTTTATGGCTCCTACAGCAACAACAACAACATGTGTGCGTCTTGCTTTTGGGTTTGGCCATGAATCAGAGACACAAAAACAACAACACGACAACAATCAACAATAACAATCAACATCAACTGGATCTGTGACCACGATTGCGCGGCTGTCGATGTTGCAATTTTGCTTTAATTTGAATGCTGCAGCTCCAATTGCAATCTGTATAATTTATTTCGTATTGTTTGTGTGTGCTCCTCCTCCCTCCATCCCCCACTTAACCCCTTTTGTTTCCCAACAACGAAGCGTACGGCAGCATCTTTCAGGTGTGTTCTGGTTATTTGGTCGCATTGAAAACTGGGTCAAGTTGTAGATTTGAGCGGGTTTCAATCACGCTCTAAATCCAGTAATTACAAAAGAAGCTCTCTAAGGTATTGTATAACTGTTCCCGAAGTTATAGATAATTAACAAAAAATATATATTGAAAAATATATTAAAGGTTTTGGCCTTCAGCGGAGTCATAATAATATCCATCTTATAATCGAACCCGGAACTTGGCTGTTCCGTTGCCTTAATGACTCCATCAATTAGACAATTTATCTATTAAGGTCGGCAAGGCTTAGTTAGGTCACTTTTTGTGGGTTTATAAAACAAACAAAGTTTGATGAGTTTCCTCATGATTTCTCCATATCAGATCTTTCATTTAATAATATATATTAATTAGTGCAAATCGTTTATAAGAATATTGTCATTTATATACTTTTAATTGTTTTATACAGTATTCTTAAGAACAAGTTTTAGTGTTCATTTCTTATATTGTCAATCATGTTGAATTGATCTTAATTCATTTGTTTCACATGATCGTGTGTAATTCAGAGAGAACGGAAGAAGGATTAATCATTGTTTCCAATCCGAACTAATGCAGATTGATTAAGCGATCGAGTAGTCGATTGAAATATAAAATATACCTTCCTTTTGGTTCCCACATATATGCGAAATCCTTCAAATGGTTTTGACAGATTGTTGATTAATAATCCGTTTTCTAATTTATCAACTCTATAATTGATTTCAATGAGTTCCCGTAATCATTGTAATTTAGTCTAACTATTATTATGAGCTCCCTATACTTATCTTATATACAGGTATATATTTTTCCATTCGTTTTTATGGCTATCAATTTAAAATCGTCGAGTAGAGAAATATCCTTTAACAGGTATAAAACCATTATTACTGCGTTTCAGACTTTATTTCCGAAAAGTTTTAAAGACTATTCCAGCGTTAAGCTGTAAGCTTTTCTCAAGAGGCAACTCTTCCAATTACTCTTTTCGTAGAGCTGTTCGCCAGAGTAACAGAATGGCCTGATATACTATTTGCTTCAATTCTTGGGATACATAACATATGTTACGACACACTCATTACACTTGTGCAGCTTTCATAAGAAGTTCATGTTTTATTCTTCGGTATCGTTTCCTATCGAACATGCGCAACAATTCTTGTATTAACTCTTATGAGCTGATTTCGCAAGAGGCTCGACTGCTGGCAGATATCTTGCCGCATTTGATGGCAACCTATTGGTTGCGTCAGCAGCATAACTCAATTGTTGCAACCACACACACACACCCACACACACACACACACACACGCACACTCGAATGCAACTGTCAATGCAAAAGTGAGAGATTGTAACTTAATTAGGTTGCCGCAGAAATGCGGAGACCGGCAAATGCCAGTCTAGATGGCATTGATGCAAAAGATAAAAACGAAATGTCAGCAATGCACTAAGGATTAAGGCAGACGCAGGATAACCAAGCCGGCTACCCACACTCTCACCCACACACTCACCCACACACACACACGCATATACTTCACAATTTGCGTAAGCGCACCCACAGCTAAGGCCAATTACGAGTCGCATGGAAGCTGAGCTGATGCTGATTCAATTGTCATCTGGTGCGCACCAACAACAATAGTACAAGTACAATAAGCAAGTACTTAGCTTCCTATTACACACGCACACGCACACACACAGTCGCACACCCACACAGCTAAAGCGCTTTACAATGGCAGACCTAGGTCAATTCATGAACTTCCCATTGGACTTGGCTGAAGCTTAGAAGCTGGCCGCTGTCGAACCGGTTGGGTTGGCGGCTCAAGTTCAAGCCCAACCAAGTCAAAACCAGAATTGAAATTACCAAAAAAAAAATATCAAAATAATAGTAATAATAATAGCCAACAACTGTCCCGCTTTGTATAAAAGCAGTCGTTCAATGCCCCAAACAGCAGCAGTTGCAATCGACTCACAAATCAAACAGCAAAAACCTTCCTCAAAAATGTTCAAATTCGTAAGTGCTGCAGTGGCGTCTTATGCCAAATGTCCTGTCTACAAATCCTTGCTTCTATCCTTGCAGATCGCCTTCTTTGCCTGCGTGGCTGTCGCCTCCGCCGCACCTGGACTGCTCGCTGCCACACACTCCATTGTCCAGCCCGCTGTGCTCACCAAGACCGCCTATGTGGACCACAGCGCCTCCTCGGCCATCACCCATCAGAGCAATGTGAACCTGGTGCGCAAGGTGCCTGTTGTGCCTGTCGTCCAGACCTACCATGCCGCGCCCGTTGTGCATGCCGCACCTGTGGTGCATGCCGCGCCCGTTGTCCACACTCCCCTCGTCCATGCCGCACCCCTTGTCCACACCTATGCAGCTGCCCCGGTGGTGCACTCTGTGCCGGTGGTGCACTCGGCTCCACTGCTCAAGACTGTGGTCAGCGCTCCAGTCGCCTACACCGCCATCCACAAGTAAATAGCTAAACGTTCTCAAGTATAGTTCAGCAATATACGAAACAATAAAACGTAGATTTCAAACTGGAACCTTTCATTGTTTTTCAATTTAGGGGAAAAGTATCCAAAAGTAAAAGATATTTAATATATGTTTACTCTAGGATAATTAAATATCAATTTTGGTGTGTATAGCTTTTAAAATATTCGATATATACACCAAAAATTGCACCTGGGTGTCGATATTTATCGATTTTGGGAGATTAGATAGTTATCGATAATTTGGTTTAATCTCAATCTGCCAAACAGAAATATACATACTTTATTAGGTAAGATATGGCTGTTATAAGCTGTTAGAAACAGTTGTACAATTTCATGATACCCTTCCTCGCCTTTTTTACAAGGCATAACAATTTATTTAGCCAAAAGTCCGAAATGACTTTTCTTTCTGGAAATAAACCAATTTATGGAAGTATCTAAAGAAATGCAGTTCCAAATTAATATAAGGTTTAACGAATTTGACATTTAAATACAACAGATTCCGTTTTCTGACACCATAAAGCTCCAGCAAGTCCTTTGCAACACTATAATTAGCCTCATATTAGACATCTGTCAAAAATGTGTAAGCTTAGGAAATGTCTTCTATTTGTGTGGAACCTTTTGTTCCAAGTGCCTATCTTAATAAATTGTAAATGCTTTGAAAGCTTAGTGAAAAGAAACGTGACCAAAAAATTTGCATCAAACAAAATATATGAGAACTAATTGAACGGAAATAGAATACTTGGGAAATAAATTCAATGACGGGTGCATAGAAAAAAGTAGAATAGAGTCGAGACTTTGACGAAATGCATTTCAATAGAACACAATTTTGATAGAAACATTTGTCATATTTTAATTAAATATAGCGAAAACCTTTAGAATCGAACTTGAACAAACAGAATAAATGGGAAAAATATACTAATAGTTATTTACGCATAACATACCCCGGTAGGATTTCATTTTGGAATGACGCACTTGTTCGCTGTTTAATTAGCACAAGTCCCTCGATGGCCTGGAAAACCAATAGAAATAAATATATTAAATTAAAACTCTATTAAATACATTACGTATATAGATGTAATCAAAAAATATGACTATACTAATTTCATAAATTAAATAGAATTATAATAAAACTTTTACTTCGTTCAATATTCACAGTTTATTCAAATAATCAACAATTCCACAAAAATCAATAAAAAAAAATGTTCTTAATGGTGGTAGACGTGAGCGACGGGAGCAACGGCCACATGTTTTACCACGGGCACCACTGGAGTTGCGATGGTCTTGAGGACTGGGCTGACGATGGTCTTCTGGTGGATCTGTGTGTGGCTCTGGTGGGAGACGGCATGGGGCAGAGTCTTGACAACGGACACTGGAGCCACATAGGTCTGGTGGTGCACAACGGGCGCCACATGCTTGACAACGGGCACCACCGGAGCCACATGGCTGACCACAGGCACTACGGGAGCCACATGTTTGACAACAGGCACAACATGCTTGACCACGGGCGTGATGACCGCCTGGTTGTGGAACTGCGTGAAGCTCTGATGGGAGGTGGCCACGGGTGCACTGTGAACCACAGCGCCCACCTTGGCGACAACTGGTGCAGCCACCACATGATGCTCCTCGACGAAACCAGGCGCAGCTGCGGCAATGGTGGCCAGGGCACAGATGGCAATCTATTTTGAAATCAGCAATAATAAGTTTCCTTGAAAGGATTACTTTTCAGCTACTTACAAAGCGGAACATTTTCAAAATTTTTTTTTTTTTTGTTTGGTTTACTCGGAATGAAGCTGACGAGTGACTGTTGCTGTTGAGGCACCTGGTCCGGCCTTTTATATCGTAAAAATGTTTGCCAAAATGTCCTTCAAGCACACACAAACAAACCAAGTCAAACAAAAAGCAAACGCAAAACAAATTTGCAAACTTGTTTTAAGCAAATAAATAATAATAATTTTTTTTTGCGGGTTCAACATTGAACTTGAACTGGGCATTAGACAAAAGGGAGTCTTCGCTTTGCACAGATGAAGTTTCGCTCTCTTTAGGCCTGCCAGAGATGTGTTGCAGACTACGTGACACGACACGATGTGCTTCGTGAAAAATTGTTTTTTTTTTTTGAGCCCTATATATTTTGATTATTTGCATAACATAATAATCATCGATTTTTTTTTATTTATTTTAAAAAAACATCATTTTATTTTGAATTTTATTTTAAATCATATTTCCACCCCCTTTCCGATATTGGAAGTGAAATCACTTCACCGAATTAGTTGTAAAACGTATTTATAAATTGTAATGTTGACCTTTGAAAGTGGACAAAAATTTAACTTTCAACACTTAACTTCTTAACTTAACCCGCCTGGATTTGACGAAAGGCGAGAAACAAGTTTCTAATTATTTTCACTGTTTCACTGTTTTTTCACCAATTTTCCACACTTGCAGGTGGAATTTTCTATTTTTTTAGCGTTAATTTTACACATGTTACAAGCGTTAACAACTGTGAGAAATTCTGCTTTCAAGATCGTCCATCAATCAGTCAGTAAGTCAGTCAGTCAATCAAGTCGTCTGATTCATATATAACCAGAAATGCTGTATACACCACAATAACTGACTACTGTGCGCTTATCATCAGTCAATCAATCCGTGAAATGCATACACGTAGGCTGTATAGAATTCGAATATGGAACGAATTTGATTAGAAAATCAGTTTAGTTGAGTGCGTGCTAATCGCGTTTCTCATGAGGCTGCACCCAGCCAGAACACGCACGAAACTAATTTCGACTTGAGTCGTGCCGTGTCACGACATCAATCATGCGCGTGTCACAACACTAATTTTAACTACAATCAGTCAAACAGGGCACAAAGCGACAACCTTCAAGGAGGCTCAGATTGAAACATGGCCAAGACTTGGGCTATGAAACCGCCGAAGGTCGCGGCTAAGGCTTACAGATTGTGAAAATACGATGAAATGCACATTTATTTCACAGAAAGAAACGTCAGAGAACACAAGAGCGAGAGCGAGCGAGATCTGTAAAGCGTCATGTGATACAAGGCACACAGATATATAAAAGAGCAGCCGGATCCCTTTGGACTGATCAGTCGCTGGCCGGCAGCATTTAGATGCGGCAGCGATTAATTAAACAAGACCAACCTGCGATTGAGGTTAAGAATAAAGATGAGAGTCGAGTTTGTACGAGAGAATTTTGGGTGTGCAGATTTTGGAAGAGTATAAAACAAACATTTTGAAATTTAATTATGCGTGAACGGGCCGATCGGCACGAAATTCTCATAGTCCGAATCGATATCCGGCAACAGTTCGAGTAACTCGGATTCCCGATAAATTCGATAAGTTCTATTACCATTCTGTTGATTCTCCGAGTCCGTATCGCCGTTCGTCGTGTACTGTGACGACTTCTGTCGCTTGCCACTCTTCGCGGGCAGAAACTCGGTGCCGATGCTCAGGCGGGCGAGCGAGGGATTCGTATACTGTGCACGCCAGGTCAGATTACACTTCTCATAGAACTCCAGAGCGGATTCCTCCATGCTGTTCTCTGAGGCTTGCACCAATTTCAGCATCGAGTCCGGCGTCGGCAGACGCGAATATCGCCGTCCAGCTTGTGGCAAGAACGACATGTTTTGTGTACTAATTCAACAATATCTCGATATACAAAATATATATGCGTGTATATATATACAATATACGTCAAAGGAGCGTACAATTTAATTTTGGTTATGTATGTATGTCTGCATGTATTTTGATTATATTAGTACAGAGCCCCTTTCTATTATATGTATATGTGTAAAACATGACACAGCCTAACGAATGAAATTTGACTACTACGACTAGGGCACATAGACGGGCCTGGGCTGGAACAGCTCATGGCCAGCTGAATAGTTCGATTCATTTGGATGTGTATGAAATGTCCGATTCACATTCGTGGGCTCCACATAGCCCAAGGCACGACCCATGGGCGCGATGACAAACCGTGTGTGCGTCTGCGAGGAGCCCTGATAGGAGACCACCGAGGGCGCCGAGTCGATGAGCAGCTGCGCCTCCTGCCTGGGCCGGGCCAGCACCAGGGCCAGCAGTCCCAAAAGCAACTGCAAGGGTGGAGTTCGGCATAGGTACATAGCTTTTATTGTGGAAACACAACTCACCAAACGCCGCATTGTCGTAGGCAGAGTACTAGACGAGGTGGGCGGCTTAATTTTTGTTTAATTTTTTTTTTTTGATTTTCGTATTGCCAGCCTCAATAAACACGAAAACGTAGCGAGTGGCAAAGTCAAACTGAACGGCAGTGTGAATTGCTGTGCCATGAAATCACAGTAAAGCAATTGTTGGCCTAAACAGCGGCTTAGTGGCCCGAAGCGAAGGGGGCGCAATTGCGGGTGTCGAAATGTTAGCGACGCCTCTGGCTGTCGGTTATCTTGCAATTGTGGGAGTGTCTCAACTTGGACGTTTTACGTAAAGAAATAAAAACGAAAATGTATAAATAAATACGAGCGAATGCCGCAAATATTGTAGTAATAACAATAACAACAACAACAACAACTAGCAACAACTAGAAACAACAACAACAATGAATTGTGGTGCGAGTGGTGCTGGTGGTGCGAGTGGCTGCGACGGCAACGCATGCGCAACCCGCTGAAGGTTGGTCGCCCCCTTCGCAGCTTGAAGCTGAAATCTTTTTGCTTTTAAATACCCTATAAAAAGACAGCGATAATAAGAGGTAGCTTCAAGGAGAAGAAGCGAGCAAAAGGCTAGACTGATATTATGCAAAGATCAGTACGTAAGTCTGAGCGTCGGACTGACAAGCGAGCGGTCGCTGGTTCAAACCCTACAACAATTTTGAATTTTTTGAAAGGTTTATACAAAAATAGACAATTATGTTTAATTTGATAAAATAAATATTGAATTAAAAATCGAAAATAATGGGTCGCTCAAATAAAAATTGCAATTTCTTTTTGCTTTGTCAATTCTGTAAGCAATCAATTATCAAGCAATCAATTATCAACCAATCAATATGTACGAAGTTATGGGATCCTTGAATACTTATGCGTGTAGGGACAGAGGCTTGAGGCCCCAATATATATCTATCTATCAATATAAGATCTATCTGTCGTCAAGCTCAATGGCCTAAACATAAATATATATAAATTTTACTAACCCCTTTTGGAGCAGATCTCAGAAATTATAAAAGTCAGAGGCATTTAATTTGCTATGTGAGTTACGAATTCAGATAAAGCTTATATCAAATATTAGTTTTTTGGCACTACTTTAATTTAATTTATAAGCAATTATATTTCTCATATACGTGTCGTACCCTGAATTTTGATAAAAAGATATCTTTGATGCTCAAAAAACTGAATATTATTTCTAGTAAAGCCTGCCTAGCTTGTTACAGGGTATCTTCCAGTCAGGTGCCCAAAAGAATCCCATTTACCAATTTTATGTGAGTTACTTAGCTTTTTACACAGTTTCTCTCTATCTCTCTCACCGACAACATACCCCTCCCCTCCCCCGCCGCTACTATGATCCCCCCTTAACAATTAGCCGGAGGCGCGTAATTGAAGCTCTAAGTGCGTTGCGTTTGGATTGAAGCACTTTTTCGATACTTGATTAATTAATTAACCATATACAAGGGTTCGGCCATAAGACTAGGGTTACGAGCGACCTTAACTGCAGCTCAAGAGTCTGTCAATCCGATTAGCTATAAAAACGCTTAAAGCACAACTCGCTTGGGTTTATTTGTTGCCCGGACAGCCACTCGACTATTCAGCATGCGCATCCGCACAGGGGATCAACAGTTGCTGCCGCTGCTACTCCTCCTCCTCACTCTGACACTGGAGCCCAGCTGGACAGCCACAATTCTGCACAGCCTGGCTGGGCCGGGCAGCGCCAGCGCCATCTCGCATCAGAGCTTTGTGCGCTTGACGACGAAGCCACCGTCGCCGCCGTCGCCGCCATCGCAGCTAATCCTGCAGCTGCCTGCAACCACATTGCGCATTGTCAATGCAAACGAGCGGCGGCTGGAGGTGATGGAGGCGCCGCAACTGCAGCGAAGTGGCAGCCATACACCCGCACATCTGACATATGCCGCACGCCCGGTGGTGCATCAGATGCTGCCCAGGATTAAGCCGGTGCGCAACATAAGCTACGCCTCTTTGCCCTGGGTCAAGCACACACGCACACGCACACTCAGTTAAAGTTTGTTTAGCATTTTTTACTTCTCGCAATTTAAGTTTTTTTTTAAAAATTAAGTAAACAATTGGAAAACCGTCTCGAAATTCAAGTGAGCTTTCAACTTCAACGACTCCAAACCGAACCGAACGCGAACAGAAGAGAACCGTGGGTGGGCAACGGACGCGGCGCCAGTTGATGGGTGTGGACCCAACTATGTCCTCGCAGCAAATTCTCAAAAATTTATCCAATCACATCATTTTTCGGAGCCTGCACTACGCCTTCATTGCGCTTCAGCTGCGCGACGAGCTGGCCAAGAGCTCAGCTGGGGAGCGCAGCTGCCTGGAGATGCGACCCTTTGTGCTCTGGCTAACCCATATACTGGTGTCCTATTCGGGCGATATACTGGTCAATCTGTTGCTTGGCACATTGCCACTGGAACCGCTCAGCAATTACCACGATGTCATGCTCTGCACGGTCGCCTGGTATATCATCTTTTACAGTCCGTTGGATGTGGCGCACGCTGTGGCACGGACTGTGCCATTTCGCTGCCTCGTGGCACCTGTCGCCGCGCTCAGCCAGGTGCTGCACATCGAACGGGGCGTACATCTGGCGAGCAAGGTGTATGGCAGGAATTCTCTGGTGCCTGTTCTAATTATTGGCACGGTGATTGGAAGTGGCGCCGAGTTCCTGAAGCCCGTGGCCGCGCTGCTCATCAATCGATGCCAGATGAAACCCGTCGCCTATATAAAGCTGAGCACGTGAGTCTGCCGCATGTTGCAAGCTCCAAAACTGATGAAACTATCAAACAAACAAAACACAGCAACTCCAAGTTGGCGATGGCCATCTCCGGGCTCTACCTGCTCCAGCTAAATCGCAGCCAGCTGCTGTTTGGAGACTGCCAATGTCGGCTGCAGCTTTACGCGCTGCTCGGGCTCATGAGCTTCAAGTTTCTGGCCCTGTTCTATCGTGTGGATCACCTAATCTGGCGGCTGGAGAATCGCCTGTGCTATGCCCTATTTGGTGGCCTCTATGCGGACTTGACCAAGTTTTTCAAACGACAACCAATACCTAAACGGGTGTCGTTTACTGAATTTGATTGAACCTGCATAGATATCTATATTGCATATATACATGTATATATATCTATATGGAGAGCGACAGGCATTCGAGTGGACCGAGGCGGGGCATGCCTCCATCCATCCATCCATCCATCCATCCATCCATCCGGCTACTAAGCGGCTTAAGTTACCCACGGTGCGCATTCAATCGGCAGATGTTTCGCTTCGTTAGCCCAGCCCCAGCGACAGCTCAGTTTACATCGGGTCCTAAGCGCTAATCGGCTTAGAAACAAGCAGGAATACGCGGGCGTGGCCGCTGTGTTAAAACGGGTTTAATATGTAGTACTCCATGTGCGTGTATGTATGTGAGTGCGTATGTGTGTGCGTGGGTGTGTGTGTGGGTGTGTGTGTGTGTGCGTAGCTTGGTTGTATCAGTACTGCGGCAAGAATTGTTTCGAAATAAAGAAATCCATTGCAAAAACTTAAATAAGCCCTGATTTATAGCCTTTACAGGGTATAATGAAAAGAATACTTTTAATTTTTTTATATAGTATTTGATCAACAGATTTGAACGATTCTTCCTTTGGCAACTATAGGATATAGTGTTGCGATACAGCTGAATTCGATATATATATATATATATATAGTTTCTATCATCAGAAGCAGCAGGTGTACCATTTTTATACCCTGAACCCATTCAAAATGGGTAAAAGGGGTATAATGTATTTGTGCAAATGTATGTAACAGGCAGAAGGAAACATCTCCGACCCCATAAAGTGTCGATCTAGTCATATCCGTCTGTCTCTCCGTATATATGAACGCAAGGATCTCTATTAAAGCGAGAAACTTCAAAATTTTAATGTAGGTCCTCCTAGTGCCCGCGAAGTACGATTTTGATTCCGATAATCGATAACGAGACCCGTTTCCAAGTAATCGATAAAAATCGATATCGAAATCCTGTTTTTTGAGCAAATCTCATAAGTTATAAGAGCTAGAGTCACCAAAGCTGATATTTAGCTTATAGAATAGTATAGTATTTTTTTTATTTATTTTTATTACTGTGCATTTGGTGTTGGTAGAAGAGAGTTCAGGGTATTCCCTAGTGGGGAGCTCCCGACTAGAGCCTCTTACTTGTTCAACATTAGAGTATGAAAGAGCGCTTAGTTTAGATAGAAGAAATAAAAAAAGGATAAGTGCTATGGATCCACTAAAGCAGCTCAGCCTTTGCTGATCAGAACATGAATTAACTGTGTAACTTGAAATAAACTATAGGCAAACAGTTGCCAAAATATATTTCTATCACGTCAGCACAAATTGTATTCAATTGAATTTCAGCCAGCTAAAAATCATATTCGATTCCAACAAAATGCCGGACAACCAACTAGACGACCGGGATGATAAGCCCAAAAAACCCAAGAAAAAGTGGGTAATGTGCTGCCCAAAAGATCTGCCGAAGAAACCGAAACCAGAACCTAAGATCAAACCACCAGAACCGGTTGTATGTGAGACCATAGAGAAACCGCCGAAGAAGCCAAAGGAAGCTGTGAAGCCCGTATGCGAGCAGCCGCCACATTATCGCTCCGGCAGCGAGCAACGCGCCTATCTGCAACAGGAGGTGGTGCCCATACTGATGGAGGGCATGCTGGGGCTGGCACGCGACCAGCCGCGCGATCCGATTAGCTATCTCGAGAAGTTCTGGCTGGAGGAGCGGCAGAAGTGCGATATACCACTGCCGGACGATCTGCTTTAGATGAAGCTCCTCCAATCTGTGTATACAAATTTTAAAATGCATCAATAAATGTTCCCGGTTCAAGTTTGACGTCATTCGCGTTGCATTTATTTTTTCCCCTTTCGATTTAGTGAGGCGCAACGGCTATTATAAAAGCTGGGATTAGCTGCGGTTAGAGCATCAGTCAATTAGCTGCCTTCATTGAGATCATGTTCAAGCTGGTAAGTCAAGTGTTTCCTTTGACCGAAGTCAGCTCTTCCAATTGCTTTTACTGCTTCGCAGCGCCCGAGCCTGTTTGCCTTCGTGCTCATCTTTGTGGCCGCAGTCAACGCCGGCTCCCTGGAATGGCCTGCCAATCTGGTGGCTCTGAGCAGCAGCAAATCCTCGCAGGCATTGCCGCTGACCGCCAGCGAGGAGTCCGCTGAGCTGGCCGAGAGCAACGCAGCCGCTGCTGCCGCCGCCGAACCGGAACAGGCTCTATCCGAATCTTCCAGCGGCGATTCTCGCATCGTCTCCGCTGTGCCCGTCTCCGTGCCGCTGCCGCTCATTGTGGCCGCTCGCTCGGGCCTGCGCAGCGTGCTGACCATACAGGAGCCGACGCTGGCCAAGGTGGGTGAGCTGGTGGAGCATGTGCCCACCGCTGTATCCCATCAGAGCCAGACGGTGGTGCATGATCATCAACGTCTGGTCACGCCCATTGTGGGACCCGCCGTGCGCACCACACAGCTTGTGCGCCAGCAGCAGCCGCTGGTTTGGACACTCGCCGCCGATCCTCGTGTGGTGCTCCTGCGGCACTAGTTCAGAGGAGGAGCTAACAACGACAACAACAAGATGAAACCAAAGAGAAAAACACAACGTTGCCAAATTACAACTGCTTCTTCTTCTTCTTCTACTAGCTAACACATCTTCTATCTGTACTTGGCATACTCTCGTCTGCCTTTGACACTCTGTAGCTGCCATTTTCTATGCTCTTTTCTGTCTTTACTCTTATATCTATTTACTTTTTGTTTGGAATAAAGAATTCGCATTTGCAATCATTTGAGCGTATTCCTTTCGATGCCTGCCCGACTCTTCACAGCAAATCAATAAAATCAACAGACGGCTTCATTGTTGTCCAAGCAGAACATTAATAAACAAGAAGGGAGCGCTGCAGTCGAGTTTTTCTGGCCTAGAATAACCGACTAAGAGACACCCTGGACTCAGCTATATCCGAGATCTAGACTTATAAGATCAGATAATTACAAGAGCCTGTATATTATATAACGTTTCTCTAGCACTTCGAAGCTGTGAGATATGCTCAAAAAACGATATCGATATTTATCGATTACTTAAAAATGGTGCAAGTTATAAATAGATAAGAAATAAAATTCATCTGCATGTGGGGGGACTTTAATTCCAAATTTGAGCTCGTATAAACACACATACGGACGGCCAGTCGGACGGACGGATTACGAATATAGGTACATTATCTATGCGATCAAAGTTACCTTTTTCGACTATAACATATATTCACAGAAACATTTAACTTTTTTAACCGTACTGCTAGAAATAGGCCCTAAAATTCTATACTTATCCATTTTAGAGAAACAGATAAAATGATCGATAATTTGAAAAAAAAAAATATGTGACGTATGATATAAAGCAAGAAATATATTTCTATCAAAAACTGTGCAAGATTTATGTCCATGCGATTTACCCGCCCACTGTTGGGCGTGGCCAAAAATGTAAATGCTCCTCTGATCCATCTAATGTAGCTTAGGAAAAAAATCAATATACTCTATGCCACCTAGCGTACAGAGTATATAATCAATAAATAACGCAATCAGCACTAAAGATCTGCGAAAGACATAGACCAAGCAAAGGTGCCCAACTAACAGCCCGTTCGTCTGGACTCGCCCAGTGTCAATTGAAAACCAGAACCCATGCGAGCCAGCTATAAAAGCTGCACTTGCTCTGCAAAGGGCAAACAGTCACAGATTCACCACAGAATTAAGCGCGAGAAAATGCAGCTGCATTTGTAAGTGAAACTAGCCAAAAGCCGAACTCTCAGCTGTTGATTGTGGCCCTTTTCAGATTTGCCCATGCTTGTTGTTGGCACTTTTGAGATTTAACCACGCCCAGCCCGCGCTGCTTAGGTGGACGGCGCTAGTGGAGCATGTACCCACCGCTGTTACCCATCGGAGCACCACCACAACCATCGTGCACCACACTGTGCCGCGTCGCACTTTGCTGCCGGCAGCAACTGTGCGCAGCTTTGTTGTTGGCCCACCGCTGAGCCCAGCGGCTGAGTATGTTAAAGCCCATGCATCTGGTCTGTGGGCTTGGAGCTCTCTCTATCCCGCACACACACAATTCCTCTAACACACTCCCTTCAAGCTATATAGAAAGTGATTTTTATGATTGACAATTGAATAAACAGCAGTTGCTTTAAAATACAAATGTTTTTCTGTGTTTTTTGTGCTCTGAACCCTTTGAATATGAATGAAAGGGAATAATGTTTCTGTATATAAAAGGCAAAAAAGACTTCTCCGACAACAAATATTATATATAAATTCTTGATCAGCATCAATGGCTGAGTCAATTGAACCCTTCGCTCTTCCAGCTCCCCACAAATGCATTTTTCGGAGCTGTGCTTAGTATATATCCTAGCTGTGCCCGCCCGAACCCCCGCACTTGTTTTTGTTTTGGTTTTTTTTGCATGGTCAGGTTCATGCCTGGCTGACAGCTTCTGCTGCAGGCTAGAGGATTACAGCTTGTTAAAACACATTGGAAATGCCAATTAAATTTTGCGCTACATTTCACAGTTGATTGAGGTGGTCTGTGACGTCATCAGATCTTCGAAACACAACTCTAGGAGCTGATGAACCTTTGCCTTCGCACGCAAATGTCTCGCAAGTCTCTGGCTGCAACCGGGTCAGCAGCCGACAGAGAGTACCTTCACCCAGCAAGTGTGTGTGTGTGTGTGTTCCCTAATCGAGTGACAATAAGCAATATCTGTAGGCCGACACAGTTGTCAACAATTCGCCAGAAGCAGCAGCAACAGCAACAGAAGCCATGCACGCCAGGTGCTTGCCCCGCCCATAGATTGGGGTCTGGAAGCGTCTAGAACAGAAAACTGAGAAGCGAGCAAAAGGCGCACAATAGCAAAACATATTGATGAAATTGAACACATTGAATAGCCAAAAAAAAAAAGAAAACATTGACGCCTAAGTCAATGCTCAGCTGAAGTCAAAGGTTAAGTTAGCCACAGGAGATTGGAATAGTTGACCAAAAGCTGACCGAAGCGCTGCTCATTTTGTGACAGGTTATGCAATAACAAGCCAAAGGTTAAAGTTTATCAAGTGCAACAATAAATTGCAAGTGTGCTCGACTAGCAGATGCTCTGTACGATTGTCCCAAAGTCTCGCACAGCGCATCCAACATCGCAAAAGGACAACATTTTGCTCATAAGTGTGTGACACTTTAAAGAAGTTATCTTTGACCCAATAAAATATAATATAATCTTAATCAGACATTTGCCTGTTTCTAAGCACAGGAAGTTCTCAGCATACCAGTATGAAACAAGTTTGTTAGTTGTAAGAATACCCAGAGTAACAATTGATATTAAGTTAATGCAAGAGAAGGATTAGCTTGAAAGTGCGATCTCTCCAGACATAGATAAGCACATTGTGAAATTAACATCTAAGAAAGCGATTGTGTAATTACAAATCAATTAAAATATCTTTATACGGCCTACATCAGTTTGTTCAGACAGGTCAAGACGTCATAAAAATCTGTTAAGAACAAAGATTTAGTATGTAAAGCCTTTTTTTGCATTAATAAATAATAATGTATTTCAATTACGATCTGTATTACCTTTTGATAAAAACAAATAAACATCGGCCTACTAAGACATATCGAATATAACGCTGTCATACAGTTCCTTTCCGGTTGATAGCAATCAAATAATACTTTGATTAATACTTTTAGGATCGGAGATTAATGCGTTCATATATACAGACATGATTGAATCCTTTATAATAATAATAATAATATTATTATCTTAATAATAATATATATGCATATATGATGATGATATGAATACACTTTCTTTTTGTCTCTTACATACAATTGCACAATGTTTTTATTCCAATTTGAAATCCATTTTTAATTGAAATGAAATAAAAGAGACGAGCTCACTCGGCCGAACCACACACATGCCATGTGTGGCAATGACAACTGATGTTCCTTTTTTTTGGGTGCAGTATTGTGCTCTTTTGTTGCTGTAAAATGTTGCTTACGTAAATTCAATGCGTACGACGAGACAAAACATTCCACCACAACAAAAAGGTCAGAGCATCACAGCAAGCCAAGCAGCAGCAAAAGCAGCAGCAGCAGCTAAGACAATTATTGGTAATTATCGATTAACTGTTTTGTTACTGTCTGCACCACCCAACCACCACACAATTTGTCTAGTATCTATGGCTGTCAGTTGCAGTTTGCAGATGCAATTGGCCGGACATGAATGATGCAATGCCTGAGAGCGCCCGCAAGAGTATGCAAAAGTTGCATAGCTTGTTGCCGCTGCCGGCCGCCAGATGGCGTGCACTTTTAAAGCCGGCGCCCAAAAGGCTGCAACACAAATGCTTTAAGCTGAAACCGAGTTCATTGCATTTGCTGCGTATACGACGACGTAGCTGCCGACCGCTGCGCTGATTACACACACACAATTATCACAACGGGCGATTGGGTGGTTGGGTGGCTCGGCGATTGTCAGCTCACCGCTGCGTAATCGGTTTGTTTGTTTATCAATAGAGGCGGCATTTGAATGCGTCGTTATGCTGTCATCGCAGAGCGGTCGGGCTTGGGCCTGGGCCTGGGCCAGAGCTAGAGTTGCCAGCGGCATTGGTCATGGCCATGGCCATGGGCGGTCCCTTTTGGCGTATACAAAGCACAGCAGCAGTAGTTGCAGGGACGGCGCACAAAAGAAGCAGAACCTAACAAGTTAACCAGAGCAGAAAAATAGGTTGAGACGCAGAACTTTCTGGCTAAGCAAAATATTTGCCAAGCCAATCAGAGCCCCAGCACTTAGGATAAGTGACCAAAAAGTTTACAAGTTGCGTCCAGAACCGGGCAATTTGGCAAAAGAAACGCAACAACAAGCAGCTGGAGAGATTTAATCGAGGGTTTTTACTAGAAGATTCCCTGTACCCAAACTCGAGCAGTCCTAACATAATGAATTCGCGGTAACAAATTTGATGCCCTAGCTCTTATAAATCCCGATATTTGTTGGCCCAAACATGGCACAGAAATTGATAATTATAGAAAATTCGAAATAAATTAATCTTCATATAATATGCAAACCAACTTGTAGTGCATAAACATCCCAAAATATGCCAGAAAAGCTTGAAATGGATATTTTTCGATTGTGGGGGTAATTAACAATATTTGGAAAACAACAATTGCTGGGCAAGAGGGCCACTTTTCCCACTTGTAATGGATGCAGGGTATCAAAAGGTAGGCAAGAAATCAACTTGAATAATTTATGTAATCTCAGCGAGCTAAGCAAACAACGCACAACATTTCAGCTGCCACAAATGATTAACAGCTGCCAACTTGCAGCAGGGCTTTCACCGTGTCGGAGGCCCATAGGTGTATTTTTCTTGGCGCCGGAAGCAGCACTTGTGGCGCAACTTCATGTCAACTTTGGCGGCTTGCAACTTGTTGCTATTGTTTCCTTGCCACATTAGCTGAGCATTAAGCCGGAGACCGTGCCGGTGAAAGGTCAATACAATTACAATTATTTAACTATGCGGGTGTTACAATTCAGCATTGCACAACTATCTATCCAAGACTTATAGACAAAAGAGTCTCCAGCAGCTCGGATCATGAGTCACCTGGACGGACCCTATTTTAGTCCGTGCGGCCTGCTTTAATATGCCGCGCACACAATGTGGGTGAATGACCTTGGCGATTAACCAACTAATAAATACAATAATCCAGCTACAACAACAAAAATAATAAAACAATAAAAATTTATTACATGCAGTTTCGCAAAAGCAAAACAAACGCCGCAAAAAACCAAAAAGCAACACAAAAAATCAAAAACAACAAAATTAACTTATTTAAATTCCAGCTGCGTGCACAAAGCAAATCCCAAAAAACCAAAACGAATCAAAACAAAATGATATAAAAACAAAGAGAATTGCATGGCGAATATATAATACTCTGTTATATAGTATATATAAAAGTTGTTTTAATTGCAAAATTCAAACATAAGAAATTGTTACTATCTTTACAGCATAGCTGGAAACTGAGAGGGGTTCGTTTAAGCTATATTGACAATCAGAAGAGATTTTTATACAAAAATACACTTTTTCACCATTAATTTTTCTGACAGCTGTATTATATAGTGGCAGAATCCGACTATACTAATACAAATCTACTGCCGGCTGTAGAAATTAGGATTTTTGCCGAATATCAGCTAGATATCTGTAAAACTAACAAATAGTTTGCAAATACATATGAGACAGAAATGGCTATATTGATCTAGCTGAAAAAACTGCTCAGCAATATACATATATCCTTTATAAGGTCTGTCCTTTTTAAGCGTGTAAGAATAAAAAGAAATACCTCAGCAGATATATCGGAGATTTAAGATATATCAGACTTGATCCCTTTACAGAATTATGAGAGATATACAATCTAGTAAACTAATGCTAATCAAGACCGTAGCAAGCGAAATATATTGTCTTTTTATTATGAGAAGCTTACCAGTCACACAATAACTTTTAAAAAGATTATTCCTATGATATGATATATATGATATGATATGATATGATATGATATGATATGATATGATATGATATGATATGATATGATATATGATATGATATGATATAATATAATATGATATGACATGATATATGATATAATATGATATGATATATAATATGATATATGATATAATAAAATATGTTATTCTATGATATGATAAAAACATGATATAAATATGTAATCTATCTGGATCTAGCTAATGTACAACCTGGCTCAAAATTATGCATCTGTGCCACTTAACTCCACAGGAAGGCTGATTCAGATAGAACAGGCAAATAGATGGATAGCTAGCTACCTCAAATTATCAGGCACATCAAAAGCACATACATTTTATATGCCTTATAAATCTTATAATACCCCTTGTTAGGGTATATTGAAACATGATTTGAAACAAATGAATCACGATCCGAACTATTCGCTCTGCTCGAATGCATCGCGTGCCGCCGTCGACTGCATTTGGTGCTTGGATTATGTAAGCCAGCAAACAGTGAGATACAAATACAAACAGAGGCTGAGACTGAGGCTGAGGCTGCGACTGAGTCGGAGCAGCGACGCAGCTGAATGGCTTGCCACAAAACTTTAGCTGGGGTTTCCCCAAGGCCTGCTGTTTAACGACCGGCTGTGTGCGCTGAGAGAATTGGCTAGGCCAAGTGTTAACTGAAGCTTGGCGCGTCTCTTGCAATTGCTTTTTTGCCGGGATTTTCCAAGCCTCATTTTTCGTAAGTTTTGGGCAAATCCGTGGCACAGTTGCAATTATTTGACATGAATGCGGTTGCAATTGCAGCTGCAGACAAGCTTCCCCAGCATTAAAGTCGGGTTTGGTCGCTTGCCTCATATTTGTAAAGAAACTTGCCAAAATGTGTTGGATGTGTGGGCGTTATTCAGTTATTGGTTATTAGGCAATTGACACACACCGAGCCAGAGAAAAAAGCAAGACCTTCGGCCAGAGAAAAAGACAGGCAACGAGAAAGAGAGACAAATTTTGAAGACACACCATTTCGGGCTTAAATGGAGAAGGGATGGGCTGTGTGCAAATCAGCGCAGATTAGCGAGGTTTTGGTAATTTCAAACAAATTATGTGTAAGCTAGAGATGGTAAATAATCAATAAGTTAGCGTTGTTATCGATTTACTAACTGAAGCTCTAAGTTGTCTATCGATTATTATTTTGAACTTGGTTTGATCTTATTTCAACTAAAGCAAGAATTTAGCCCAACCAGAGGTAAAAATTAATGGGTCATTAGGTTTTCCACGAGAGGTTCACTTCTTGGGCTTCTTTCCTTTATATTTCGACTTCAAATTAGGGCTAGGAAAAGCTGGTAATAGTTGGATTTATTAACTTAAATTAATCAGGGATTTGCCTTGATTTTTAATATAGATACAATCGTTTATATTCAAAAGCGTCTGTCTTGAATATTCTTTCATTTTTTGCAACCCAAAACAATTCTTAGAATTTATTTTAACCAATACACAAAATATTTAGTGTTACGATAACTCTCTTAACCCAGCCACTATTCTATGAATTGATTCATACTTATTTATATGATCAGTTATATAGATTCAAGAAGAGCTTAGCTGAACCTTCAAAAATGTTTAACCCAATCAATTTTATAGTTTTCAAAATATTATATTTCAAATTGTATTTGAAGCACAACATTTGGCACAAGCCGACTTGAGCGCAATTTGATTCGAAATTGCAATTAAGAGATTATTTGAAACCCTGAACCCGATTACACACGCTTCCATTAGCTGTCACTTGTGGCCGCAACAAGGTGCACAGCCTGAGGTCAAGTTCAAGCGGCGACCATTGGGAATTTACCTGGCAAATATTTAACTAATTTCCACAAAATTCAATCGGAAGTGCGTCTGCGCAGCAGCTGCTTCAAACATGCCCTCAGCCAAACTGAAGCTTTAGCTGACTCAAGCAAAGAAAAAACCCGATGGCCAAAGCTTTGATTGATAAAAGCTACACGAACGCTTGAACTGGCGACCGTTTGCCAAACAATCGAGTCAGAAATAGCATTAAAAACGAACGATCGAGGGTGCCCGACCGGAGATACCCTGTACCCAGCTGCGTATGTAGCAAATGGCGCCTGCCTCTGCGATTCTCACTCCTTAACCCATGATATGAACAACCACTTGTTAAATAACTTATGTGTTTATTCCCCGATTATTATAAAAATTAAAGATGAAACTCGAATAAATACATATACTAAAAACTGCTTTAAAAATCGTGTTATTAATTTTTCTTAGGGGGGGTGGGGAAACGTCCCCAAAAAGTGAACTATTATTGATCCCTATAAACTCAATTGGTAGTCTCAAACTAATATAATCTTCGAGATATGATAAAAAATGGGAGCATGGATTTGAAGTATAAGTTTTTTTGGGAAAAATAAAAGTGCACATACGATAGAGATGAATCAAGAATATATACCTTATAGGTACATCAATGCCTAGGTCTGCCTGAGACATTTATTTCCACAGGTCTAGCAAACTCTTTTGTAAGCATAATGTTTACAGGGTATTTACGAGAGAAATGATTATGCTGATTAGCATAATTAGCATGGAGCAGCGGCCCGCTTACACATATTATCTAGCTTTCATGGAATAGTTAACATAAAATGCCACTTAAGCCCGAGTCTAAACGCTTGCCAATCGCCGGAAGGTCAATCACACACTCCACAACTCTGTGACGGCGACCGACTGCTGATTAGCTGATTAGAGAGTAGTGCAAGTGGCTTGTGAATATTGATCAGAAAGCATCACTGACCACACACAATACTAACGAATCATCATCGGCAGCATTTGGGCACGCGAACAAGTTGCCGGGATTTATACGAGACGCGTTTTAATTTTTATGAACTTCGGGTAAAACCGCTTCAGAAAAGTCATTTTGATTCACAATCAAACTAACACTCACGAATCATATGAATGACAGTTGCGTCTGGACGTGAGTTTGTTTGTCGCCGGCCATGGGGGTAAACATGGAGCAAACAATTGTGGCTACAAAATTTTAGGCCAGATCCGGTTTTGAGCCCGTTGGCCCTTTGGGGCTTATCGCTTAGTCAGCGGCCCAGTTGCCCGTTGTTGCCCCGTCGCCCCGTCTTTGGGTCATTTCGTGTGTTGTGTCGTTGCTGACCCAATTAATAATTGCAAATTTCATAATCTGTTGTTGGCTGTTGCACAAAAAACTTGCGCCTTAAGCGGAAACTGGTGAAAATTTGGACATCTGAAACATCTCGCGACATTAGCTGCAGCCCACATTCAAAACATAAAGCGCTAATTTGGTCGTAAGAGTTTTCAACATGTTTTATTTTTAATTTATTTTTTTTTTTTTTTTTTTTTTACGAGCTATCTTTTGTTCACACGATTGCAGCAACGCGGTTAGCTTCAGTTTGGCTCATCGCGCAGCTAAGGTTTCCGCTTAGACCTCATCTTAACCTTCGCTGATACGCAGAATGCAGTCCAGTAGACCCAGCAAAAAAAACCCAAAAATAAAGCCTTTGACGTCATAGCCAGAAAATGAGCCCCACCGAGCCGCAAGCTACGGCCTCTCTGTTTTGTTTTGAGCCAACAATTCGCAAAAGCAGCAGCCGCGACGTCGGCGTCGAAGTTGGCGTTGCGCATGCGCAGCTTTTGTATAAAATGCGCGGCGCAGTCGAAAGCGAAATCAGTGAACAAATCGCCAACAAACGAAGCAGACACACAGCGAGCGGTGCAGTGGTGCAGTGATAGGATTAAAGCAACCACTTACATAAGGATTACAAAAAAAAAAACACACAGATTGGAATATTTATATTGAAAAAAGGTTAGTAAGAGTGCGCAAGAAAGAAGCAGAAAGTGATAAGTGCTAAAAATAAGTGGGTTAAAAGAGAGCTGAGCACCAAGTGGACGACCTTTCCCTGAATCAAGTCAAACAAAAATAAGAGAGGCAAGCTCCAAGTATCAAGTGTGAATCGCTTTCCATAAAACCTAAACAGAATAATATTAAAGTTCCATGAAAATGTTATGGAATAGACGTATAACTAGTGCAATAGACTTCCAGCAAAAAAAAAAACGCTTAAGACCTACGAAAACTAGACTAAAAAATACAGTCTTAAGTGTACATCATACCCAAGTAAAAGCTAAGACTTCTTACAACAGAAAAACGCTATATAACTGCTTACTAAAATATATATTAGATACAGAAATAATAATATTTGTTAGACCTGTAAGATTTAATGAGACCCTTTTAGACTTTGCATAAAAGAGAACTCCACAAAGGGCAAAGACTCCAGATAAATGGATCTGATCTCCGAAATAATAAGATCTGCTTATGGATAATGCTTATGAACAAATCCTGATTCCCGATCCTCAAATTATTCTCTGCTAATTCGAATTTCTCAGGCAGTAAATGCCCATAAAGTATATAGAAATTTTTAACCCCAATGGAAGAGGCACAAGCTTCAATTGCAAGCTCATTTCCAGGCCAGAAATCCTTCCGATTATAATGTGTGGACTTAACAGTCAATTCAACTATTCCCACCTCACCCAATTTCCGATTTATATGTTCAAGTCAACGACCTAAACCCTATATCAAAAACTTTCACTGCAAATCCCAAGACAAGCTTCCAGTCATTTGCAAGCGCCCCACACACACACACGCACACATTCAAATTGACTTTATTGCCCAGGCAAAAAGCAGAGTAAACCCCCGGCTTGCGTCCCGCAAATTGCAATGCAACGTTGCACACGACTTCCGTTCGATGAAACTCCGCTTTATATAACCCGAAAATAATAAAATTGCCCGAAGATCGCAACAGACTACAGCCCACGCTCCAGAAAGGAAAACACATTAAAAATGTAAATGACATAACACGCAGTAAAGAGCGAACACTTTTTGGGGGAGTTACGAAAATGCACAGAGCGTAGAGCCAGATCTGAGATCAGAGCGGAGGCAGCTGTCAAGGCAGAGATCATGTTGAGCGATCCGTTTGGGGCTTGCCAAATCTCAGAGCAGGTAAAATTACCTCATATATGGGCAGCGGTGCAGTAACAATGGAGGGGGGGATAGCTAGCGCCGGCAATCATGCACGGTCTGCGACCTCGAACGAAAGTAAAAGTCTTTTCAAGCCGAGCGCTCTGAGTCAGCATGCGAAGATTTCAAGACGTTTGCCCGCAACCGGTTTCACGATTGCCACAGCGAAATGCCCGTGAAAGAGCAAGATATGGAGGTTGGCAGTTGTGAGAGGGGCTGGTGAGCGTGAATTGGGACAATGACCAGTTAGTTTATTATGGTCTGGGTTATTGGTGTCAAGCAGATTATGTAATGCCCGAAACTACCTTTCTTCCATCCACACAGACACACACACGCACGCACACACAATGAGAATGAGAATGAGACATGGTCTGACTTGGTTGGTGGTGCTGGCGGCTAGCGTCACGCTTATTGCCGCCGATTCGGACTGGGGCAATGAGTGGGCGCCCATGGACACAGAGTCCATGCTAAGCAGACGTTCCGCCGACACAAAGCCCGCCGAGGAGACGCAGGGACGCAACTATGCCGTGCATGAGAGCACTCAGAGCAATGCCACGGAGATTGACACCGTCATCGATCAGCTGATCAACTCACGGCGCGAGGGACGCAATCTGGGCGAATATGATGCCGTCTATGCGGATGGCAATATCGACCAGGCGCTCCAGGAAGGCAACGATATGCAGGCACGCAATCTAATCCGCGACAAGCTTTGCGGCCTCGGACTGATGAGCTGCGATGTGGAGGAGAAGCGTCCTTTCTACTCGACCATCTACGCACAAGGACCTCCACCACCATCTGGCTTTGGCGGCGGCCCCTATGGACCAGCTAAGCCCATGCCACCACCGAGCTATTTCAGTGGTCGTCCGCCAATGGGTGGTCCGCCACCCAACTCAGTGAACTCCTTTGGTCCACCGCGCAAGGTTGGCTATGAGGGTTCATACAAGCCGCCAATGAACAGTTTGTACAGACCTGGCGGACAGTTCGGCGGTGCCTATCTGGAACACCCACCACCATCGGCCATCGATGGCTCGGATGGCATTACCTACTCCAAGCCTCCACCTGGCGCTCTCATCTACGACAGCAAACCACCTGGCCCGCTTTATAGTGGCCCGCCTAACGGTCCTGCATCCGGTCCTCTGTCCGGTCCTCCATCCGGTCCTCTCTACAATGGTCCTTCTAATGGAGTGCCTCCGTACAATTTTGAGAATCCCGAAAAGATTCAAGGTGCCAGCTCTACTCTGAATGGTTTCTATGCACAACAATCGTCCTCATCTTCAGCAGCCTCCTCGTCGAGCACCAAGGTTGTTGTGGGTGCACCCATCGATGCGGGTCTGCAGCAGCATGTCCATCATCACTTCCATCACGTTGATGGCGGCGAGGGTGCCAATATTCCAAGTGTCCCGATTCCCGTTGGCGGCGGCCAAACCGTCAACACCGACTTCAGCGCCTTGGCTCAATCCTCAGCCACGTACACGCCCCAAGCTCAGGCTTCCAGCTCTGGCTTCTCACAGTCTAATGCTTTCAATGCTGGCTTCAATAGTGCTTCCCAAGGTGGTCTGCTCTCCCAGGGCTATCCCTCTCAGAAACCAAATGGCGATTTGTATAAGCCTACATCCGGTTTGGGCAGCTTTGGCAGCAGCTCCGGCAACTTCGGCAGCAGCTCTGGCTTGTCACAATCCGGCGGTTTCGGCCAGAATGGTTTCAGTGGCTCGCCCAGCGGCAGCTATCACAGCCAGAATCCCGACTACTACAAGAAGGAGCTGCAGGGTGGCGCCTCGAGCAACTACAACGGCCTCTCTACAGGATTTGGAGGCCAAAGCCAGGGTGGTTTGTACCAGGGCGCCGGCGGCTATGACACTTCCCGTCAGCAAATTGTCGACTGCCAGTGCGTGCCCATTTCTCAGTGCCCGGCCGCCGATCGCATTGGACGCAAAGAGGATCTGATTCTGCCCATTGACCCCAGAAATCTGGGCAAGGACATTGAAGCGCTGAGCGATGATGCTGCCACCAATGCCAATGCCACTGTTAAGGCTGATGCCAAGGAGGACAAGAAGGATGAGGAAGAAAAGAAACGCACACGTCGCCAAACCGATGCTGACAACAAGGAAGAGGACACCAGCGACCTTTCATTGGATGCTCAAGGGGTAAGTGTCTACGTTTACTTAGCTAAGCCTTCAATCCCTAGATCATGTTACTGCCCCAACTAATGCAATTGACACCTAGTACATAATGCTCCCTCGTTGAGACTAATTGTGCTCTAGACCCTCCACACACACACGCACACGTAAACACACATACACGCAAACACAACTCAACTGCACCCATTGATCAACGCTCCACGCTCAACTCAAACTCCGCCAAGGTCCACTAAAAATCAAAAAACCCGCTCGTCGTCGTCTCCCAGCGCCCTGCGTGCGTGGGTTGGTTGCCACCGATTCGGGATCGTCACTAATCCAACTGCAACTAAAACCAACCTAACCACGCACGGGGTCTAAAGGTCGCACGTCCATCAGCTCAGCCAGCGCCAGCCTAACTACGTGTCCTTCTTCCTGCAGCGTCAGGGACTACTCGGACCATCTCCGCTGGCATTGCCCGCTCTCCAAGCCATTGAGCTCATACAGCGCAAGGTGCTGCCCACATATGGCGTTAGTTTCGGTCTGCCCTACCCTTCGGCTGGCTACCCGGGCGGCTATCCAGCCAATGTCTTGGGTGATTATTATCCCGCACAGAATCCCAACTTTGGCTCCTTGGGTCCCAACGGTCTGAATCTGGGTCTGGTCAATGTCAATCCTCTGGTCTCGCTGCAAGTGAGCAAAACGGATTACGGCGAGAAGGTAGTCAAGCCTCTGGTCAATCTGCATGTGACACCCAATGCGAATATCATTCAGAAAGTGGGCGATTTCTTCAAGAAGAAACCAACCGAACTTTACAGCACGCATTACCATCACCACGATCACTTCAGCGGCTACGAGCATGATCACCATCCGCACCACTATAGCGCACCGTCGCACCACCACGACTACGAAAGCACCGGACCCGCACATATTGAACACTTTAGCGTTGAGATGGTGCCCAGCACGCCCATTTTTGAGTATCACAGCGGACCCTCATTCTATCCGCCAGTACAGCATTATCATCACGATGAGCATCACGTTGAGCATCACGCTGTACATCACGCGGAACATCATGCTGAGCACCACTCAGAGGCCCCATTTGATCACTCCTTCAACTCGATTTATCCCGAGACGTCGCACTCCGATTTTGGTTCCAGTGGATTTGGCAGCTATGGGGATTATTCCCAACATCATGAGCGAAGCGTTAATGTCAGCGCACCCGATTGGACGGCACCTAGTCGCCGTGGCAAGCAACTGAATTTGGGGCAAGTGCATAATATACCCACACAAGCGCCTGGCGCTGCAGCGGGCAGCGATTATGTGACCTTTCCCCATGATCGCAGGAGACGAAGCGTTGATAATGTGGATGAGTTTGAGTTGGGCGCAGAGCAGGTAACCATATCTGCAGTTAATGAGCTGGGACGATGTCTGCACGGGAAAACCTCCTATAACACATTCTAATCCTTCAACTATTCTTTGCCAATTTCATTTACAGCGCGCTTACTACGGCAACCGTCCTGTTGAGAAGACCTGCCGCATCAACGAGGTCTGCTGCCGTCGCCCACTGCGCCCACAGGCACCACCTCAGCAGCAGCTGGGACGTTGTGGTGTAAGGAACGCTGCCGGCATTACGGGTCGCATCAAGAATCCAGTTTATGTCGATGGCGACAGTGAATTCGGTGAATATCCCTGGCATGTGGCTATCCTGAAGAAGGATCCCAAGGAATCGATCTACGCCTGCGGTGGCACACTCATCGACGCCCAGCACATCATCTCGGCGGCCCATTGCATTAAATCGTAAGTCAAAACATCGCAAAACTTCTGGCTACATTTTTGCTAAGCCATTAAATCTGCCCACAGTCAAAATGGTTTCGATCTGCGCGTGCGCCTGGGCGAGTGGGATGTGAATCATGATGTCGAATTCTTCCCCTACATTGAACGCGATGTCGTCTCCGTGCACATACATCCCGAGTACTATGCTGGCACGCTCGATAATGACCTGGCTATTCTGAAGCTGGATCAACCTGTGGACTTCACCAAGAACCCGCACATTAGCCCCGCCTGTCTGCCCGATCAGTATTCCGATTTCACCAATGCCCGCTGCTGGACCACCGGCTGGGGCAAGGATGCTTTCGGTGAGCACGGCAAATACCAGAACATTCTGAAGGAGGTCGATGTGCCCATTCTGTCGCATCATCAGTGCGAATCCCAACTGCGCAACACGCGTCTTGGCTACAGCTACAAGCTCAATCCCGGCTTTATCTGCGCCGGCGGTGAGGAGGGCAAGGATGCCTGCAAGGGTGATGGCGGCGGTCCATTGGTCTGCGAGCGCAACGGTGTCTGGAACGTGGTCGGCGTCGTCTCCTGGGGCATTGGTTGCGGACAGGTAAACGTGCCCGGTGTCTATGTTAAGGTCTCGGCCTACTTGCCCTGGATTCAGCAAATCACGCAGAGCTACAAATGATTAACAGACGTCACCACAGAGGCAGCCGAAATCAGCGCCTACCATGCGGGGGGCAGCACAAGAAATGACGACGCCTCTGATCAATTTGTTTTTCACTTTTGAGCAGCCATTTCCTTATGTAACGCCCGTCACTCTCTCGTGTTTCGTTAGCCCACTCGAGTTACTGTTACCGCTCGTTACCATTATGTACTGTACGTTTAGGCCTCCTTATTACCTTGTTATTATGTTTTTTTATTGTTATGACCCACACACACACTCTTTGTCACACTCATCGAGCTCAGACTCGATTGTTCAATTAGTTAGCGAGTGCCTTGGCAATCTCTTGTATTGCTGTCCATTCAAGTTACAATTTGTATTGTGTAAAATAGTTGTGTTTATATTAATTAATTTATTTTTTATAATTGTAATAAATTAAAAAACTATTTAAATAAATTAATTTATGACAAAAAAAAATCTATTTGTGTTATGAAAAATCATTTGAGACGTGCTTCACACTTTTCGCAGAATCACGGCTTTTCTCGGTGGAAAGTTTGTTTTAAAGGCTTGTTAAGCTTAGTTTCAAGTTTTGTCCGATTTGCATCAAACTTATTTTCAAAGCTCTACATAAGATGAAGGTTATACCCACTTGTACCCTATATAGACATAGGTCAAAATTTCCAACCCCCATAACTTGGTCAAATCTCATCCGATTTTCATAAAGTTTGGCTTTTTGTTAATGGTTTAGCCTCTAAATAAATGTGGCATCTAAATCTGGCAATATTATTTTTGGTCGAAATTCATGTTGAATATCATATATAGACATAGGTCGAAATTTCCCACCCCCATAACTTGGTCAAATCTCATCCGATTTTCATAAAGTTTGGCTTTTTGTTAATGGATTAGCCTCTAAATAAATGTGGCATCTAAATCTGGCAATATTATTTTTGGTCGAAATTCATGTTGAATATCATATATAGACATAGGTCGAAATTTCCCACCCCCATAACTTGGTCAAATCTCATCCGATTTTCATAAAGTTTGGCTTTTTGTTAATGGTTTAGCCTCTAAATAAATGTGGCATCTAAATCTGGCAATATTATTTTTGGTCGAAATTCATGTTGAATATCATATATAGACATAGGTCGAAATTTCCCATCCCAAAACTTGGTCAAATCTCATCCGATTTTCATAAAGTTTGGCTTTTTGTTAATGGTTTAGCCTCTAAATAAATGTGGCATCTAAATCTGGCAAAACTATTTTTGGTCGAAATTCATGTAAAGATGGTGTCCTCAAATATCATATACAGACATAGGTCGAAATTTCCCACCCCCATAACTTGGTCAAATCTCATCCGAATTTCATAAAGTTTGGCTTTTTGTAAATGGTTTAGCCTCTAAATAAATGTGGCATCTAAATCTGGCAATAGCATTTTTGGTCGAAATTCATATAAGAATGGTACCTTCAAATATCATATATAAACATAGGTCTAAATTTTCCACACCCATAACTTGGTCATATCTCATCCGATTTTCATAAAGTTTGGCTTTTTGTTAATGGTTAAGCCTCTAAATAAATGTGGCATCTAAATCTGGCAATATTATTTTTGGTCGAAATTCATATAAGAATGGTACCTTCAAATATCATATATAGACATAGGTCTAAATTTTCCACACCCATAACTTGGTCAAATCTCATCCGATATTTATAAAGTTTGGCTTTTTGTTAATGGTTTAGCCTCTTAATAAATGTGGCATCTAAATCTGGCAATATTATTTTTGGTCGAAATTCATGTTGAATATCATATATAGACATAGGTCGAAATTTCCCACCCCCATAACTTGGTCAAATCTCATCCGATTTTCATAAAGTTTGGCTTTTTGTTAATGGTTTAGCCTCTAAATAAATGTGGCATCTAAATCTGGCAAAACTATTTTTGGTCGAAATTTATGTAAAGATGGTATCCTCAAATATCATATACAGACATAGGTCGAAATTTCCCACCCCCATAACTTGGTCAAATCTCATCCGAATTTCATAAAGTTTGGCTTTTTGTTAATGGTTTAGCCTCTAAATAAATGTGGCATCTAAATCTGGCAATATTATTTTTGGTCGAAATTCATGTTGAATTGGTACCCTCAAATATCTTACATAGACATAGGTCGAAATTTCCCACCCCCATAACTTGGTCAAATCTCATCCGATTTTCATAAAGTTTGCCTTTTTGTTAATGGTTTAGCCTCTAAATAAATGTGGCATCTAAATCTGGCAATATTATTTTTGGTCGAAATTCATGTTGAATTGGTACCCTCAAATATCTTATATAGACATAGGTCGAAATTTCTCACCCCCATAACTTGATCAAATCTCATCCGATTTTCATAAAGTTTGGCTTTTTGTTAATGGTTTAGCCTCTTAATAAATGTGGCATCTTAATCTGGCAAAATTGTTTTTGGTCGAAATTCATGTTGAAATAGTACCCTCAAATATCTTATATAGACATAGATTGAAATTTTCCACCCCCATAACTTGGTCAAATCTCATCCTATTTTCATAAAGTTTGGCTTTTTGTTAATGGATTAGCCTCTAAATAAATGTGGCATCTAAATCTGGCAACATTATTTTTGGACGAAATTCATGTAAGAATGGTACCCTCAAATATCATATATAGACATAGGTCGAAATTTCCCACCCCCATAACTTGGTCAAATCTCATCCGATTTTCATAAAGTTTGGCTTTTTGTTAATGGTTTGGCCTCTTAATAAATGTGGCATCTAAATCTGGCAATATTATTTTTGGTCGAAATTCATGTTGAATATCATATATAGACATAGGTCGAAATTTCCCACCCCCATAACTTGGTCAAATCTCATCCGATTTTCATAAAGTTTGGCTTTTTGTTAATGGTTTAGCCTCTAAATAAATGTGGCATCTAAATCTGGCAAAACTATTTTTGGTCGAAATTCATGTTGAATTGGTACCCTCAAATATCTTATATTCACATAGGTCGAAATTTTCCACACCCATAACTGGGTCAAATCTCATCCGATTTTCATAAAGTTTGGCTTTTTGTTAATGGTTTAGCCTCTTAATAAATGTGGCATCTAAATCTGGCAAAACTATTTTTGGTCGAAATTTATGTTGAATTGGTACCCTCAAATATCATATATAGACATAGGTCGAAATTTCCCACCCCCATAACTTGGTCAAATCTCATCCGAATTTCATAAAGTTTGGCTTTTTGTTAATGGTTTAGCCTCTAAATAAATGTGGCATCTAAATCTGGCAATATTATTTTTGGTCGAAATTCATGTTGAATTGGTACCCTCAAATATCTTACATAGACATAGGTCGAAATTTCCCACCCCCATAACTTGGTCAAATCTCATCCGATTTTCATAAAGTTTGGCTTTTTGTGAATGGTTAAGCCTCTAAATAAATGTGGCATTTAAATCTGGCAACATTATTTT
Source organism: Drosophila borealis (assembly GCA_035045885.1). Classification (NCBI taxonomy): domain Eukaryota; kingdom Metazoa; phylum Arthropoda; class Insecta; order Diptera; family Drosophilidae; genus Drosophila; species Drosophila borealis. The sequence continues at coordinate 884,712 of JAWNOR010000164.1, read as the reverse complement.
TGGTCGAAATTCATATAAGAATGGTACCTTCAAATATCATATATAGACATAGGTCTAAATTTTCCACACCCATAACTTGGTCAAATCTCATCCGATTATCATAAAGTTTGGCTTTTTGTTAATGGTTAAGCCTCTAAATAAATGTGGCATTTAAATCTGGCAACATTATTTTTGGTCGAAATTCATGTACTAATTGTACCCTCAAATATCATAATTAGACATAGGTCGAAATTTCCCACCCCCATAACATGGTCAAATCTTATCCGATTTTCATAAAGTTTGGCTTTTTGTTAATGGTTAAGCCTCTAAATAAATGTGGCATCTAAATCTGGCAACATTATTTTTGGTCGAAATTCATGTACAAATTGTACCCTCAAATATCATAATTAGACATAGGTCAAAATTTCCCACCCCCATAACTTGGTCAAATCTCATCCGATTTTCATAAAGTTTGGCTTTTTGTTAATGGTTTAGCCTCTAAATAAATGTGGCATCTAAATCTGGCAACATTATTTTTGGTCGAAATTCATGTTGAAATGGTACCCTCAAATATCATATATACACATAGGTCGAAATTTTCCACCCCCATAACTTGGTCAAATCTCATCCGATTTTCATAAAGTTTGGCTTTTTGTTAATGGTTTAGCCTCTAAATAAATGTGGCATCTAAATCTGGCAACATTATTTTTGGTCGAAATTCATGTTGAATTGGTATCCTCAAATATCATATATAGACATAGGTCGAAATTTCCCACCCCCATAACTTGGTCAAATCTCATCCGATTTTCATAAAGTTTGGCTTTTTGTTAATGGTTTAACCTCTTAATAAATGTGGCATCTAAATGTGGCAAAATTATTTTTGGTCGAAATTCATGTTGAATTGGTACCCTCAAATATCATATATAGACATATGTAGGTCGAAATTTCCCACCCCCATAATTTGGTCAAATCTCATCCGATTTTCATAAAGTTTGGCTTTTTGTTAATGGTTAAGCCTCTAAATAAATGTGGCATCTAAATCTGGCAACATTATTTTTGGTCGAAATTCATGTAAGAATGGTTCCCTCAAATATCATATATAGACATAGGTCGAAATTTCCCACCCCCATAACTGGGTCAAATCTCATCCGATTTTCATAAAGTTTGGCTTTTTGTTAATGGTTTAGCCTCTAAATAAATGTGGCATCTAAATCTGGCAACATTATTTTTGGTCGAAATTCATGTTGAAATGGTACCCTCAAATATCATAATTAGACATAGGTCGAAATTTCCCACCTCCATAACATGGTCAAATCTTATCCGATTTTCATAAAGTTTGGCTTTTTGTTAATGGTTAAGCCTCTAAATAAATGTGGCATTTAAATCTGGCAACATTATTTTTGGTCGAAATTCATGTACAAATTGTACCCTCAAATATCATAATTAGACATAGGTCGAAATTTCCCACCCCCATAACATGGTCAAATCTTATCCGATTTTCATAAAGTTTGGCTTTTTGTTAATGGTTTAGCCTCTAAATAAATGTGGCATCTAAATCTGGCAACATTATTTTTGGTCGAAATTCATATAAGAATGGTACCCTCAAATATCATATATAGACATAGGTCGAAATTTCCCACCCCCATAACTTGGTCAAATCTCATCCGATTTTCATAAAGTTTGGCTTTTTGTTAATGGTTAAGCCTCTAAATAAATGTGGCATCTAAATCTGGTAACATTATTTTTGGTCGAAATTCATGTAAGAATGGTACCCTCAAATATCATATATAGACATAGGTCGAAATTTCCCACCCCCATAACTTGGTCAAATCTCATCCGATTTTCATAAAGTTTAGCTTTTTGTTAATGGTTCAGCCTCTTAATAAATGTGGCATCTAAATCTGGCAAAATTATTTTTGGTTGAAATTCATGTTAAAATGGTACCCTTAAATATCCATTGGTCCAAATTACCCAGCCCCATAACAGCAACCTTCGGCTTGTTAGTCCGACTTTGAAACACCGTTCTTAATGTTTTTTATTCAAGCTTTGGACATCAGATCCCCTAATGAATGCCAAAACCCTACAGAAATATTTATATAATGAAAAATGCATGTTGAACACCATCGCCACACAACTTTCCCTACATTGCTTAATATCTCTAAATTTAATTTATGTTTAAGAAAATTAACAATAAAAAATAAAATAAAAACACTAAAAAATCTATTGCAACTGAAACTCTATTATAACCAGCTTAGTATCAATTACAATTGGGCGCAACCCATCAAATGCAAATTATATGTCTAACCAGATGCGATGGCCAGTTGTTAGGCCAAAGCCAACAGCTTTACACCACCCAAAATCCGCATAAAACTAAGAGGCGCTTCCTCAAGCGGGTGTGTGATATTCAAATCACCCAAAAATATTATAAACCTTACATGTTGAGAGCCCGTTAAACTCAAAAGCCGCAACTGACTTTCCGCACTACTAAAAATTTATGCACCGCTGGCGTTGAATGGGCCGGGTATAAAAACGACGGCACAGCTGGAGCAAATGTTTAATGCAGTTTTGGCAGTAAGATGTACAACAAGGGATTTAGATGCCTGCTCTGCCACCTGCTCATAGGTAAGTTTAAGGACTAGGCTGATGTGGATCTGGGATTAATGTGTCACACAGCGCTGTTCTGCTCGCAACAGGTCATGGGCAGGCTGCACAAGCGCAATGGCTACTACTCCAGACAGCTGCAACCGTATCCGCAGGCGCAGCATCAGCACAGCGGTGGCGGATACTTTGAGCCCGCACTAACAGGACCCGAAGAGCCGGAGGAGCATCATCACCACCAGCAGCAACAGCACCAGCAGCAGCAGCAGCACCAGTCGCAACATCAGCACCACGGCAGCAGCAGCTCCAAAGGCCACCAAAGTCATGGGGAGAACAAGCCTGGCTATAGCATAGGCAGCGGCTTGCGCTCCATTGCCCAGGGATCGGCGGATCAGGCGTACACAGCCGTGGCCAATCAGCATGCGGCGGCCAAGCAGGCCGCCTTCATAGCCAAAAACACGCTGGCGCAGGCAGCATCGCAAGCCGCCGCAACGGCGCAGGCAGCGCTCGCCGGCAAGCAGGTGATACTCCAGGAGCTGGAGCAGCAGGCAGCCGAGGCGCAGCGTGCACTCTCGCGCGAGCTGGAGCAGCTGAAAGCGGCCAAGCTGTCCGCTAAGCTGGCGCAGCAAACCGCTCAAGCGGCGAATAATCACATCTCTGTGCTGACTGCGGCCGTAAACAATGCCAAGTCGTTAGCTGAGCAGGCGGAACAAACCGCCAACGAGGTGTCCAACCAGCTGGCCTCGCAGGCAACTATGGTGGGTCAGGCCAAGAATCGAGTGGAGCAGGTCGAGGAACAGCTGCAACAGGCGCGCGTCGACTTTGCGGCCACCAAGGAGTCGGCCATCAAGGCGGCCTCCTCGGCAGCGGCGGCACAGGTGAATGCCTCCAAGGCTGGGGCACATGCCACAATTGGACTGCACGAAAACGCCAATCAGCAGGAACACAATCACGAGGAGGAGCTGGAATCGTATGACGAGCAGCTGGACACAAGCGGAGTGGGTCACACGGCAAGCGATGCAATCGAAGAGCACGCACACAATGGCTAGTCCACTTATAAACAAAATCGTATAACAATTGTAGCTAGTATCAATGCATATTTATGTAATTTATAGGCATTCCAAACCAAAAAGCAAATGCATAAGTGAACATATAAACGTACAATATAAACGTTGTAATGCGTGCTTAACCGAATAGTTGTACTAAATGGAACAAAACTCACCATTAAAATGATTAATTTACACGCGAATATTTATATTTTTAGCACAAAACACAACACACGCGAACACGAGGATCTTTTCAGCAGCGAAAACTTTTGGCACTGTTATCGATAACTGTGATTAACATAATTTGCACAGTTCTGCTTGCCAGGCGCCAACACTTTTGGGGCTGCTATCGATAACATTGCGTGGATCTGCCATCTCAATTTGCTCGCTCTCTTTCTCCCTCTTCTTCTCTTATTCGCAATGCATTGTTGTGTTTAACTACACTAATCCAATTTAAATTTACACCGTGTTGCCAACCACTGTAAACTCTCTCGCGCCATGACTATGCAAAAAGTGGCAGCGCTCTTAAATGCACAGCTGTTTGCATAACAAGCGAATGGCTTTCCAAAAGAAGAAGAAGTAGCACACCGGGCCCATCTAATATATTTTTACTTCTCCAGCCATTACACTTCTCTCCAGTTATCAATAAAAAGGCGTACAATATAAGCACCATGAGCCAAAAAGTAATCAAGTACATTGGACGCACTACAGATTTTCGCGGCAACACACTATGGGAGATCGTGGGCAATCTGCCCGACTGGGGCATCGGACGCATGGTCATACGTAACATGTTTCAGCGCTATCCTGAGCCCTGCTACATGCGCATATTAAAAGTGCAGGCGGTGGACGAGCAGGTAAGCGGGACGAAGACATGTGGCAGCTAAATCTTATATACTTAATATTCATATGTGCAGCCCGACAATGAGCGCAAGGTTCGCGTCACCGTGGAGAAGACCTGGCGCGGCGTTACCCAGCCAAAACCCGTTGAGATCTACAGCACCAGCTACAAGGCCGACTACGAGCTGGTGCCCGTTGACCAGGAGCACAAGTTTCTGACCAACACCAAAAAGGTAGAGCCTGTGGTGCTGCCCACACAGATGGAGCTACCACCGCTGCTGCGCGAGTATATCAAGGATGAGACCGGCGAGGCGAATCCTCTAATCAATGTGCACTTCAAGAAGACGCACAACAAGCTGGCGCGCCTGGCCCAAGCCGGCGAGCAACCGACGCGGCAGCTATCCATGGACGTGGGCCAACCGGCGAAAGTCAGCGCCAAGCTCTACGACGGGCTGCTATGAGGCACTGCATCAACTGTAGCACTTGTTGGCATATTAAACTTTTAATTTACACTTAATCGCAACGAATTTGTTTAACTATATTTACAGGCAGTTAGACTATGGAATGGAACAGTACAGTGGACATCTCGGTAGCTGGACGCTGCAACGAGTTTTCACTGTACTTTGTTTAGTTCGTATGAGCGCAGCTTGCGCGTAAGATTATCCACTTCCAGGCCCAACACATCCAGATTCTCTTTGAGCGTTATATTCTTTAGTAGCGTATCCTCCAGCACGGTCTGCAGCTTCTTATTGATCTCCAGCGAGAGCTCCAGGGACATGCTCTTAGTTTCGGCGCCCTTGACGCCGCCATAGATGGCCGCCATGACCCCATTGCCGTACTTGACCAGCTCGCTTTTGTTCTGATCGCTCTTGGAGGAGGTGAGCGCGCCGGCTGTCTGATCGCGCAGCATATAATGCTGCACCACCTTGGATTTCTTTTGTACCTCCGAGACCAGCATGGCCGTGTGATTCTCTAGGAATTCGATGCGTTCGGTTTGACGCGCTGAGGCCTGCTGCAGGCGTAAAATGCGCTCCACTAGAACCTTTTTGGACGGCACCGCCTGCAGGTCTGTCTGTGGCACAGCCGTCACACTGCTGGCCACCGTTTCGGATTCGGATGATTCGCTGGCGCGTCGACTGCCATTGTGCAGGCTGCCCTGGCTGCTGGTGCGGCTGTGTGTGCGCAGCGGTTGCTGCTGCTGCTCCTGGCTGTAGCCATTCAGCGCCTGCTGACAGTTGCTACAGTAGCCAACGGGCTTGGCGTCCACAATGCCTCTTTTGTACTTTTGTAGCTCCCTTTGCAGCTCCTTGACCAGCGTCGCATTTTTGTGCTGCGTCGCCTCAAAGTCGCCCTGCACATTCTCCAGCTTACCTTTAATCAGCTCGTAGAGCTTTGTCTTCTCAGACAGATGCTTCGCTAGCAATTGACGCTCCTCATTTTTCTCGGCCGCCTCGGCGCTCAGCTGTTGCTCCAGTTCGCTGTATTTGGCATCGTATATGAGCTTCTCCTGCTTCAGCAATTTATTCTCTGCCTCGAGACCTTGTGCCTGTTCATAAAAATTGAAATATTTAGTAGGAGATTTGAACTGACTTAACAACAAGGCCTCGGTGGCGCAGTAGGCAGCGCGTAAGTCTCATAATCTTAAGGTCGTGAGTTCGAGCCTCACCCGGGGCATGTACATTTTTTAGATTCATTTTTATTTTTTTCCTATGCACTTACCTTAGACTCTGCCATACAGATATCGTTTTGCAGACGCACTATTAGCTCGCTCATCTCCTTGTTGATGCTCAGCAGTTCCTGTTTCTTTTGCTGCAGCTGCGACAAATCTGTCTCATTGTCCAGCGCAGTGGCCTCCAATTTTTGTACTCTTGTCTGCTCCTCAGCCAGTTTCTGTTCGTTGCTGCAAAAATAAAATAAATACATTAGCGATTGCCGGTATTATAATTTTTTCAGGCAATTTTCTGGAGACAGCTTCGCTTCTTGATGACCGTCTCTTTTTATATTTCTAAGCAAACTAGTTTCTCAGTTTTAAAAGACATCCTCATGAAACTTTGCATACTTTATCATAAAGCTGCTATAACTCTTTAGTTTTTCTAGATATCTTAACAAAACCTAGCTTCTGATTTTAGCATAAAAGCAAAATCTTTTCAACATCAGACTATTATATTATGGACAATCGGTCGGAGGGGTCTTCGGAATCCGAAGAATAGAAATACTCTAAATTAATGCTACTTTTATTTACTGAGAATCCGTACATTGTATTCTGCGTGCGCAGAAGCTGCAGCTCAGCCAATTGGCTATGCAGCTTGGCCGCATTCAGCAGCTCATCGCTGTAGGCTGCCTCCACGGAGCTATGCTGCGACTGCAGCTCCTTGAACTGTTCGCTCAGTTGTTGATGCTGCAGAGCAAAAGACATTAATAATTAAACCATAATTGTATATTTAAAGATATAGATGATTGTACCGCTGCGTTAATTTCCTGCAACTGCTGTTGCAGCTCCTTGTTAGCCTCACTTTGCCTTTGATGCTCTTTGGTGAGCTTATCCAGTGCCTCAGTCTTGCGCATAATGTCGTGTTTCAGGAGTATTGAGTTGGCTTCAAATTCCACCTTTAGCTTCTCTGCAATAGATGGAAATAATTAGAGGACATAAGAGCCTGCATAAGGACTTACCATTGGCTTTTTCCTCAAGTTTATTTGGCGCATTGCGTTCCTCTTCCAACTTGCGTTCCAATTGCTACAGTTTGCAGATGATAAAAGCTTACATTTCGAAGAAGGGTAAATATTATATGCCACCTACCGCTTTAGCCTCCACCTCAATGTTCAGCTTGTTGGCATGGTACTTCAGCTTGGACTCCAAGTGACCCATTTCCAACTTTAGCTTCTCGAGCTCGCGTTGATACTTGCGCACCTCGCCGCACTACGAAATGTAAAATATTGTTAGAATGGACTCTTTGTCATACTTAAAGGACTCACCTTTTCGTCAATGATATAGGTCATGCGCGACTTTTCTTCGTGCACCGCCTGAAAGCGAAGGGAAATGTTTTTGACCTCCTTTTTGGCGTCGGCCAGCTGCTTCTCGACCGCCTCCTTCTCCTTTTTAGCATCGATTAGCAGCTTTTCTTTCATGGCAAATTTGATGACAGTCGTCTCCTTCTCCTTGTTGGCCAAATCCATTTCATTGCGAAATGCCTGCTTCTCCTTATCAAGTATCGCATTCTCGCGCTGCAGCAACTGCATCATGTTATCCTTTTGAGCATTTGCCGTACGCAGCTGTTCCAGCTGGCGTTCATAGCTGCGCCGTTGCTCCTCCAGCTGCGCCAGGCAGTGCACATGTGCAAGTATGTCCTGCTGCGGAGCATTCCTGTTGAGCTCCTGTTCCTCCTCCTGCGCCTTAAGCTCTGCAAAACTGATGCCTGTGACGGGCTCCTCGGGTTTTTGTCTGACCATTTGCTCCACAACAGACGCATGCATTTCCTTAACTATGGCTAACTCGCTTGTTACTTGTGTATTCTTATCTTCTGCTGTAGTTTCATTTGTTGTTATTGTTGTCGCTGTGTGTTCTTCGCTTTGTACTTTGCTCTTGCATTCCAGCTGCTGTTGTTGCTCCGCAGAAGCTGTCGCTGCATCCACGTCGGCGTCATTTGTTAATTGTATTGCAGCCGCCTGATTAGCTGGTCCACAGCTATTATCAGCAGCCAAATCAATGCCCTCACTGTTTGACTCGGTCGGCGCTGGAGCCGTTTCCATTTTTAAGTACTTTTAAAACAAATACAAAATATTGCAAAAATCAACTGATTTGTTTTCACTACATTCTTCTCTCCTATTGAAAAGCGACATTCACACAGCCACGTTGACATGCACTGGCGCCACTGACATTCGCAATGCAGTGCACATATGTTTGTTATCGATAATCAATGTTATGCTATCGGACAGCTACAGAAGAGATGAGCAATATCGCAGTTACAGTGACTCACCTCTAATACAAAAGTAAACAACTATGGTTTGCGCGCTGGGCATCGAAGGCAGCGCCAATAAAATTGGCGTTGGCATCATAAACGATGGCAAAGTTTTGGCGAATGTGCGACGCACCTACATAACACCGCCCGGTGAAGGTATCACAAATGCTGCCATTTAACTGCGATTACTTTGACTTTATTTCTATGCAACAGGTTTTCTGCCCAAGGAGACGGCAAAGCATCACCGCGAGGCGATTTTGGCACTTGTGCAGGCGAGCCTGAAGGAGGCACAACTAAAACCCAGCGACTTGGATGTCATCTGCTATACAAAAGGTCCTGGCATGGCGCCACCTCTACTGGTTGGCGCCATAGTGGCACGCACGCTGTCGCTGCTCTGGCAGAAGCCTCTCCTGGGTGTTAACCATTGCATTGGCCACATTGAAATGGGACGATTGATAACAGGCGCCCAAAATCCGATTGTGCTGTACGTGAGCGGCGGTAATACCCAAGTGATTGCGTACTCCAATAAACGCTATCGCATCTTTGGCGAAACGATAGATATTGCTGTGGGCAACTGTTTGGATAGATTTGCGCGCATTATCAAGCTGTCGAACGATCCCAGTCCGGGCTATAACATTGAACAGCTGGCCAAACAGGGCAAGCAATACATCAAATTGCCATATGTGGTAAAGGGCATGGATGTCAGCTTCTCCGGCATTTTATCGCATATTGAGGAGCTGGCAGAGCCTGGTAAGCGGCGCAACAAACGCAAGAAACAGCAGGATGAACCGGAGCCCGAATACAGCCAGTCCGATTTATGCTACTCGCTGCAAGAAACCATCTTTGCCATGCTAGTCGAGATAACAGAGCGCGCCATGGCGCACTGTGATTCCAATGAGGTCAGTGAGAGGCTGCGCTATATATCTGTATATTTGTGTATCTAAGTCTGTTGTCCATCCAGGTACTAATTGTCGGCGGCGTGGGCTGCAACGAGCGCCTGCAGGAGATGATGCGCATCATGTGCGAGGAGCGCAACGGCAAACTCTTCGCCATCGACGAACGCTACTGCATTGACAATGGCCTAATGATAGCTCATGCGGGCGCCGAAATGTTCAGCGCCGGCACCCAAATGCCACTGGAAGATGCATTCGTAACGCAACGATATCGCACGGATGAGGTGTTGGTCAACTGGCGACAGGATTAGATATGGCAACCCATACAGTATGCTTGATTGTTTATTAAAAACTACCCTCGACAAATTGATTAGTGGTTAATTGTGTATTGTTCAGCTTTTGGATATGCAGTTAGCTCAAAGCGCCGGCTCCTTGCCAGTCCAGTGCGGCTTCATGTCAATGGGTATGATGCGTTTGCCCTCAATCACATAGACGGCGCCGTTCTTCTCCTTCTCCAGCACATTCAGAATGCAGCGGGCCACATCTGTGGCGCTCTGTTTGCTCAAACGATCCAGAATCTTATATGTCTCATCGCTGGTCTCTGGAAAGATGATCTTCTCCGTGAAATTGGTAAACATGTCCGTCATGGTGGCGCCGGGACAGACTGTGGCGAACTTAATGCCAGAGCGTTGATAGAACTTGTCGTTCTGTGTGTGGAAAGTGGAATTAAGAAGGATCTTCAGCTAGTTTCCATTAGCTACTCACGCCCAGGCAACGCGTAAAGCTTATAATGCCCGCCTTAGTGGCACCATAAACAGGTATTATAAACATTGGATCCAAGCCCACAACGGAGCTCATGTTGACCACAATGCCGCCATTGCCGCCGTTCTCCTTGCTCATGTACTGCAAAGCGCTCAAGCTGGAATTGATGACGCCGCCCTGCAAGAGAATGCTAGACTTTTCGAATCCTGTAACCAAGAATTGTAACTGGTTGCCTCACCAGATTGACTAGGAGCGTGCGCTGGACATCCTTGTCATTGAATATGCCCGCCACATTTACCACAATATCAATGCTGCCGAAGGTCTTCTTGATCTCCTCGTAGGTGGCCTCCACGCCCTTTTTGTTAGCAACGTCCATTTTGATAATCATCACACTCTGCGTGGGATGCGCTGCGCGCAGCTTGACAAACTCCTCCAGATTATCCTGTATATCAATTATGGCAACCTTCTGTGGAGCACACATATCATTGACTATTCACAAGGATTACTTCAGCCATAGCTCACCCCGGCGCCCGCCACCAGCAGCTGCCTGGCCACCTGCAGACCAATTCCTCCAGCGCCGCCTGTGACCACCGCATTCTTGCCACGAAATGCCATAGTTTCTGTTGTCACCTGTGAATCTCTTGTGCAGCTAATACCCGATTCTGTGCGTCGCTTTAATATAACACGAATGCTACGATAGAGCTCCACGACTAAATCCAATCTCTTTGGCTGGCGACTCTGCACTGGCTGGCTTTCAGGCCTGTGCGGGCGACTTTTATAGGCCGGCTGCTTAGTGTTATAGTCGCTGGTCATACGATATCTGGTCTAATATCCGATCTGTGATTAGCACCGATCGACTCGCTGCTGGCTGCAATCGATAGCCCTTCCAACTGCCTCTGGCTGGGCTTATTATGCAAAAGCTGCTGCGGCAGCTATCAGTTTCGATGTTGTCGCTGGGCTCGTTTAGCTTTTGATCTGCTTCACACTGCTCTGGTTTTCCGAGGTCAGTTTTCTTGTCGCTATCTACATAGTACATTGTACCTCTAATCATGCCAAACACCTTCATGGTTAGAGATCGGGATTAGCTCTGCATATGAATTTAATTCAAATCCCCAAAATTTATCCTCCTTTTTACTCCATTAGCAAACATTTCTGTTTCTTCATTAAAATCTCACAATTTTATTTGAAATAAGTTATGTCGAACCCAATTTGGAGTTGTCCTTCTTGTTTGTTAAGTAAAAACTTCTACAATTTATTTTTTTAGGAGGATCTACACTTGACTATCAAGCAAAAAATTGGATGTAATAATTTCTAGCGGATGGTCATAATTTCTGGTGCTGGTTAGAAAGTTATATTCATAGTTTGTAACTATATCCGATACTTTTAAAAACAATAACAATAACAACAATTATAACCAGCCAAATTGCAAGTTCCTGGTAAAACCCCTAAATAGAATTACAGCAGAAGTTTTTCAAAACTAAATCAATTTTCATACGGATTACCAACTTGGCTATGGTTAAAACTCTACATCTAAATTTGTAAAATAACGTTTTTTTAATTTTGTAAGGAAATTAAAAGTTCCACAAATGTATTTATTACGAATCTTCTGTAGAACTCTTCCTTAGGAAATATCAAACTCTCATAACTTGGGCAAAACTAAAACAATTTTGACTATTGATAGCATATTGAATATGGCTTGAACCTTACTTCGATTCTATATCTCAATTTCTAAATGAAAATAAAACTCTTGGCCAACATTCACATGAGAAATGTTGACTATAGATCTCACGAATTACGAACTCTTCATAGACTATCAAGATCCATAACTTGGTATAAATGAAATAATTTTAAAAGCAATCTATCTACTTATCTCAGAATTATAAAATTAAAAAAAAATATATATTTCAAAAGAACAAAATTTAGACGCTTACAATTTAATATTAAATCGATTGCAATAATATAACTTGTATATGTTTCACTTTATTTGAAGTTAAAATAAAAATACGTATTTTGGGGCACACATAAATTTGTATGTCAGCTTATCTTTGGTATATCTTTGCTATAAGTATAATTTATTATTCATCTTTTGTAAAGTGTATTATTAAAAGTTTGTGCTATGCTCGCAAAAAGTTCTATTTTATAAATGTATGTATATATTTTATTTTGTTGAGATATATACCATATAAATTTGATTTTGATGTGTAAACGTTTTTGAACTTTTGGGCCGTTTCGTATAAGAATTAAAAAAAAAAAAACAAATATATAAAAAATATAAAACGAAACAAATAATTTTAAAATAATATAAATTTATTTTTAAGCACTTAATCACAACTTATATGTAATAAGAAAGGGAAAATGAGGGAAATACAAAATTAACTGGTGCTACCATTAGAAACGGTTAATAAATTAGCCAAAGATCAGGAAAATTGTGTGTTTGTGTGAATGTGGTTAGGCTAAGGATATTAACGGGCGCCATCGTAGGTGTCCTTGTGCTGATAGCCGCTGACATAGCCGGAATCATCGACCAGATTTCGGCGCCCGGCAATGCCCTTGCCCTTGCCGGTGGCATCGAAGCGCTCCTTGTGCGAGCCCGTATACTTGCTGGGATCCGTCAGCCTGTCCACAGCGGCGGCGGCTTTGCCCGCCTTTGGAGGAGAACGCATGTGAAAATCCGATTTGGAGTTGATGTTGGATTTGGAAGGCAAAAGCTAACTCACCGAAACGGAAAGCACGCCGGGTGCACCGCAGCCGGCCATTTTTTGCTTGATCTGCGCCAGTTCCACCTTTTTCGTTTTGGCCAAATCCTCGAGGAACTTGTTGTAGTCGGCCAGCGTGATTTTCATGGCCTTGAATTTCTTAAAGTGTATGCCCGTGTCGGTGGTGGTGATCTGCTTGTCAAAGACCTTCGCCTGCTTCATCCATTTGTCGCTCTGCGATAGCGTTATCAGCTTGCCATCGGACTTGGTATCGCCGAACTTGGAGAACGCCTTGAACTGATCCGAAAAGCTGACCTTCGGTGCGGTCTCCTCCAGCGCCAGCTGCGCCAGCTCAGCGGCGGGTGCCTCGCTGCTGCCATTTGCTCCGGCCTCAGACATGTTGTTGGCTCTACAAAGTTGCGTGGGTTTTAGATGGGATTTAAGATCAGCTCCATATATCTATCCAGCTGCTGCCTGGCCCCAGTTTCTGTGCGCAGTTTCTCACCTGTGAGCCACGACGCTCGGCAACATTGCGTTGACTCTGGCGTCTATATCTGACTATCGGCTATGGCTTCACTCAAATCAAATCTGCCTGCATGTATATATCTCTATATGTAGATAGCTTATCAGACTACACTGTACACTGTATATACACATTCTTTATTCCGATGATATCATTGTGCGAGCGGACAATAGCTCCAAATGGAAGCTTTCACAAATGCTGGCCGCTAATTAACTGCGGAAGGTTATTCGGATCTAGCTTTCAAGTGACGCGATTAAGCTGCTCTCCAAGCTCAATATATTTGCTCATTAGCGTCTTCCATTCGAATTCTAATCGCCTGATAAACAAACAGTTGTATCCCTACAGTGGAACAACTATTTAACAACTGAACAAAAATTTCCCTTTTTTCTAAACTTTTTAATCGATCTAAACTTTTTTGAATATTTAAAGAAAACTTCGGGTTGAGATTTGATGCTAATTTGTTACATTTTAGAACTTCTGTTTTCTATAAAAAAAATCATCTATATATATAAAAAACATTTTACCGATGCTTACTTTTGAGTCGCAAATATGCACTAAGACCTGGTTTTAGATAATTCCAGCTCCAAAAGCATCAGAAAAAACACAGCCATATAATTACGCTATGACGTCATGAGCATGTTCTCTTAACGTGTTCGAGCGTCGGACTGACAAGCGAAAGATCGCTGGTTCAAATCCAGCATTCATTGATTAACTTGTTTTTTATTAACAAAAAAAAAAGCAGCATAAAAAAGGGACGAATATGGAGCGTGGGCGAATTGCTTTAAAAAGCCTTATAAATTCCAATTTGCAAGACTAAATTTGTGCTGTTTTTCTTTCAGTGTAGGCACAGAAATTCAAGTATATTTTCGCTTGCCAATCATTACTTAACCCAAGCAAAAAGAACGTCTACACAGAGTGGGGCAAATTGCTTTAAAAAGCCCTCTGAATTCCGCTTTGGAAGTCTAAATTTGTGCTGTTTTTCTCTCAGTGTAGAGCCCGCACATAACGGCACAGACCTTTTAGTAGATTTTCGCTGGTCAATCATTAATTAAACCGAAGCACATACCGTTTTGTTGGCCCTCTAGCCCTATTATGGGGCTAAGAGCGCATAAATCTCGTAGATATTTCAGTGTTTAAGATTGCGTATGGCATAAATTGTCGTCATGTTTAACATGCATGTTAAGATTTGTAGCTGGGCCCGCACAAATCGAACATAAACAGTAAATAAAACGTGAGCTTTCAATGCGGCGATCATTAATTATGCGCCAGTTAAGGCTGGAATCTATATGGCATATATATATGTATATACAGAGGCAGACAGACAATTGTGGTAGCTGCACGCGCATAATTTAAACAACGATAAGGTCCCGGAAGGCAACCAGTTATTGGACTACAACCAGATCCAGGTAATTGAATGCGACGAGCTGGCGATAAGATTGCCTGGGTCAAGGTTGCGCTCAGATCCCAGAGAATGCAGCGACCCGTGGAGCGTAACAAATGTGGCTTTGGATCATATCGACAACGATTTGCCGCAAGTGTGTACATCTATATATATATATATATATATATACTATATGTATATGGGTACAGGGGTTAAAGGGGTCGACTAAATCGTATCGCTTATGTCATCGACATTACGCGTCGCAATTACTACGTCGCATGGGGTTTGGTTTTGGGTGAGGCAAACAAAGCAAATATAGAGATGCATTTGTGAAATCATAGAAGTGAACGATAGCTAGCTACAGTGAAGCCTCCATCAACGTACAAATCCCTAGAGAGAGCAACCAAATTTAATCGAAATTCGAAGAAACATTTGAATACCCTGTACTGAAAATGGGTAAGCAGGGATACATTTTTTCCCTTCTCCCGTTCCTCAAGCGAGTTCCCACTGTACAATCTAGGCTGCCTTCTTGTAGGTAAATGTCTTCTACATGTTTTCCAGCTCCGCAAATGTCAAGTGTAACAACTAATTATAAGACTGCGTGTGCGGCACGCCCATCGATATATTGGCTTTGCAGCCCTTTTGTATTCCGGTAATTGGAAACCATAAATACATAAAAAACAAACCAGAAAACATGACAAAAGGCGAGCCGCAAGCAAAAGTTCAGACAGTCTGGCGGTTGGGCAAGAAACGTGGCTAGTACCGGAGCCGTGCAAAAGATACCTCATAATCCGCTTTGCCGCTGCCGAGATCATTAATACACACACACACACACACATATACACATGTATACATATACACTTTAAATATATATGACCACATGGATGACTATATAAATTGTTTTGTTCATCTCTCGACATCCGCATCTCGTTTCATGACAGAGCGCGTGGCCAAGCCAAAATTTTATTTAGATTTGTCCAAATTTGAAACACAATTTGGATTCCCATAGATGTGACCAAAAGGCAGGCAGAAGTAACAAGTGAGCGGGCTCTAGAAAAGGGTGTCCGACTAAAAGATACTGCGTAGTCAGCAGAGGCAGCGCTGCTTCTTCCCCTGGTCCCCTAAGCTATACAGTTGAATTCCTAAATAACTTTTGAGTTTGTTGTCTAATGTCTATAAAATTTTGTGGAATTACAGATGAATTGATATTTTCATGTATATACCAAAGCTTTTTGGAAAAGTGGGGAATTAAGTATTCTATACGCTTATTTTTACCAGTTTTTAGTGAGTACAGGGTATGTCAAGAACTATTCAAAACAAACAGATTATATGCATTATGCATTATAGAGGGAAAGATGGAAATGTAAACGAAATATTTAGGTCACAATATGCGCGACTGCCTCAATATATATATATACGATAAGTATGTGAAATATTAGGCGCTGCATAAATTAAATGTGTGCAGCAATTTAAACAGGAAGCGCAATACACAGCCGGGCTGGAGGAGGGGGAGGGCTTGCTGGGAAGGGTGTCGCACAAGCACGCAATACAATACCAAAAACAAAAATTGTGAGCATGGGGCACAGGCACAACAAAGCCCCAAGGTCTGCTCAACCACATATGCATCATATTTTTATAAGTATACACACGATGATATGGCAGGCAGCAGCAGCAGCAGCAGCGGCAGCTTCTAAATGACATCACGCTGCCTGCCCAGGCCGTGCAGGAGCAGGAGCACAGGAACGCGCAAGCGCCGCATACATACAAACGGAAGTAACGGGGGGTAAGTGCGCCTAAAACGATGCTACGCATATATAACGCATTGTTATATATTGAAAAAAAAAGTGAAAAAAAGAAAAACTGGAGCTGCAGCGATTTTCTATTTTGGAGCAAAGAAATGGGTCATGCAGCACTTGAAATTTCTACAAAGGCCCGTTGAAATGTTGTTGTCAGTGGCAGAGTTTAAACGCGATGCTGTTCTTGTTGTGTGTGAGTGTGTGTATGTGTGAGTGTGTGCTTGTGTGTGTGTGGCACTTTGAAGGAGATTTATTTTATTATAATTCCCAGCCAGGCAGCAGAGTTGAAACACTTGTAAACTTACATTATTTTAGGCGCAAAAAATTTATAAAAATTATTAAAATTTCCTGAATATGTTTTGTTGTATTTTTTTTTTTTTGAAAATGTTTACGAATCTTTCGAAATGTTTGCGGTGCTGCGCGCGTTTGCCGTCGCTGTTGAGACTCAACTGTTTTTGGTTAAATGCGCAGCCAGCGCCGAACGGGGGCCAAAGCACAAGCGGCGTATGAGTGATATTTTTTGTGTGTGTGTATTGAGTGAGCTTTCAGCGAGCGCAATTTCCGAGCAAACTCTTTGCAGCAAATAATAAAAATAAGACAAAACTGTTGAATTTTACAGGCGAAAATGAACCTCATAAATCATGGCATACACAACACGCTCCGCTCCAGCTACCTCTCGGAGCCAGGCCAAGCTAACTAAGTTCTGGCCCGCAGGGAATACATATACATACAAATATAAAATATATTTTAATGCGATGACTTCATTTGACTTAAGACCAAATTTATAAATGCCAAACAAAAAAACACACGCAGTTAAACTAACAACAAAAAGTTGAGCGTAAAATGGTGAAGAGAAACAAAAATCCATTTATCAAAAAGTGACGCCCGTTGATAAGGCAACTAAAATTCCACTCGAATTCCGTTTGTTTTGAGTGCGAAATGCCAAAAGCTCTCAGCTCGAGTGAGCTTTGGCAGCAGACGAGGGTGCCGAGAGGGGCAAGGGGCAGCTGTCAATTTGAATGCTCGTCAACGAAATAGAAAACGATGCGTGAAATTTGACAACAAACAAAACACAACAAGTGCGAGACGCACTTAAATCGAAGGGTGTGGTGGTGGGAGGGGGTGTAGTAGGGCGTTATTATGCTGAAAGAGGCGGGGTCAACCTGTGCTAACTAACCGAATGAGCTCATAGTCGGGGGAGGGGGAGGGGGATGGCAGCTAATCACTCGATGACAGTGGCAAAGGCCTCGTATGTTTTTCATATGCAAATGACTTTTTGTGTGAGATCCAACGATTACTAGACCAAAAATAGTTTCGGTTTTCGGACAGGGAAAATGAGTTTTTTGAACCTGGAATATATAGGAAATTTGGCAGATTCAAGTTGGGAAAGGCGGGGAAAAGTTAATCAAACACCTTAAGCGTGTTTACCTACTATGCTGCTGTCTAAGCAACGAAATTTGTTTTGTTAATACACACTCTAACCTCCGACTGGGACCGTGATTTATATGCGGCCTGTCACTCACATAATTGGCTACTATTGTGGCCAAAGGCCTGCGATGGCGTCATGCAAAGCAGGAATGAATGAAAAAAGAAGGAAAAGAAGGAAAAGAACGTTAAAAAACAAGAGGAAATAGTTAACTGCTAATTGCCGAAGCTTATATACCCTTACACTTCCAAATACATATGTATATACTTAAATAACCCCATTCTAGATCGATTGTTCCCATAGAACTAATGATATATCAGTCCGATATTAAAGACATTTTGCTTGTAGCTTATAAGCATATTAATGTGCCTAATTCCTGAGTTTGGTTAAGAGATCTTGAAAAACAAAAAAGTTTTTCAAATAAAAACTAAATCTTGATCGTTAATTTCTATGGCAGCTATACTATATAGTGCTAAGATTATGTTCATTTGTAGAGAGTACAATAAACTAATAAATATCAAGTTTGGCTAAGATATCTTGAAAAACATAAAAGTTTTTCAAACAAAAACTAAATTTGGGGCGATTATTACTATGGTAGCTATATGATATAGTAAGCCGATTTAACTACGATTTTTGGTAATTTCTAACGAGCATAATAAAGCTAATAATTGTCAACTTTTGGTTAAGATAGATATCTTTGAAAAACTCAAAAGAATTTTCAGATAAAGACTAAATTTTCAAACAATAACTTCTATGTTAAATACATGATATAATGGTTCGATCCGGCTGGTTCCAAATTAAGTTTATGCATTTTAAGACTGAGAGAAGGGTTTGCATGGAAACAAACAGACGAAAATGTTTATTTATCTACTCAACTCGTAATATTTTTCAAGAATACAGATATATATTCTTTATATGATGTCAGAGGTGTCTGCTTCGCATTTGATTAAGTTATCTTGGGTATAAAATGTTGATATGGGCTGCCAAAGATTGAATACATTTTCAGGTAACTAATTATATTACTGCGCACTTATCTTGACACAAAATATCATAAAACAGTATTAGAAAAAACACGATTTTAGCACAAATACTTAAGCGACAATTGTTTTGTTAAATGGTAGCTTAATAATATAGTAGACCTTATCGAATATACTTGGGCTAGTTGTAGGACTCATTCTTTAATAAGAAATCTATTTAAGCGAAAAATTTTCTAAAAAAAAATCAAGTCAATTATCGAAGAATTGTCTCCACATTTGACTTCTGATTCGACTTTAAAGTACAAAAAAAAATTTAACAATATAAAAAAATATAAAATAATAAAAACTATAATAAAAAGGCAGCAAATGTACCCAATTTTCTCAGCATTCATAAATAAAGTTGAAAATAATGCTCAACATACTTTCTATTAAATGTATAATACCCTTCAATAAGGGTATACCAAAACAAAGCACAGCGCAAACAAAGTTGACTTAATCAAAGCAAAACCGGCTACGCGAAGGTGTGTCCCGGCTGATAAGTAATTAGCCCTGAAATTCTAGACCTAATGATGCACAAATCAGCGCGGATACGGCCCACGACAAAATCAAATGGATGCCAGAGCACAGCTCCAGTTGCGGCCAGGAATTTGCAAAGCAAACAACCGAAGCCAAAGCTGTTCCAGTTGGAGACAGGAATTTAAAGTGAATTGGACAACTGCCACAAAAGACGTTCAGCCCGGGCCAGGCCAGGCCGGGGCACTGAGGCACTTGGACTAACAAGATCATTAAGGTGGCCATTCTGGCAAATTATGGGGACGCAGCTCTGGACTTTGGGCTTTGATTGAGAGCAAGTGTGGAGCTGGAGAGAGAGAGAGAGACGACGACATTGAAATGCACTTATCAATCCAGCTGTGAGCTGTAAATAGCCGCAGAGTCAAGGGCAACTCCCGAGCATAAGTCTATTTGGCCAATGCTATCAATCCTAATCAGACGCTCGACTTGCGTCGCTGCGATGCGATGCGTGGCCGGATAATGTGGCTAAAAATAAAACCAAATTCCAATTTGGGATTGCGGCGATTAAGGCCTTGGCCAGGCCTGAAGCGCGGCCCGAGCTGGACAAATGTGGCCCTTGGCCTTCACTCACCTTGAAATGCCGTTGCGGCCCTGTTGGGAAAAGGCAACGCGAGGCGCATCTTAAATCAGTTGCAGCAGTTGCAGTTGCAGTTGCAGTTAAAGACGGCCACAAAATGCCACTTGAATGCGGCAATGCAGCAATAACAATAACAGAAAGAGCAAGTAAGCTTGCCTGACTAGCAGATATCCTGTTTGAAAAGTAAGAGCAAAGAAAATAAATGTAAAAATGTCAATGTCCGTAAAGATAGTAAAAATAAATCAAATACAAATAATTTCAATAAAGATAAAAAATAGTTAATATAAAAATAATAAAATAAAATAATAAATGAAATAAATAAATAAAAACAAATGTTATAAGATCTTTGCAGACTTTAAATATGAAATAAATAATGCTTATGAAGATTTTGAAAACTTTGTACCCCGAATGCTTAAGAAATTTCAACAGCTTGTGATACACAAAAGCCTCCCGTATTATCCTGCCGTACCTATAAATACCCTACACAAATCCCACAAAAATTTAATACGAGCTAAGGATGAATTATTCTTTTTCCAAAATAAAAAGGCTATACCAGAGTGCAGTGAGATGTAATAGCTGTGTTTACAGTCCGAACTTTAAGAATAGTTAAGGGATGGATTATTGTGCATCCGATAAAAAGGTCTGACTTATATATATATATATATATATATATATATATATATATATATATATATATATATATAGATATACTCCACAGTGATCTTAACTTGTTTCCATAATTTTTAGTGTTATTTATTTTTATTTTATCAAGAAATTTCGACTTTCCGACGCTATACAGTATATATATGGTATATATATTCTTGATCAGTAAAAAGCATCTTTTAGCTTGCAAGTTATCTTACTGAAACTTGGCATAGTTGCAGGTATTATATATGCTAAGGCTCGCCGGACTGGCTTACTTCTTACTGAAGAACAACTTTTAGGGTTTTAAAAGTCAGATATAGCTATTATGAGCTTTACTATGAGCCTTAGAGTTGGCCAAGAAAGACTTCGATCCGCCATATTCTATAGCTTGTATTTAATTTTGAACTTTTCATGAAATTAGTTCTTTTCTGGCTAATGAAAAATTGCATATAAATTAAAATATATATTTAATATTAAAAAAAAATAAACACGCCTTTTGTCGCTTACATAGCTTACGCCTAGCCTGTCATGGCCGCTTTCACTCACCTGGTTTGGCCACAGGGTATAACAATTGAATATCGTTTACATTTGTCTTGTCCTGCACAGATGCGTTCCTCCAGTTCGTGGTCGTGGCCTTGATCTCGCTTCCTCTACAGCCTCAACTCTGCTGCTGCCGCTGCCGCTCGTGTTAAGAAACTGTTTTGGCCTAGGTCTAAAGTGTTGCCTCTTTAGATGCTATCCACATGTGCAGTCATTAAGCTGCAGCCCTGCCACGGGGCCCTGGCCACAATTAAGCCACAGTTGGCTGCAGTTGCCGTTAACGATGACAGCGAGATGCAAGTGGACAGCCGTCAGTTGTTCCTCAGCTCGTTACGAGCGGGGGGTTGGGGTGGGGTGGGGCCAAATGCGGACGAGAACCAGAACCTGCAGAACGTGCAACATTTTTGGTATAAAAGGACGCGGCCCCAGCTAGCCAAATGCAGTAACAACACACACCCAGCTCCAGCTCCAGCTCCAGTTGCGACTCCAACTACAAAAGTCAACATGCAATTTCTATTGGTCACGCTGATCGCATCCAGCTTGGCGCTGGCTCAGGGCATGGCGCTGTATGCCAACTATCCGTATGTGTATACGGCGCAGGGCTCGGCTCTGGTTACGCCCACACAGCAGCAGTATCTGACGCAGGATGTGCTCGGCCAGTATGCCTACGGCTATGCCGAGCCGCATTCCACCAAGCAAGAGGTGCGCAGCCTCGACGGCATCACGCGCGGCAGCTACAGCTATCGCGATGCCGCGGGCAAGCTGCAAACTGTTGACTACACGGCCGATGCGAAGGGTTTCCATGTGGCAGCCACCAATTTGCCGCAGCGGCAGTTTCGTGCGCCAAGCTCGCCAGCTGGCGACGCCCGCAGCGCCGGCGCTGACATTTCCGCTGCTGCAGCTGCCGCTGCTGCCCACAATTCAGCTGACGCCGTCGAAGTTGCCGCCGCCCGTCAGAGCCATTTGGCGGCTGATGAGGCGGCTCGACTGCGTCTGGCGCAGGCTCAACAGTCCAGCCAACCAACAGATCTGGACCTGCCTGTTCCCGTTGCCGACACAGCCGAGGTGGCCGCTGCCAAGTCCATTCATCTGAAGCGTGTCGCCTCCGAGAAGCTGCGCAACGAGCTCCTTAGCGCTCGCTCGGTTCCAGTTGCCCGCAGCTCCCATGTCATTCTGCCCGTCCAGTCGGTCTATGGCTACACCATTCCACGCTACTACAGCTCCGGTTTCTACTACTAAAACTGAATTTTGTAATCTAGCCGAGAGCTAATAAAGAGATTTGAGACTAAACAGCTTGTCGTTTGACGAATTTCTTTTTAAGATCTGGACACTGTGGGAGGAAACTTTTCCTACTTCCCACAGGCTGTTCTTGCAGAGCCATATATATATATATATGTAATACCAGTTTACACATTTCTTTTCCACCCAATTTCCGCTCGTGAGAAGTTAAATATTATTATATTTTACGCCTATCGATTGAGACACTAAAAAGTGCAATAATTTTCTACTACTTAAAATAAAATAAGCAAAAAGCTTGAAAATTTCAATTCCACTCAAACAAACATTGACCTCCATATTCACCTAAGCGGGTGGATTTTGCAAAAAGTGTGAAACACATCTCAAATGAATTTTCACAAATATCTTTGAAAATGAGTTCCAAGCGAATCGAATGGGAAACAAAAAATCTTAAACAACTGTTTTTCACGATTTTTTCACACTTGCGGGTGGAATTTCACCACAGTAAAAATATCAGCTTCCTAGCTCCGCCCGAGGCTGAGCTCAGGACGAGCTGTGATAGGCATCCAAATTGGATCTCTTGGTATCCACGAAAACAAGGAACAAACCTGGATTCCTCTCAACTGCTTCCAACAAAGATCTAGTTAGGTAATGATTGTGTGTTTACTTCGAGGTCTTATGATCAGATGTACCATATAGTTCCTTTATTTTCCTGTTTATAATATCGGTAATTAATTTGAGAAGACGTGCTCTTCGGCTACCTTTTGGTTTTCCACTCTGTCAGCAGCTGTTAATTCGTCAATATCCGCGTCCATTGAGAAAGAAACCCGCTGTGCGTGTTTGCTTCGGAGGCCTTTTAGCAGCTCATCCAAACAGCATTTCATAAATGCATTGCGAATTTTGATTTCAATTAAATTTAATAGCGGCATAAACAACATATCAAAAGGTAGCCACAGATGGTTCCTTGACCTTAGGACACACAGAGAGACACAGAGAGAGAGAGAGAGAGATAGAGAGAGACAGAGAGACAAGAGCTGGCCTGATTAAGTTCTTGGGTTGTCCGCTGTCCACTGACAGATGAAAACAAATTGCGGCTTTTGTGTATAAATTTATGCTCAACTTGTTGAAATCGACAAAATATTTATGTACAAACAGAGCAAGAGGAAGAGCGCCAGCCTGCAACAACAAACAGGGAATATGAAAGTAAACTGGACGACCTTCCCGAAGAACGCACGATATTGCAAATTTTTGGCAACTGCGTCGCGCTCTGAGCCAAGGAGGCGCCTCGCCTCGCCGTTTGCCTATAAAAAGCAGAATCGCGCCATCGTCACGCACAGAGTTCTCTGGAGCGAGTACTAGTCCACGACACTAGCAGCGCCACACAAGAAACCCACCAAAAAAAAACAAAAAAAAACCGAGGAAAAAAAGATGCCGTCGATCAGCTTCTGTCTTAATCTTTGCCTGCTTCTTGGAGCCACACTGGCCCGCTCGGCAGCCCTGCTGGATTATGGCGCTCCGCCGGCGGCGGGCACCTTCAGCCAATACCACAGCCAGGATGAGCATGGACAGTATGCCTACGGCTATACGGCGCCGCTCTACTCCAAGCACGAGACGCGCACAGCGGATGGCGTCACCCACGGCTCCTACTCCTATGTGGATGCCAGGGGCGAGCAGCAGACCGTCAACTATCAGGCGGATGCCAATGGCTTTCGCGTCACGTCAAGCAGCCTGCAGCAGCAGCAGCAGCTGCGACCCAACGAGGAGACAGCCGAGGTGGCTGCGCTGCGTGCCCAGCACCTGGCCGCCCATGCGGAGGCCAAGCTGCGTCTGGCTGGCGGTGCCGGTTTGACCGCAGCTGTACAGGATACGCCCGAGGTGGCCGCCGCCAAAGTTGCCTTCTTCAAGCGCTTCGAGGCGGAGAAGTTGCGCAATCAGCTGAACAAGGTCGCGACCACGACCAACTCCGCAGCTGGGCACAGCCACACCATAATCTCGCAGCCACTTTATGTCTACCAGCCCGCGAGTGGCCACATTTACAAGTACAACTCCCTGCTGAAGGCTGCCTCGCCCGCGCGTGACTATCTGCCAGTGGCGTAAGCTCCAATGCAGCAATCGTTTGATTCTCTTGTTTTGGTTTTTGTTAAACAATAAAATTTAAATTTTGGAAAAAAAATAGTCTTGCGGCTCTAGCTCTTATTATCTAGCAAATTTGCTCAAAAAACAAAAGTTCGATATCGATATTTATCGATTACTTGGAAACGGGGCAAGTTATCGATTATCGGAAACAAACGTGTACGGCGCGAGCACTAGGAGGACCTGCGTTCAAAATTTCAAGTCTTTATCTCTAATAGGCTCTGAGATCCTTGCGTTCATAAATACGGATAGACGGACGGATGGATGGACGGACAGACGGACGGACGGACAGACGGACGGATGGACAGACGGACGGATGGACAGACGGACGGACATGGCCAGATCGACTCGGCTGTTGATGCTGATCAAGAATATATATACTTTATGGAGTGGGAGATGCTTCCTTCTGCCTGTTACATACATTTGCACAAATACGTAAAACCCCTTTTATCCATTTTTACTGGGTTCAGGGTATAAAAATAAGTAAAAGCTATTGTTTCTTGGTTGGGAAAGGGAACAAAGCAAGTCGAAGCAAAAGAAGACTTTCAAGATATTCTCTCTCGATTGACTTGGCGCAACTTTCTACCTGGAGACCAGCATTACTTTGAACTGTCAGCCGATCCACCCAAATTTCTTGATGGGTTTACAGCCTTGATGGAAAGTAAAAGCTCTAAAATTTTAATATACTCTGTTCGCAAAATGAAAAGGAGTATATTTTTGTTTTGATATTAGCTCATGTTTACTTGGATGCATTGTAGAAGTCAATGTATCCCACAGTTTTAGAGCTGTAGTCAGCAAATTTGGCAGGACTTAAAAGGATTTATGGATGACCCACTTCAAATATGAAGTAAACAATATTTATAGTTTAAGTGTCCTCCGGGACACCTGAATATGCAGCCTCCTTTCCATTTGTTAAAATCGGTTGAGTTTTGAGCGAGTTATGGGAGTGGAAAATTTCGACCTATATAGGATATTTGGGGGTACTATTTTTACATGAATTTTGACCAAAAATAATGTTGCCAGGTTTAGATGCCAAATTGATCTGGAGCCCAAAACATGAAGAAAAAGCCACGCTTAATGAAAATCGGTTGAGTTTTGACCAAGTTATGAGAGAGGTGGAAAATTTTGACCTATGTCTATATAGGATATTTGAGGGTCCACAAATCCCCCGCCTTGTTGCTGCCACAAGTCCAAGGATTTGGCACTATCGTGCACAGAATGCATTTATTCTTAAGAGTACGTTCAACTTAATGCCAACCAGGATTCAGCAAATCTTTCATAGACATCTCTAGTTCCGCTTGCTCAAAACCAGGCTGCGACTGAGCGCCACGGGACGCAAGGTTCTCAGCTCGGTGGGCGTGGTCACGCTGTATTTGGCATCGGGCGAGACGTAGGAATAATAGGCGCTGACAGGCACGCGCAGCTGCTGCTTGCTAACCAGACGATCCTCGAGATCGCTCAGCTTCAGGTAGCTGCTGGAACTGATGTCCGCCAGGCGGTAAACCGTGCGCAGTCGCAGATCGTTGGCATCACGTGGGCGTGCCTGTTCCTGATCTCGTACTCGTTCCCTTTCCCGCTCCCTTTCCCGTTCCCGCTCCCTTTCCCTGTTCTCTGCCCGAGTTTCAGCTTCGTTCGAGGCCTCGGCTTCGCGATCTTCGTCGCCTTGCTGCCGTTCCGCCAGCATGGCTGCCAGCTCTGCGCGCACGCGTTCCAGTATGTCCGCATCCTCGTCGCTAAGCGGCTGCTCCTCGTTTTGCTGCGCCCGTTCCGGCACCGCCCGCTCCCTGTCCTGTGCCTCGCGTATGGCGCTGAGATGTGCCTGGCGCGCCTGCTGCACCTCCGCCGTGTCCGTCACCGGCTTCTTGTCGTCGACGGGCTGCTTGGGCAGATTGCTGGCCTCCGCCTTGAAGCCCTGCCGACCGCCCGCCTCGTACTTGACCGTCTGCAGCTTGCCATTGGCATCCACATAGGAGTAGAAGCCACGCGAGGAGCCATCGCGCGCTGTGTACTCCGCTCGCGCCGCATTCTCATCGCTGTAGCCGTACGAGTAGAAGGCACGCGCCGTGTCCTGCTCCTGATAGCCACGCCGGGCGAGGCCAAGAATGGGTCTCGACTCAGCGCCTGCTGCGACGCTCCACAACGCGGCTGTGGCTATGAACCAAATGAAGCACTGCATCCTGGCGAGCTAGTCAAGGTAGTTGGCTATGTGGAACTGTTGCTGCTGTGGCCACGTTGTGATTATTTATAGCAGCCATGAATGCCCACTGATGTGTGTAACCCAAGGCGGCAAAATCTGCGCCTGACCTCCAAAATCGCGTCTCCAACGGATCGGCTTACAAACCACCAGCTGCAGCTGCAGCGGCTACGGCTTTGGCTCTGCTGTTTTGTAATAGTGAACTTAATATTGATATTTTTGCTTGCACATGGATACGGATACAGCCGAGCCGATTGCGCAATTAGCCCACGCACCAGAGACGCCGCGTGGGGCTTCCCATTCGCACAGTTGAGTTCCGGTGAGCACCGCTCATGGATTGAGATCAATCCATTAAATTAACCCAAGTAGTGCTCATGTTCTTCACATTTGGAGTGATCCCCCTTCCAAGGGAAAGCGATAAGATTCTTATCAAGAACAATAATATGAAACTTGTATATCTTATCGTAGACCCCACCAAAGCCATAGAAAATGAAAGCAAGACTTTGGCCTAACAATAATGCTGAGAATAAAAATTAATAATATTATTACTATTGTTGTTATTATTATTATAAGTATTATAATTATTATTATCATCATTTTTATTATTATTTAAATTATTATTATTATTATTACTAAAAAAATTATTATTATTATTATTATTATTGTTATTATTATTATTTGCATAACTATCAAGCTAACACTTTACATGGCCCTAGCCACAAAGACCTTCGGCTTAAAGACCTCTGTACTCTAGCCCAAGATTTGAACCGGCATCTTCTTTTTTTAGTGCCTAAGTGACTTAGTCCACGATACGACTAACTTTCCATAAAGTGTGTCTCAGAATTAAATTTGTTTGGAGTTCCACGGATACCGGCTCGAATCTTACGAGATGTGAGGTTATTTTAGCCAAAGGTCTTAGTAGCCAGTGCTAAAAACATGGTGGTAAGGTTGATAGTTTATAACTAGAGCAAATGCTGTTAATAATAATAATCATAAAATTTAATCACAAAAGAAAGAACAACATTTCGCTCATCAGATATACATACGTTCGGCTCTTTAAACTTTAAAGTTTAAAGACATCTCTTCCATTGTTTATCTCAAGAAGTGGGCTAACATTTATTTTATGTTGCTCCGAGATTATGTCATATAGATAAAAAATGGACAAAGTTTATTGTTGGAGCACCAAAATAAACATTTTTAACGCGTCCGTCGGTTGGAAAATCTAGACGGGGGTCCTCGACTCTCGAAGCAGATGCTGTGATATCTTTGTATTAACTTTTATTGCTCACTTCCGCAGAGAAGTTAATGCTCCACAGTGGAAGGCACTGAACTCTTGATAAACACACCCACATCTGAACAAGAGTACATTAACTGACTAACGGATACCCTGTAACCTTATATTTCCTATATATCCTAAATTGAGATGACAAGCGGATTCTTAAAGATATGGCCGAGACTCTCGGGATCTGTTTATCTTTTGCTTGCCAGCTTTATATACTCAATGCAAATATCTTTCATGAATATCAAAATTGAAATTTAATTCAGTTTGAATCAAACGACTCGACAATGAAAAAAGCACACGTCCAATTCTGTACTTGTTATCCCTTTTTGGTTTGGGGCTACAGCCTATGATCTTAGCTCCTGCACTCTTCTAACACATTGTTGTCGTTTCTAAGCACCGCTATGCCCATAATTCGCAAAGTCCCAAAGTCATGTCTTCTTCTTCTCCAATCGCTTTCAACTTGCAAGCAGCAGCTTCTATAATTTTTCATATTTCGACCAGCAAAGCACCCTTTCTCCAAATAGGCTATTTTAACTATTTTAACCTTCTCATATACAATTTTTATCCAATGTCTGAGTAAAATATAATTTCGTATTTGCAACTATTGTTACCATCAAAAATTATTATTTTGTTTAAACATTATACACCATTAATATAAATAAGGGTATCAATGCGTCGACGCGCAATGGCGCGTGCCTAGAGAATCAGAACTTTGTGTGTTTTCTTTCTCCCTTATTCATTCTGTCCGACAAAAATTGTTATTTGGCAGACAACCCGACTGTTATTTGCAAACTCTGATATATATTGAATATATGAGATTAAAAAAAGCACGCCCTCTTCCAGATGTTACAATAATTTAAATAAATATACATATATAAAAAAATACAGGGTATCAGATGAAACTTATGTCGCCGCTGATAATTGCGCCAACACGGACTGATAAACAGCAAAAGCGATCAATGACTCGGGGTACTCGCCTGATTAGCGATCAGTTGAAAGCCAAACGTCGGACCGAGAACAAGTTGAATTATTTAAGCGAAAACTTAAAGAGTGCTAATTGAGAATGGACTTGGCTGGTAAAAATGTGGTTTACCTCGGTGGCTTTGGCGGAATTGGCCAAAAAGTGTGCGCAGAGCTGCTCGAACGCCAGCTAAAGGTTAGGTTCTGTTCGTGGCTGAGACGAGTTTTCAATTTGGCCTGATCGACTTTTGGTTGACTTTATAGGCGTTGGCCGTGTTCGATCTGGCGCTGAACGAGCAGCTCTTGGGGGATTGGCAAGCAAAGTATCCAAATACCGAGATCTTCTACCAAAAAGTGGACATAACCCAAAAACCAGAGCTCGAGGCTGCCTACAGAGCGGCCGCCGCACGTTTGGAACACTTTGATCTGGTCGTCAATGGCATGGGCCTGATGAACGACCACTTCGTGGAGCTGACCATACAAATCAATTTGGTGGGTAGGCCATGTGGCTTTTATTTGTGGTGCAGACGGTCATTACATTTCATTCCAGCTGGGCTTGATCAACAGCTCTTTGTTGGCCTTGGAGCACATGGATCAGACCCAGGGCGGCCGGGGCGGACTCGTGGTAAACATCTCATCCGTGGCTGGGCTGCAGCCTACCCCAGCTATGGCCATCTATTCGGCGGCCAAGCATGGCGTCACCGCATTCACACGTGGACTGGCGGTGAGTAGCGAGAAATCCACACTCCAACTGCTCACTCATCCGCAATTTCTTGACAGGATCCTGCCTACTATGCACGCACTGGCGTCGGCTTTATCACCATCTGTCCGGGCTTCACGGATACGCCCCTGCTGGCTGATATGCTGGACAAGACAACATTTTCGTTTGAGACACCCATGAGGAAAATTATACCCAAGGTAAAGCGTCAGCCACCGGAGATCTGTGCCAGGAATATGGTCAAGGTCATTGAACAGGGCCAAAATGGCAGCGTCTGGAAGCTGGACGTGGGCGAAATGGAAGAACTAGACATGCCCATCATGTGGAAGCCTGTGCTCCAAGATTAAAAGTATATCACCAATAGCAATCTTTTTGTTAACTGGGCTTAAAGTGCATTTCATCAGAATAAAATACGGTTAATTTTTTATCAACTTGTAGACTTGTTAATTGCGCTAACCTCTCCTCCACCTGATATCTTTTCAAATCTCTCTCATAATCAACCACAGAAGCTCGTATAGAATGCAGTCAAACCACAATTGATGGTGCGACTATGCTCAAATGACATTAGCTTAAAGCGAAAATTAAAATTGAGCTTAAGGGGAGGTACATATATTAAAAGAAATCGTTGGCATTTGACTTTATAATATATAAATATTTATATAATATACCATTTATATACTGATAATCTTTCACCCCACATAAAAGTTTTAAAACAGATTAATTGCTTTAAATAAATAATTAATTAATTTTGCTAAAACTGAAATCTAAACCAAATCTTCCATTTATATACTGATACTTTTTCAGTACATACAAATTTTAATAAAGATTAAATGCATTAAATAAATAAATGATTGATTTTGCTTAAAATTTTAGTCCAAACAAAATCTTCACTGATAATAAATGATCTTTCATAATCAGAAGTTTAAGCTGTACCCAAAGATATAAGGATTAATTCGTTTTATCATTAATATTTTAAAGATAATATAATCTCCAGAATCTTTTGTAAATTTAAGAGTTTTTCATAAATTGGAATGGCTTGTGTTTAAAGAAAAGTTTCATTTAACTCCGGCTACCTTTAAGATTATATTGAAGCACAAAATCGTTTAATAACCTTTATTGAGAATTCTCACACACACATTAATTCGTTTTTTGTTTTCTTTCAATTTCTAATACATTTATAATGAATTTTAAGAAAATTCCGCACACAAAAAAGTACATACATAATTGAGTTAATGTTGCCAACAATTTTTGAGGACTCTGGCACTGGCGCAGTTATAAACAGGATAAAGTATCTGTCAGATACAATATATATATTGTAGATAAAATTTGAAACAATATTTGATTTTTTAAAATTATTTTTACTATTTTTGTTAAGTTCGGTTATTTAGCTCGTATGTATGCATAATTGTGTGTGTATACATTAGTAGTTAGTTAAGATTACTATAATAATAAGTACATATCTATGGAAATATAAAGACATTTGTTTGTTCCCATTAAACTGGGAGTAGTTCATATGTTAACTGTTAATTTCACATCATCACAATTTAAGAATCTCCAACAAATAACACAAATTTTCTCATCGCTGAATATCATTTTTGTACATACATACATATTCAAATACGTTCAAGTGGACATTTTCTTGTATTCCTCTCCTTCACTTGGTTTCTATCTGTAGAGCTGGGCATCTGGAGAAGCATGAAAATGTTGCTTTTTGTTTCGGTTTTTTTTTGGTATTGTCCGCGCCTTAACACATTTGATGCGTTAGGATGGAAGAAATATTTGTGTGTTTACGAAAGATATAAACTATTGTAAGTCACTTGGCCAATTGAAAGAAGCGCCTGGTTATGAAGCACTTGTATTTAATCAACAATGTATCTATTACACAGAGACTTCGAGTAAACTATTGCCAGCTATTGGTATTCGAATGTATTCAGACATTCGTGAGTATTATTCATTAATTTGTTGAACTTCACTAAACCTAGTCACAAGGAACAGAAGCGTCTATATCAAATAGATAGGCATATATATCTATATACATTTATATTTGTAAGTATTCTATATTTATATACTTCTATATATATATAACTTGAGTTGAGAATGTGTCTCAGAACTTTAGGTCGATTGTCCATAACTAGTTACTGTTTACTTAACCATAGTTAACTTCGGGTGGTATTTCGTTTTTGTTTTTTTCTTTTAGTGGGTGGTGGTATCGTGTAAGTTTCTAAGTTTCAATTAGCTGCGAGTAAATCGGCTCTGATATGTTGCACACGTTCAAGATATAACATATATCATTTCAATATGAACTTAATTAAAAACAAAACGGAAATTTAATTGAAAAATTTATTGGCAAAATAAAATAAATAAATTGTTTTTTTTTGTGGTTTTTTTTGGGAGGGTTAACAGAAATCGAAATAACTTAAAAATTAACATTTAGTAATAATACAAAAAATACGTGTATTAAATATAATACATATAATATGTATAGTGTGTATATATATACATATATATATATATATATAGAAAATTTAGATGATTTGCGCTTGGAATTCGAAATCCGCATTTGCTTTGATCGAATTCCAAGTTGATAAAATAGATTTATAAGATTACAAAAACTCAACTCAACAACACAGTTATGAACCCATTGGGTTTAGACTAAAACTGCACCACAATTCTCCCGTTTGCCCACCCACGTGGTGGTGTCTTAAGTACGCAATAGGATTTCACAGACTGGCGCAGCGGTTGCGGGTTTTTAAAGATTAAAGGATCTGGGATCGGGGTGGGTCGTGTTTCGCGGATCGTGGATCGTTTTACAGCACTTAACGAGACTCACAAAATAAGCGGAACTTGAGATGAAGCTCTACCCAAAACGGTTAGCGAACTTCACAAATACATATTACAAATCTCATTCGTTTTCACATATATATCGATCGCATTTTATCGATTTCTTGCTTGTTATCGATAATCAATTTTCAGTAATTCTTTGCTTAGGCATACATATTACATTATACATTATTTAATGCGTCAATTACTGAACGTATGTAGGAAGTACATATTATTCTTCTTCTTCTGGCATATACATACAATATCATTTTAATAAATAACAAAAATACATATGTATGTATTGCTTGCATTAACTAAACAGAACAGAACTCTGTGTCTCTTGTATGTTTTCCATTAACAATTGAGATAATTAAATATACATAGGATTCTCTTAAAGTTTTCGATTTGTTATATAATTTTAATCAACGGTTTAACAACACATTCATTTTCAATGAAGATCGCATATCAATCAGATCGAATCAGTTGAATTTAGTATCGTTCGATTTGTTTTATTTTTGCTCTATTATATGTATATGATAGTAGGATTGATAGGTTCTTGACTTTTGGTTTAAAATATATATAAAAGTCATTTTGAGTTAGCATTAGAATCAAAAAGTCTTCAAGCAAAACGTGGGATCATCTGATATTAATATATAATATTAATATATCAATTAAAATATTAACGCATGTATTACATACGTAGTAGAGCGCGCGCATTAATCATAGTATATATATATAAATATACTATATATATCGTTAATATATTTGTTTAGTATATAGTAGGGCTGCAAGTATACAGTTCAACGAGTAAAACGTAAAGGGACATGATTTTAATTTATTTTCAATAAATTTAATAATATAGTACAATAGTTAACAACATCGCACAATAGCGTTATTAAAATTTCTTTAAGAAATATAAACATTCATCCACACATACATATAAATTATCAAAAGTATGCGGGTACCCCTCCCCCCTCCCCTCCCCTCCCCCTAGGTGCGGGTCACACTTAAATCCCAACTTTCTAGTACATATACATATCTTATATCGTTTCATATATAATTCTTTTTTTAGGTGTATATATAAAAATAGCGGTACGATGTCAAATACACAGATAATAATTTAAAAAAGTATCTAAAAAAAAAAAAAAAACGCTACAAAAACAAAACACACAATATTGTTGATAGGAGCCGCCTGTCACGCTTATTCATTCCGTGAATAAAAATAGCGGTACGATGTCAAATACACAGATAATAATTTAAAAAAGTATCTAAAAAAAAAAAAAAAAACGCTACAAAAACAAAACACACAATATTGTTGATAGGAGCCGCCTGTCACGCTTATTCATTCCGTGAATATTGCCATATAAAAATCAGGAGCCGACCTCAAACTACATACATTATCAGCATTATGTAGCTGGGTCTAACAATTACAGATGGTTTTAGCATTTTGGCATTCAATTTTAGTGCAAACTTTTACCCATTAAAGAGTTCAGGTCAGGAGTGCTCTTTAAACTTGCTTCAACATCTTTTTCCCTTACCAGCTTTTATCTTTGAACGGACTTTGTGAACCTTTCCTGCTGTTTTATCTTTTTTTTGGGAGCAACTACCCCACACCTACGGCAATTATGTATGTACATAATTTTCATTAATTTGTTAGCAATTTGAATATCTATAAACTAGATCTATATTATTGTTGTGCTAAAAGATCGTGGCTAGTTTAGACATCAAGTATTCTATACAATATGTACGAGTAGAACAACTTCCTTTTTTTTTAACTGATCAATTTTAAACCCAAAATAAAACATAACACGGACTAGTTCGGTTGGCCCGAACATGAATTCAATATAGAACAATGACCATATATATATGCGACATATAGATCTATATATGTATATATATATAGAGCTCGACAACACTTTAAATAGACAATTAAATAATTACATAATAAATTCTAATTTCCCCTCCCCAAATTTGTTATTTTCTTCTTCGTCTTCTTCTTCTTTTGCTTATCTGCTTCTTGGACCGATCGATTAATGATCAAACTTTAACTATTTGCTAGGATTAGTTAATTGAAATTCTAGAATTTTAAGCTGTGCGGTGTACAAACCTGTAAAATGTCCACCAGGGAACATTTTGATAAAAATGATTGCATTATGCTTCCACTCGATCGAACGTTGTTATCCTTAGTCTGACCTTAGTCCAGCTTTATGCCGCTATCATCCGGATTCGACCAGACCTCGACAATGTCAACTAGATTCTTTTCCAGCTCGCTCATCATGCCGCTATCGATGCCACCCTCCAAACTGTCCTCGGAGAGCAGCATCGGCTTGCCATCCAGCTGCTTCAGTCTTTCGTTGTGGGACCCTGCTGGCTCGCTGCTGCTGCTGTTGCTCCAATAATTGCTCGAGGGGCTTGTTGCATTCGCGTTCAGATCGTTGTTCCAAATGTACACACTATCACGTCCAGCTGAGTTCTATAAAGGCGCCAGTTAAAAACCATTTAGGACCAAAAGGCTACAACTTACCTTATTGGCATTGACATTGAGGTTGTCATTGTGCTCCGGCTTGTAGGCTGGCTTCGGCTCAAATCCTGCAAAGTTCAGCTCGCCGGCTGTTGTGCTCTTGTCGCTGAGGAACTCGTTTTTATTGCTTGGATCATTCTCCATGGGCCAGTTGTGCCAGTTACTCGACGAGCGTTTGGGACAAATAGGGCCGTAGCGGCTGTGCATGGAGGAGCCGGTGGGCACATCCGAGGTTGATGCATCGTCATCCAATATGGAGTCGGAACGCACAAAGTTGGCCGAATCTTTGTTGGAGTTATTCCAGAATATTAATGAGATATTGTTGTTGTTGCTGCTGCTGCTGCTGTTGTTGTTGTTTCCGCTGCTGCTGTTGTTGTTGTTGTTGGGCCTAAACAATGGCATGGATTCAGCATGTGCTACACTCTCCACCTCCAGATCAATATTAACATTATTACTCGGCGGTTTCTTTTCATAAAATGAGGTATCGGCTGTTGCGGGTAAAATTGTGGACATAACTCGACCGGGATACTTGCTGGACGGCGGCGCTAGCGTTGCTAATGCTTGTGGCATATATGTATGCTCCCACGGATTGCCGCCAGCAGCTGGATGGCCCAGTTTTGTGGCTGCTGGCAACTCGGCGTTGCCTTTGCTGTTCCCCGTGGCCTCGTTGCCAAAGTAGGGCGAATGATAAACATCCGTTGGAAGCATGCTGCAGAAGCTCTTGTTGTGGTTGTGTATATTGTTATTGTTGTTGTTGCTGATGTTGTTGTAGTTCGGTGGGTTGCGTTGCGGCGGCTGAGCCGGGGAATTGCCTGGATACTCACGCGTGGCATTGTTGCGTGGCGGAGCCGACGCCGGGCCATAATTAAAACGTTGCTCATAGCGTCCTGGTGCCGGTGGCGCTAGCAGTCCATTGAGCGCCGCATGCTGCTGCTGCTGCTGCTGCTGGCGACCAATGGGACTATGATGTGCGCGCAGCAATTGTGGATGGACGCCGCTGGGGGGCAGGTTGTGTGCTGCAGGCGGCAGGCTGCAATTGGGCTCGAGGAAGCCTCTGGTCGGCTGCGCTGGCGGTTGCATATAGTGCATGGGCGATATGGGCATCATTGGGCCGGTGTGTGCAGGCACTTCGCTGCCCAGGGGCAGCGGCTTCTTGCCAACTTGTGGTATACTGGGCATTGCCATGGGCATGGATGATTTAATATGCTTGCCACGGTTGCGGGCGCGATAGCGTTCCACCTCCTCCTGCGAGTGGGCAAATGTGCAGCTGGCGCCTCGTGGGCAGACCCGTCGATGATTGAGGTCCCGGCACAGACTTATCTTGTACTTTGTGTTGTTGTTGTTGGCTGAGCCACCGGCTAGACTGTTCTCCTGTGGCTTGCGTATGCCGTGATGCTGCAAGAAATGTACTAGACCCATGACGGCATGCTTTACAGCGTCCAACGCCTTGGATACATCCTCCCAGCTAGCCGTCTCAGCGCACGGATCAATGCCGGCCAAATACTGCAGATGATTGTGCAGCTGAGCCAGCTTGGCGGGATCGCTGGTGCGCTGCAGCGCAATGACCAGCTCCTGCACGGACTGTGCAAATGCAGACGGTGTCTGCAGCTTGTCAATGATGCTCTGCATGTGGGACTTGTGCGTAATGTCGCCATACAGCAGCGAGGACCACTGCTCGGGCGCAATGCGCAGTCCCGCCTCTGTGGCAATCTGCACAATCTGGGCATCGTGTTCGCGTCTCAGTGCGTCATAAGTGCGAAACTCCTCCTTTAGCTGCATCAGTGAGGAGTCCGCTTCGCGCTTGGACACCTTAAAGCAGCTGGCACGATAGAGCAGCTGCACCACATGACCAATGCTCGTCTTAGACGCTTGAGGAAAGCGAGGCTCCAACCGCTGCACCACAAACATGACCAGTACTTTTCGTGAGAGCGCCGAGCCTTCTTCCAGCGCCAGCAAGACAAGCTTAAGCACCTCCTCTTGCATGGCGGGTCCGAGGAATTGACAACCGCGCGTCCGTACCGCTGCCCAAAGATTCGAGCTGAGCTGCTGCGGATTCTGATGCTGCAATATCAGTTCGGTTACAGTGCGTTCACCCAAGGAACGTGCAGCACGCAAGGCACGAACACGACCCTCCTCCTCCATTAGCTGGCAGTTGACAAGCGTGACCAGTTTGCGCTGCATGGGCCGGGTCAGCAAATTGCTGCTGTTCAGATTTAGAAACGATTTTAAATGCAAGGCCAATTCTTCGATGCATTTTCTGCCCAGCTTGTAGCATTTTAGTTGTTCCGGCTGCAGCTTAAGCACACTTGGTGCCAGATCTGCCAGCTCCTCTTCGGCGGCGCCACCACCACCTGTACCGCCACTGCCATTGCCCACCAGCTGCAGCAGCGCATAGTTAAGCGGCAAACTGTCTATGTCCGTCACAATAAGCGTCTAAATAAAAATAAAACAAGTTAATGCATTGCTTTTGTGATTGAGGACCAACTTACCTGATCGTAGGGACATTGCCGGTTGTAGAGCGTGGTCAAACAGGGCTTGCATATTGTGTGCCCGCAGCCCAGGCTGATCGGCACACGCTGGCTGGCTTCGAACTCATTGCAGCAGATGGGACAGTTGAGAAAGTCTGTCCATGAGGGCGCCTGAATCGGCATGCTATAAAAAATGTAAGGAAAACATTCGATTCAATACATTCAAACATAGACTCATCTATTATGTCTCTAAGTATGTATGTACATAGGAAGTACGTTGCGATTTTAACTTGTTTTACGATTACCGATACCGCACCGATACCATACCGATACCCCCAACAACGTCAGCTGTCGTTCAACAGCTCGCACATACACACACGCACGCACGAAATATATATACATATATAGATGTATACACTTGCGTGTACGCTGGTATTAATACACTGTGCGAGTGTGTATGTGTGTGCTTGCCACATACCTATGTACGTACATTTCTGCATATGCGAGAACTGGGAACTCCAAGCAGTTCCTTGACCATATGATTATGATTTTGATTTTTAATAAGGCACACACACATATATATGTATGTCGAGATGTAGTTATATAGCACCTTGTATATATAACTGGTAGTAGCACAATGGAGAGAAATTTGAACGTAGTTCAACGTCATCAGCTCGCCGTCTGCTTTCTTTTTACTTCAAACAAAGACACTTTTATTTCCTGTAGCCCCCACCAGCAATCCTTGCACACTTCCACAACTTGGTGCTGCGACAAGCATTCCGTATATGTATATAACACATATATAACAGACGGTCCTTGAGCCTACAGGAGAGCGCCCGAGCCCCCGTTACCAGAAATGACAAAGCAAACTGCAAACTGGAGGCAGTGTTACGTTTCACTTTTCACTTGAATATGTACCGTTTGCGTATGTAGCACCATATAGTGAGTTGTTGTTAACTCACCTTCAAATTGCACATATTATTGCATTAAATTAAAGGTACGAAGTTTTTTTTAATTTTCATTTGGTGTTTTATAAAAATGGGGAGTAGAACTGGAAAACTATCGATAATTGTAATATTCGATGTATTTCTACTGTCTTTGCTAGAGGTTGCGGTGGCAGCTCTAACTGAAATATCGATAGTATCGTTTAATCGATACCACGTCAGCTGATTATACAATCTTTGTTATCTATTTTAGTGGAAGTTTTTAAAACGAGCTTAATAATGTAATTGCATCATTTAATTATTTGTTTTTGCATTATTATACATTTTAAACTTTGTGTATGTCTAGTGTGCGGCCTTATTTATTTAATAATTTATTAAATTTATTACCAAACTGATAACTTGAACTCACCTATAGCCAAGAAAAACATAAAATCATTGTGTAGCAAAAACTTGGAGATAAGGACGGCTGATAAACGTATCAGGCATAAATCCACGATTAAAAGTTAATTGTATATGTAGATATAATTGTGAGATTATCAGCTTGGCTCATTGACTAAACGTTCGTTAACAAACAACGAATTTTTAAATAATTACAAATTAATGTGCGCTTGATTTTGCGCTCTTCGAACCATAGTTGGAGCCTTTACTGATTTGTGTCTTGTTTATTGCAGCGCCCATTAACCAATAAACTGTAAAATAAGAAAATGGCATATAAGTTAGGAGAAAAATATCACTTCTGTTCTTTGAATACGTACAGATGGCAAGCACAGACAGAGCCGTAATCAGACCAGTCCAATTTGACGCCAGCAAGCACGTGATCAAGTAATAGATAATTAAGGACAACGAATAGGTCGCCCAGCCGACAAAGTTGAGTAGACTGCTGAGACGTGGTTTACAGAGTTGGAATGGCACCTCCTTAACGCCAGACTTCTCGAAAAAGCTGCCAGTCTCATAGAAGCTATCAATTATGCGATCCTTCTCCACGAACAGCTTTTGCAGCCATTCGGCGGCCTCCTTCTCGCCCTCAGGTACTTGCTCCAGCGGAATGCGTCGCATAAGCATATAAGGCTCGACGCTCTTACCATTAAGCAGGGACAACATTGTGGGTGGCACCTGTAAAGAGAGGCGCGCTTGAGAATAGAGTAAATACAAAGAATAACAGGGATAATGACAAACCTTCTCATCGGCTTTAAATGCCAAGTTAATGTCATATATAACCGGGCAGATGCCACGCAGCGTGGGCATGCTAGCCGTAAATCCCTTAGTGCGGGGTATTAAATGATGCTTAAGCGGCGTCATGCCACGCTCCAGGGCAAACTTAACCGAAGCTTCGTGCTTTTCTGGTGTGAAGCGTGTGCCCTCTGCATTCAGCAGAAGCCATGTGGGATCCGGATAGGAGTAAACAATTTTCAGCTGTTTGGCAATGATCTCCTTGTCCTTGTCAAAGTCCCGGTTGAGGAAGACAAACTCGGCTAGCCACCAGGCCCAGCCCATGCAGGGCACATATCTGATTGGCTTCTTTGCGTACGCCTTGCAATTACCCAGTACGCCGACCTTATCGCAGATCATCCAGCCAGCCAGCCAATCGATTTCGTATTTATGATTCATCATCAGCAGCACATGCTCCTTGCCAGCGTACTTTTTCGCATCCTCCTCGTCCATGTAGACGCGCAATTTGCAGCCCGCATACCAATCGGCGACAAAAACTATCTCTGCAAGGGGAAGGATTTAGTATCAAACTATTTGAGCTCGACACAATTACTTACGGCAGTAGAAGGAATAGCATAGATAGTACATAAGCTTGCGGAAGAGGCGCTTATTGAAAGGCTTCAGGAAAATGTGCAGCAACAATTGGGCGAAATTGATGGTCAGCCCGCTGGTGAAGAATGTTATGGCAATGCATAGATGGATCAGTCTCAGTTTTTTTAGCTCCTCCAACGTAATCATGGTCACGCCTTGGGTATTCTAAAAGAGTCAGATGATAGGGTATATGCTGGTATATTAATCTTAGACAATTTTACGTAATAAAACTTAAAATAAGCACGATATAAGTATCTATATATGTGGTGTATATATAGCAACTTTTTTTTTGTCGATTTTATTACCAGCTCACACACACTTGGCACACGCAGAACTGCGGAACGAATGCGAGCAAAGTTCTAATCAATTTACCAGCTGGGGTGGTCAATTAGCAGAACAGACCTTAGCCAATTCAAGTAGTCATAGATTGCGCAGTCAATAGATATATGTATATACATATGCACAGTTTAATCAAATACTGTCTTTATCTGAGAAAACAGTGGCCAGCGGGGTGAGATAAGGTTGTCAAGACAGCAATGCAATTCGTATAAAGATTATTTTTATTGCCTTGTGAACTGGACAAAGTCCGCACAGTCATGTCATAAATGAATCTTAATGCACGTACGTTTGTATCGCCAACTTATTTGCATATATTACGTATGTATGAAGATACTTTTTTTTCACAGCAAACAAAATGTAGGAGCGCGCGAGGGTGTTTATGTGTGTATGTGTGTGTGTGTATGCGTGTGTTTTAGTGTGCGTGCGTGTTTGTTTTTGCCAACGTGATAGCTTCATGCTACAAATATTATTAGTTACACTTTTGTTGTCTATTCAGTTCAATGATCGCGTGTAAATTGTGCTTAGCGCCATAAATATTTATCTAGTTGACATGGCCCTGGCATATATGGCATATATGTATACAAATCGCACAGTTGTCCAATCTGTAGCTTCTTCGTTACGCTTGATACCAATTTAGTTGTTGTGCATTTAAATGTATGTAGATTTCGTATTTATTCTGAGCGCGCAACACAATTTACCTCTTAGCAACGTTTTTTGTGCGATTCGCGAATTGTTTTTTGTCAATTATAGTTGTTTTCGTGTACTTAGGGCTGCAACACAAGCGATAAGACTATCGCTTAGACCAGCAGAACTAATCGATTAAGCACATTATTCAGCAACTTTTAGTGTCGCCCTGGCTTATGCCTTTTCCGCTAAACAGCTGAGGCAGCAAATGGCGGGCATATTTAAAATGGCAATAGTTCTAAGTCATTAGCACAGAATTGAAGCCATAAATTATTAAAACTAGGCTTGAGCTGAATATTTGGATGGCTCGTGGTCGACGTTTGGAGTAAAAAATTTAAATTGTTTTACTAACTGCCAATATTTACTACTTGTTCTTTATAGTCTTTATACAATCTACATGTTACTATTTTAAAGTTTACGATTGCAATTACTGATAATTGGTACACACGCTTATGAATAATGCTGCCGCTACTTAAAGCGCTTACTGCTTCCAAACTTTCCGTTTTCTATTAACTTTATCTAATCAGCGCCTAACTCATTGCCAATTTTTTATGAAGTAAGCGCCTAGAGAGTACATACGAAAAATTCCAGTAGTCAATGCCAGATGTCCATACATCTAATGTTATATATACAACATTTCCTTAATTTTTAATACATTGAAAAAATCGCCTAATCGCTATACATACATACATGTTCACATCTGCTAAATTCCTATTGATTAGAGCAGCTCCGTAAAGCCGGAATTATTAGAGAAGCTGCTCGTAATTTGTTGACGAGAAGTGTGTGCTCTCTTGCAACATAATCTACTTTATCCCAACTTTTCTTGTGTTCCGCGTACTGTCTTTTGTTAATGATATTTGTTTTCGTGTAACTAGCGCTGCCCGCAATCAACACAACTATCGATTGAATTAGCAGCACATATCGATTAATCAGCAGCTGCCAATGCCGCCCTGGCTTTAGCAGAGTAGCTTACGCGCCAAACAGCAACATTTGAAATACCAAAAGCTCTACAAAACATAACCTAAAAATAATTGCGAAAATATAAAATACATATGCTTATGTTATTACGTTTGTTTGAATAGTTATCACATAAATAATCGTCTACCTGTTGTTCTTTTCAAGTTCATTTCAGCCAACGATTGCCATAAAGCGGTAACCGTTTATTGGTAGAAAGACTGATAAAAATGCTGCCAATACTTTATCGCGCTTACTGTTTCCAAATTTTTTGTTTCTTAAAAAATATAGTACGCCTATAATCATAATTATGTTTATCTTATCAGCTTGACTCATTGACAAATGTTTCTTTTTTTATGAACTAAACGCCTAGCGAGTGCAAACGAAGAATTTTCGTGTCTGTCAGCAGTCTATGCCAAAGTCCAGGCATGTAATTCCTTATAATATATAAACTAGCTTTATTTTGCATTCTTTATTATCAAAACATTAAAAAATCGTTAAATCGCTATACATACATATACACATGTACATATATCCATAATCCCCGTCAAAGAATCCACAAGCTTTAAGGTGCGGACACGCCTCTTTTTTAGTTGCAAATTGCTCAAACGTAATCTTCCCTATTGTATTCTGTATACAAAATTGGACTGTTCAACTAATTTGTCTTCGATTTGCCACCAGAGACTCCATATGTGGAACCTTTGCTGATCTTTGACATGTTGTTCGCTTTTCTCAGCAGCAGGAAAACTGCAATTGGTAAAACATTTCAATAAATAAAATTGAAAGACAATTAAAATTTGCGGCATACGTACAAGTCACAAATATGGTCATAACGGTTATCAGGCCAAACCAGTTCGCCGCCAGCAAGGATGAGACGAAGTAGTAGAAGATTGATAGCATGGAGCAGATGCCCACCACGGCGAAGCTGATGAGGCTGGTGATGCGCGGATTGTAGATCTTGAGGGGCACCTCTTTAATGCCCGAAGTCTTAAAGAAACTGCCCGTCTCATGGAAGCTATCGACAATGCGATCCTTCTCGATGTACAGATTCTGCAACCAGGCGGCGGCCTCTTTCTCGCCCTCGGGCACCTTCTCCAATGGGAATCGTCGAATAAAGATATATGGCGTAACCGTCTCGCCACTCAGTATGGAATTCAGATTCACGGGCACCTTTGAATCGCGCTTGAATGCCAGGCTGATGTCATAAATGGCCGGACAGATGCCGCGCAGCGTGGGCAGGCTCGTCGTGAAGCCTCTGGTACGCGGTATCAAATGATGCTTAAGCGGAATCATGCCCTTCTCCTGGGCAAACTTCACGGATGCCTCGTGCTTTGCGGGAGAGAAGCGTGTGCCCTCGGCTGTGAGCAATAACCAAACGGGATCGGGATAGGAGTAGACAAGCTTCAGTTGCTTGGCAATGATCTCCTTATCCTTGTCAAAGTCCCGGTTAAGGAACACAAACTCCGCCATCCACCAGGCCCAGCCCAGCACCGGCATATACCTAATGGGTTTCTTGGCAAACGCCTTGGCGGTGCCCAAAATTCCAAATTTATCGAGCAGTATCCACAGGCACAGCCAGTCTATTTCGTAGGTGTGATTCATAATCATCAGACCGTGTTCCTTGCCGACGAGCTTCAAATCCTCGCTGTCCATGTACACGTGCACTCGGCCGCCGCCATACCACTCGGTGACAGAAACCAGCTCTGGATTTGATTGGAGAAAACGAAATACATCAAATCGAAATAACTTCAAATGGGCTGAGTTCATAACTTACGGGAGTAGAAGGCATAGCACGGATAATACATTAGCTTTCGGAATAGCGAGGGATTAAAGGGCTTCACCAGGATCAGGAGCAGCAATTGGGCGATATTGCAGAGCAGGCCGCAGGAG
Organism: Drosophila borealis; assembly: GCA_035045885.1. NCBI lineage: Eukaryota > Metazoa > Arthropoda > Insecta > Diptera > Drosophilidae > Drosophila > Drosophila borealis. Next base: position 840,564 of record JAWNOR010000164.1, on the reverse strand, counting down.
AAAAAGGTAATTGCAATTATCATATGGCATATTGTATTTCGTTTCAGCTCCGTTAGCGAGACCATGATGAAACTGAAGATAAGAAATGTAATAAATAATATAAATAGAATAACGCAAATTTAAAATAATTATAAAATTTTAATTCGTATATATTTATAAATAATTTATACAATATAGAATGTCGTTATAAGTTATCAAGCGTTCAAAAGGGCTTCAGCTAAGGCAGCATTTAAACTGAGATTCGAACCGGCGTCCTGCTTGTTTCAGTTATCTAAATAACTGGTTGATTTAGATAATTCGTTAAACAAGAACTGCGCATATATTCAAATTATTTTACTTTTCCGTTAACCTCCAAGACCTTTACGTAACTTAACATACGTAAAAGTATACAACATAAACAGTTATTAAATGCATTTAACAGATAATGATATATGGATAAAATTGCCAATTGAACTATGGCATTCGATTATGTGCACTTCAAAAAACAGGTCTTGTACAATATACTTAATCATCATGTTTATCAATGGTTAATTATCATTAGTATTAATGATCAACACTCACCGATCTGATGTGCCGGGACTGTGGGGAGGGGGGATATTTGTTTAAAAACGCGCGCAGCGGAATAAGCGACTTCCTTGTTTGCACAGCCAGCTGCTGTGATCAACTGAATGCCGAAATATTCCCAACTGTTTGCCCTAGTTCCCCATAGACGGTGCTGATATCGATGATTAATAAACTAATCACCCTTTACCGTTATCAATTGCGAGAACCTAAGCGCTTGTCGTAGTTGTCGTCCGAGGCGAGCAGTCAAGATAGAGAAAATCAAACACGCTTCCCACATATTTATACATATGTATATGTGTGTGTGCATGTGTGGACACACGTAGTTTTACGACCCTGCAAGGTGGCCATAGTTCATTTGAACGAATGCAAGTCATTACATGCTATTAATATCGGTATCACACACACACACACACACACACATACATATATATATATATATAATCATATTCATATGCACACGCAGTTAATATTCGCCTGCCTCCGCTTGTTTGCATGCTGCTGTCTCTCTATGTTCGATCTGCTTCAAATTATCAGCTAAAAATCTTCTTAAAATGATAATGAGCGTTCCGTTTGTGACTTTTATTAAATGTAATTGGCATGTTTATGATATGTTTTACTATAGCTCTCACGTGAAAGAAGCTTTTCTATAAATAATTCTATTGGATATGCTTCTAGAACAGCATATGCAAATTGTTGTTATTTAAAACTAGAGCTTTGATAACTCAAAAGTATCGTTGCCTTACGCAACATCGATGAGTTTTAATGCTCGATAGGTTTTCGATAAGTTTTAAATATGTACTGCTCTCCTTCCCCTCAATTCGATAGACTCTGGTTACATTAACATTAAATGTAATGCCTCAACAAATGCCCGCTCAAATTGACGATTTTCCAATTAACTTTTTGCTGTGTCAAACAGGTTTTATATTGACCTCTTTGACCACCAGCATACAATATAATTAAAAATTTCTTAAAATTCTTTTAAAATTCCTAAACCGCATAACGGAGGTGTTATTAGAAAAACGTATGTTATTTAACAGACTCACCAAATGTTAACGGCTCAATCTCTGTTAGGTGCACTGTTGTCAGTAACAGCAAAAACATTTCTTCTTCTTTTATTGCCATCCTCCACTATCTATACACGAATAAAAGCCGTCGTCGCCGCAAATTTTTTTTGCAATGCTAGAAAACAATTAAGAAAAGAAGTACTATTCCAATTGCCATTTGGTCGATTGTGTGCAAATAACAAAACAAACACAGCTTTGCTTATTGAGCAACCGTACGGTAAGCACTCGCGAGGCGGCACCAAGGGCAACAGCCATTTCTGCCGGCAGACGCGACGCTTTTTTGCAAGAGCGAAAAAAAATTGAATTTGTGTAAAACGTGAGCAGCAGCGTGTAAGTATGGCCCAGCAAACATATAATTATATGATCTCGTACTACATGTGTTTAGATTTCAGTTTCTGAGTGTGCGTGCGTGTGTGTGCAGTTCTAACAAATTCAACCATGTCGAACGTGGAAATTTACGACTCGTCAAATTCGCAACTGAGCAGCGATGAATACAGCCACGACGAGGACGACGATGCATTAATGGATGTGGCTGTCAGCAAGCAAACGCCAGCCAAGTCAGCCAAATCCAAATCCAATGACAGCTCACCGAACAAAACCGACAGCACCTCCACCACGCCCCGTAAACTATCCGACGACTTGGATGCCGCTGCCGCGTCAACGAAGCCGCCAGCTAGTCGGGAGCATACGCAGCGTCAGATAAAGCAAATGCAGCGGGACAACCAGGCGAATCTGTATTTCAAGCGGCGCAGCATAAAATGGTATATACTCTGAACAATTATTATATTCTGACAGATCCGTAACAGTTCTCAATAACTGAGTAATGCCTGGATTGCCCGGTTAGAGCTCATTTTCGGGGCTTCAGTAAATACAGAGATTTTAGAGGAAGGAAGAACATGTTCTTCCCCTAGAAATGTCTGTCCGCTCCTGGAAAAAAAAGGGGTCCATGTTTATGTCAAAGTATATAAAGGTATATAGGTTACAATATATGTACATTGATCTTCACTAATAGCGTCTGCTGTTGCCTATTAAGAAAATAGTTGAAATTTTAAGCTGATTTAGTCAATTTTTGCCATCTCAGTGACAAGGACAAAGAAAACGTTATGTCAAATGAAGCGTTCAATTTGATATTTTTTGACATTCATTCAAAGTGACAACCGAAAGAGAACTCTATGCATATTTTTTATTTTTCTGCAAATACCTGTTGTTATTAAATAGCCTTTTACGTGCAGGCTTAATCAACGGATTACCAATAAAACCGACTATATGAGCCAGCTGCGACGCGCTCTGCCCAAAATTCAGGCGCAGGCGAGGCGAATGGCCGAATACCGCGCTGCAAAACGGGCTATTGAACGGGAGCAGCAGGCGCGCCACCAACAACGTCGACGCAGTGGACGCACGCCAAGTCGCAGTCGTAGTCGCAGCCACACGGGCAGTTTGTCGCCCGAGCTGATCTGCCTGGATGATACCGAGAATGAAGACTCGCCGGAGAAGCCCACCGACACGCCGGCAGCAGGCAATGAGCCGCAGCAGGTGGCCTCAAAGACGCCACCGCCTTTCACTTTGCAACTGGAAATAGAAAGTGAGGCAACGCCAGCTGAAAATGGCTCTGTGCTGGATGAGTTCTTGACCCTGAAGCCGACCATAGCTGCAGAGCCGATCATAGAAGAGGCCGCCGGCTGTAATAACAGCATACAGCAGCAGCAGCAGCAGCAGGACATGCCAGAGTTGCCTGCCCTGGACCTGGGCTATAAAGCAGCAATCGAGTCCAGAGCTAGCTTGGATATGCCTCTGGAAGAGGCCACACTCAAGCGCCGTCGTTCGGTCACGCCGCCATCAACTGAGCCGCATGTGGAGAAGCGCACCAAGTCGTTGCCAACCGTAGATGTGGATGATGACATTATAGAGTTTACGCCTGTTTATGCAACTCCTGCAAAGCAGGCGGCAACAGCACAGCAAGTTGCAGTTGCAGCAGCAGCACAATTACCACCCCCGACACCACCGACAGCGTCCCCGAATAGGCCAAGCATTAGCCAGGCAGCTGTTGCCCAGCTGTCGGCGCCCAGAGGCAACACTGAGTCACCATCAAGCGCGCCTGTGCTCAAATTGGGCTCACCGTTCACATTGACACCGTCTATCGACATGGACTTCTATGCGCAAAAGAAGGCGATGCAGCAGTCACAGCCAGAAAACGTGGCTGCCATCTCTTACAGCCTGGAGACGCCAACACCACCAGTGGAAGCCATGGAGATAGTCTATCCGAATGAGAAGTCCTTGGCTGCGCCAGAGTTCATTAAGACAAGTGCCGCAACTCTAGCTCAAACAGTCAGCGCGCCGGCCGTGATACAGCAGCAGGCAGCACATGAGGCGCACATATTTGCCACGCCCTACGCTCACCAGCAGCAGCCGCCACAGCAACAGCAGCCGGTGCAGCAGTCAGCACAGCAACAGCAGCAACCACAGCAACAGCAGCCGCCACAGCAACAGCAACAGTTGCCGGCGCGTCCAAAGCAGCGCTCCGAATCCAATTCCAGGCAGACACAAACTCTTGCGGCGCCCACGTCAGCACCGCGCAATAAGTCCTCAGTTGATCTGAACAACAGCAACAGCGATGCGGTCTTTCATCAGCGCGTCAAGGAGCTGTACACGGAGCTGGACGAGATTATGAGTGATAAAGTGCGCGCCGTCAAGCCGGAGCTCAAGTCGTATGCCGATGAGAAGCAGCGCATTGAGGCGGACATCAAGACGCTGGATAATTTGATTAGCCAGAAGGAGGAGGAGCATAATCGTCTGCTGCATTTGCGCTGCATCAAGGAGGAGCTGCTGGCGCGCATTGAGCGCAAGGAGCGCATACTTATCATGAAGGAGATACTGCCCTCGATTCTGAACAAAAACTGCAGCACATCGGAGCTATATGAAATGCATTCACTGCTGCACAACGAACAAAATGCGCCAATGCCCTCGCGTCATGGCTCCAGCGCGGTCGAGCAGCTGATCAACAGAGTGGAAAATGGACTGGATGATATTAAAGTCTTGCGCGGGTATGTTTGTTGTGATTTGACATAAGCCTGTTAACTTAATTTGTTGTTCTTTAATCCTCCAGCGCTTTGGGCCTGCAGGAGAAGGCGCCGTCCTCTGCGGAGCTGTTCATGCCGCCGCCGCCGCCACAGCATTATGAGACGCAGCAGCTGCACAGACGCAACTCTGTGCCGGCTATGCGTGCATCACTGCCGGCCATAGTTGGCGATCGCTCGAGTATCTATGGACGCTCTACTGCCGTGCATGAGGATTATCGCCGAGAGCAGCCTGAGGAGCTGCTTGGCAAGCGTAATAAACTACAGCCGCCACAGTCACGGTAGGATTATATAGCCTTAGGTTCAGGTTCAGTGGTTGTTTTTAAACAATTCCATTTGCAGTTATCAGCAGCTGATCAATGAGTCCAAGCAGCTGACAGGCTCTACAACGGATCTCGCTGGAAGCTCCTCGTATCGCCAACAGCAGCTGCAGCAGCCGCAGGATACGCGACGCAGCCAAACCAATTCGCTGGACAATCATTTTGATAATGAGATGCCACCCAAGCCGTTGTACAACAGCAGCCCACTGGCGACAGGCACTCAGCGCAAAAGCAACGATACAAACAAGCAAGTAGGTGCACTGCATCCACAGTATTAGCTTACATATAACCCCACTGACTCCCTTGGTTATTCCAGTACAACGAAGTACATTCCATGTATCGGGCAGAGCTGCTGCAGGGTCTGGAGTCGCTGGACCGCGGTGCGAATCAAACCAATCGCAATAGCAATAACAATGTTAGCAAGCGCATGGGTTCCACTATGAATGGGCCGGAGGAGCTGGAGCGCCGCTGCCAGCACTGTGAACGCTATAAGGCCACCTACATGTGCGCCGGCTGTCAGAATCAATGGTACTGCAGTCGAGAATGTCAGGTGAGAGAGAGAGAGATGTTTTTAGCAAAGAGTTGCTCCTATATGTTCATTCAAATATTAATTGATTGCAGGTGCGCGCCTGGGACACACATTGGGAGTCGTGCCCCAATTAGGATATACTCGCTGTATCAGCATTACTACTACTATTAAATATAAATAAATACATATATATATATATTCATAGTCGCCCCCCCGCTCCCTTTCTCCATCACTACTCAACATTTCATACATTAGTAATCGTAAAGTTTCGCTATCGGAATTTTTAATTGCAATGCATTAAAAAAATACACGTAATTCGTTTACAAGCACACACACGCACACACACACACACACAGAACACGCACATTTTCCATTCACACTCGAGTGTCGGTAATTGCAATAGCTCAATATTCGTCAAATCATTAAAAAATTAAAAATATATATTATATACACATGCTGTACTCAGTGTTAAATTCAAGTTCTCAATTGCCTTTAGTTATCTATATAGATGTACTTATTTTTTTCTGGCAGCTATAAATACTTTTGCCTGTTACTTGATTGACTTTAGTTGATATGGCCCCAACTCTGATTGTCAACATTGAAGTCAAAACACACAATTAATTTAATAATTTATTACAAATTGCTGGCATATTATTAAAAATCTTTGTTATCGAGACCTTATATAATAACTGAAATTTTTCTGTTCTGTTCTTTTATTGCATTTTGTATTGCATATTTTTGAGCACACCCAAATAAGAGATTGGGCCTTAAAATAAGTTTTAATTTGACTTTGAACTTGATTTAAATTTCATTATTGTTTGCACTGTTCTTTGATTAAGTTTTGTAAAATTTTTGCTTTGCGAATTAATGACTTTTATTGCTACTAAGAAATTTTAGAGGATATTGTTTGTATACTTTTTTTAAATCTCAGTTCAAAAGGAAAACTTGATGAAAAGACTTAAATGTATAACGTATCAAATACTTGAATGTAGAATTTTAAAAAACACTACGAAACTGGTCCAAACCTATTAAATTAAAAGTATAGCATATTTTATTGAGTTTTGATTTGTTTAGAAGATTAGAAGAATTCGAAAAAGCTGAAATCCAAACGGCATTTGATCTACAAATGAAGTGCTCCATAACATTGGATTGTTTTGTATGCAAAAAATGTATAAAATATTGTACAATAGTTAACATTATAAGCTGTACACGGATAGATCTTTGATGCCATAGCCAGTATATATCATATATAGCTACCATAAGTTGTTATATTTCTACTTACTGTATCTGCGCACCTGGCAGAGCAGCTGGATGTCTGCGATGTGGAGGCGTAACGGCTCCCTGTGGCACCATTGGACGCGTCTCAACTTGCGGATGCGCAGCTGTCGCTTGCAGTGCAGCTTGAATTTCAGATTGGGATTCCAGACGGCATCGCTATCCAGGCGCGTGACACACTTGAAGGCATATTGCCACCACAGACGACTGTTGTGCTTTGTGCTATGCTGTGTGCGTTTCGAAAATTAATTTGTTGTTATGGCCATAATTATTTTAATTTGTTCTATTTTTGGCTTTACGACGACGACTTACCATATAAACGGGCAAAACGTAGAAGCGCTTGCATTCCCGCCGCCTAAAGTTAAATGCTATCGGATGCCTCTGCGTTGTCGACACCTTTGTCAGGTGCGAACGAATGGCGCTCGAGTGGGTCGCTCGCTGGTGCTGCAAGCGGCCCTATTGTAGTCGTTGTTGTTGTTGTTGTTGTTGTTGTGCGTTAGGTTTTCCAAATCGGTTCGGAAATGGAATTGAAAATGGAAGCGAGACAGGCGCGCACAGGCACGCGCACTTAATTAATTCGTTTTTCAAACAATGAACATATTTTCTATCTATTAATTATACCCTCACAATAAGCATTATATATTTGTTAACAGTAGTAAACCTTGATATTATGTAGAGCTTGATCGGAATAGAGATCCGATAAGCTCATTAGACCTGACTGTTCTAAAGGAACTCGGCTTTTTTTTGCACACATATTATGGAAATTTGGTAAAGTTGTTTATTTTTGATACAGGTAGATAATAAACTGATAACAGTCCGACTGATTCACTATATCCTTTAGCTGTCATAGGAATAGTCAAGCGAAAATTGAAGAACTTATTTTCAGAGGCAAAATAAAAAGCTTTTTGGCGAAAACTAAATCCTTAATTAATGTTCTATAAATCTTAGCCTTATTTATTATAGAACACAAATGTAGCCCGATTCTTGTATTTGAAAATATATAAGGCTTTCTATATTTTCAGTACAACGGGCAATTGTTAAACTAAGGATTGAATTGTCTTAAAACAAATTTGGAAAATATATGGCAAATAAAGGCTTAAGGATGTTAGAATCCAACTTCATAAATCAAGGCTTAAAGCAGGAGTGGATTCGAACCGTGTACCGAAAAATTGACATTTTTTTTGTTTTTTTTTTTTGCGACCTTGATAGGAGTAAACATTTTGCTGTTAATTTCATATAATAAAAGTTTATACTAATAATAAACAAAATACAATTTATAATCATAAAAATTGTATAATGATTGTCTTTTTTTATGATTAGTATAAACTTGATTGTTTTAATTATATTTATTACGGCTATATTGGAATTTATAAGTGTGCATTTTATTATTATTTATTTATTTTGATTTTTTACTACTACTAGACTGAGATTCGAACCTGGGTCCTGCTTTATCAGCTGCCTGGATTTCCCACCAAGGATTACTTTTAATTTAATTTATTTGTTAATTTATTATTATTATTATAATTTGTAATATATTTTTGTTGTTGTTGATTTATTATTTTAATATATTTTTTAATTTCCTTTTATATTATAATTAATAAAATATTATTTATTATATATATTATATTATTATTTATTTATATCATTATATCATTGAACTCTTGGCTCAATCAGAACAGGTGTAAAAAACTTCTATATATTAAAAATAAACTATAAAATTGGCTCAATTTATCAGCAAGTGTATCTAATCTTCGGCTAGTGCCAGATAATTAGTTTTCATAGTTTAATATGCACAAAATGTATTTGTTTCTTACTGTAATTCGCTTAGAAGAATGTTACGCTAAATTTGGCTTGCAAATGATTCAAAGCTTTGTGTGATAAGTGAAACTCCATTCAGTTGGGTTTTGCTTTTGGGATTGGGTGCGGGCTGCGGGCGGCGGGTTGCGGGCGGCCTCTGACTCCGACTACGAGTCGGGGGGGACTGTGGCCCCGGGGCCTTGGCCCTGAACTTGCTTATCAAGGCGGCGGGCGCACAGAGCAAAGATTTACAATTTGTTGTTGTTTACATAATTACTGTAAAAATAACAGTTGCAAGTTGTAAATTGTTTTTAATCGCGAATGCGGTTTGAACAAATGCGAACTGACAGTCGAACCGGGCCCCAGACCCAGCCGCAGTCGCAGCTGAGGGCAATTAAATGCGCTTATCAATTTGGAGCCGTGGCTCGAATTAGCACCGCACACACACACACACACACACACACACACACACACCTAGCAGCCGTTCAGGCGTCCTCCGGCTCTCTGTCTATGGGGTCTACGGTTCTGGGCTCTGGGTTTGGTTTTGGTTTTGGTGTTGATGTTGGGCTCGGCTATTATTAAACAGTTTTACAAGCCGCTAACGCTTCAAAATTGTTGCTAATTAGTTGAATCGCGCACGCCGGCGCACCAGACCTTAAAAGCGCCCACTATAAGGTGTGCGGTCGCTGGAGCAGGGGGGGGGGGGAGACCGGGTTGGGGTCCAATAAAATTCTGTACACATCGTCGTCATATGCCAATTGTGTGTCACGCAGAGACAACAACAAAACAATCGAAGCGGGCCGAGATATGATTTCGGTTTTCGGTTAGAAACGCAAAATAAATGTTGCCGAATATTAAAAGTTGGCAAGAAAAAAGTGTTTAGCAGCTGAGTGAGAGAAGCGAGCCATAAATAAGCACACGAAATTAGCTTCATTTATGACATATTCGATTTGGAACCTTTTTGGTAAGGGCAAAAAAAACACAAAGAAAATTATTAGTAGCTGGGAAAAAAAAAGAATTTAGCAACTTAAAAAAAGAAGCGAGCTATAAATAAATACTCGAAATTGTCTTAATTAATGACATATTTGACTTGGATATTTTTTAGAAGGGAAAAAACTACGAAAATTGTTACTAGTTGAAACAAAAAAGAAAAGAAATTGCTAACTTAAAAAAAGAAGCAACGATTAATGAAGGGGAAAAAATAGACACTCGATATTAACTTAAATAAAAAATATATTTGAATTAGATTCTTTTGGAAGCTTAAAAAGAATGTTGGAGCAAATTGTCAATATTAAAAACAAATAAAGAATTTTGCCACTCAAATAAAGAAACGTAGATTGCAGTAAAAGAGACTTAGAATTAGATTAAAGAGCAATAGTTTTGGAATTTGTTTCCAGGCACAAAAAAATAAAAAAATATATAAGCGTTTTTAATTCAAAAACAAGACTTAAAGAAAGTTTTAACTGGTATTATATATAATTTTTTACTTTTAATAAACCTTCTACGATGTTTCCTATAGAAATACTATCAAGGCCATGATACAGTCATTCTTTAGAAAAAATGGGTATTCTTTCATATGCGAAGTGCTCTTGAAAAATTGCTATTTACAGATTCATTCTCATAAAGTTAACAGCATTTTGTTAATAGATCAATGTAAATATTCAATATGAACGTCAGCATAAAAAAAAAAAATAAACATTTATTTTCTACTCTTGAAGAAGACTTAAAAAAAAAATAAAAACCAAGCGCACAAATTAAATAACAATTGATTTTATGTGAAGACTTTTTACTGATTTTATTATTGTATATTGTAAATTGACTGATAGACTTCAATTGACCCGCCCCTGCCCCCCCCCCCCCCCCACTCCCCCGGAGCGCTCCGCACCTCAGGCCATAGAAAGTTTTTCAATTATTTTCAAAGTGACTTTTGAGAATCCTTGAACAAACAAATTAATACTTAAATTTCCTATTCGAATAGCTTACGGCAATCTTTGGCTATATCTTCATGGAAATCTTTAAATAATTTCGCTTGGGAAATCTACAAAACTTTCGCTACGCTTCGATTCCGAGCTCGATTTGTGCGCGCTTTTTCGTAAATATTGTTAATGTTGATCTATGTGCGTGTCACCAGAGAGTGTGTGTGTGTGGGTGTTTTTTTTGTTGTGTTTGTGTGTGTGTGTTTGTTTGTGTGTGTTTGTGTGTGTGTGTATTTGCTGGGTTGTTACTATCTCTATCTGTCAAAGCGTTGCCTATGAATATGTACGATCGTCGAGCCCGTGTGTTTTTATACCCTGTATCCATGAGCTACAAAGGGTATATTGCTAAGGCCATAAATTCTTGATCAGGATTGTTCAGCCGAGTCGTTCTAGCTATGTTCTTCTGTCAGAGTCTAAACTGGTAGCAGAACTAGAAGCATTATCTTTCATACAGATTCTCGTAAATGTTAGCTTTTCACTTTTCTACTTTTCAAAATTAAATCAAAATATTATATTAGAAACAAAAAAAAACTTCCCTGAAAAATTCCGATAAATAGGTAATATCAGCCCCCAGTTTTGGACATATTTCCCAGATTATCAAAGACAAAAATGCCAAATTGCCCGAATATGAAGCTTATCGTTTATCATATGTAGAATAAAGATACAATTATTGCGATAGCTCCTTTCACTTTTACAAAAGAATCGATAAATATCGATTTGTAATCCATGCTCTTATTTGACTAATCGGTTAATAACGAGTTAAAAAAATCGAATCGAATAGATATAGAGGCATCCAGGATTGTAGAGTTTACAATTGTCTAGGATAGTGGAGCATACTAAATAAGCAGGGGGGAATACCCTTAATTTTTGGAATACACCCCCATCGAATGACATCTTAAATATTTCACTAATAGAATAGTGGAGCATACTAAATAAACTTAACTTTTGGTATATATTTTCCATTTTAAGGCCCTGAAAATCTCATTCTGTTTGAACAATCAGCACAGAAGTTATAGAAAAATTAAATTGATTTTTTGTTATAGACAAACTGTCCGCCCCTTTGAATATGACTGTCTACAGGGTATTTGCCAGTCGAGCCAGCCTTGACGTTCACACTCCTATTTGTTGTCATTTGTGCATATATGATTCAGCCAGTGGGTATACAAAAAAACAACTCCCACAAGCACCACCAGCAGCACCACAATGCGAGTCGTTCGAGTTTTTCACTTCGGTTCGGGGACAACCGACTACGACAACGAACCGAACCGAACCGAACCGAGGCGAACGGTCGACCGCGACGAATGGTCGGTCGGTCGAACCGATCCCAACCCGAACCGAACCGAGCGAGCGAGCGAGCGTTAGGTCGGTCGACCGATTCATTCCGTTCCCGTTTGCCGTAACGCGGGTTGTTGGGTTGTGTCAATTCGAATTTCGCATTCGTTCGGTTCGGTTGTTGTTGGGGGTATTATTTTTGTTGTTGTTGTTCGTGGCCGTCGGATCTTCGAAGTAAAATTCATGTTAATGAATGTTAATTTATACATTTTGTAAGAATCTAAAATCTGTTTATTTCAACAACAACTGCAACAACGGCAACAATTATTGTTGGGGAAGCGCGCGCGAAATTGTTATTTGATTTTTGAAACGAGATTCGCTTGAGATTTATTTTTATTTTCGGCATATACTAGTCGTGCATGGAACGTCGCGTAGATCGCATCGATTGGGGGAAAACAAAACAACAGCGCGATTGACATGGATCCCGATTTCGTGAACAAATACAACCAAGTGCTGAATCGCCTGAAGCTTGTCGAGAACTTCGATGGCACCGATCCCGGCAAGCTGCCGCAGTTTCTACACAAAATCGACGCCCTGATGCCCGCGATCAACACATTCGATGACTACTACAAGGCGCAGCTGATTGGACACATTAAAAACAAATGCACAGATCGGGCCAGAGATGCGGTCTTCACCCGGCAGCTGAGCGCACCGGCGGGCACGGGCACGGGCAACGGCCACGGCCAGGTGGGCAATGGCGGGGCTCTGCTGAAGGCCGAGTCCTGGCACAAGCTGAAGGATCAGCTGCTGCACAGCTTTGCGGAGCGCGAGTCCAGCTACGCGCTGATACACAAGATACGCAGCGCTGTGCTCGACTCGAATATCGAGCTGTATTATCAGAAGATGTCGAAGCTGAAGCAGCGGCTGCTCAATCGCAAGCTGACCCACAATGATACACTGTACTCGCTGGAGGATATTGAGCGTATAACGCTGCAAGTGTTTCGGGATCACCTGCCGGAGCCGACGCACTCGATGATCCTGCGACGCAATCCCAAGAGCATGGAGGAGGCCTATCGCTATATTGTCGAGGTGCAGCAACAGTTCTATACGCAGAGCGGCCCGCTCGGCGGGGAGCAGGGCGCCACGTTCAGCACCAGCCACAAGCAGACCTTTGGCGTCGGCATGGGCGGCGTCGGCACGGGCACCGTCGGCTCCAGCATGGGCATGGGCTCCGGCGTGGGCATGGGCCTGGGCATTGCGTCCGTCGGCCTGGCCAGCACGGGCTTCTCGTACGGCCGCCAAATGTCCGAGAAGGGCACCGCCGGCTCCGCGCAGGGCTATCAGCAGAGCAACAGGAGCTACTACAATCAGTCGGCGCCCCTGGTGGGCGCTGGCAAAACGAATCCCATGTTCAAGAGCAACGGCAATCCCTCCTTCAAGTCCAGCTTCAGCTACAACGGCAGCGGGAGTGGCAGCGGGAGCGGGAGTGGGAGCTACTCCAACAGCAAGCTGGACAAGAACAAGTCCAAGGATGCGCTGAAGGGCTATCAGCAGGGTCAGGGTCAGGGCAAGAATGTGAAGGCGAACAGCGGCAGCGGCTGGCGGAAATAGCTCCAGATTGGATTGGATTTAGTCATGGGCCAATGAGCTAACCCCAATGCCATGACCTAATCTCTTTCCGCAAATGCTGTGACTAAGCCCCGATTGCGATTGCGATTGCATGCCTCATGCTAATTACCCCAATCTAATAGTCAGGTGGATGGATGCTGCGCCCGATGATGATTCTCTCTCTCTGTTGTTGTTGTTGTTGTTGACGATGATTGCAGCTCTGACACTAAAAACCCCATGTTAATTATTAGATCATAAGTCCCAAGTGTCCCCCCCCCCCCCACCGCCCCTCTCACTAAACCACCCCCGAACCCCTCTCAAATTGTTGTTTACAATAAAGTGTAAAGTCTAACACCCGCCCATGGATGTCGTCTATATGGACATACTATATTTCTTGGAATAGTTTTTGTCGCTTCGCTCCTATCTTATCATTTGTATATATCTGGCAGATATCTGCCATAAATCAATGGATAGTTTGACGCCAATTTTGCTTTGTTTTATATCAGCAGCTCAAGTGCCATTTATATTAATTGGCCCAAATGCGTCACGTCACGTACAATATTTTGATTTGTCTAATAAGAATAACCAGGGCTACACACTCGAAGGAATTAGTGAGTGGAGCGGTTCACAAATTGAACCAAAATTCCTGCCTGAAACTGGTTCCCTTTGTGAACCACATCCTTTAGTTCAGTTTTTGGTGTTTTTTTTTAAATTAATTATATTCTATTTTTTTTATAATATTCTTTTTAAAAAAGTGTTTCGGATAATTGACAAATTGAGGCCTGAGCTAAGCTTTGGTTCATCCTGCGGAAGTTTTTATTTAGAACCATCTTGTCTTTTCTTAGTTCACGGCTTGAACCAACTTGTTGCCTGAAACTGGTTCCCTTTGTGAACCACATCCTTTAGTTCAGTTTTTTTTTTCAAATTTGTTAAACAATTCAATCTCTAAAATTATATTCTATTTAAAAAAGCGTTTCAGATAATTGACAAATTGAGGCCTGAGCTAAGCATTGGTTCATCCTTTATTTAGAACCATCTTGTCTTTTCTTGGCTTGAAAAATGACAACTAACATATCCCTTGATTTCCCCCGACTAACTTCCTCCGAAGCGCCATATAAGCAATATCGATCAAAGCGAACCGGTTCGGCCTAGAATTTGTACTTTTAAACACTTCAAATTAAACCCTAAGCCAGTTCAAAGCCAAATATGCAACTCTTGTAAACTATAAGCCTATAAGTATCTTGAACCAGCTAAATGCCCAAGGCACAGCCGAACCTAGGCCTGAACCGGATCACATTTTTTTAATTATCTAAAAAAAACTATTTTTCATTTAAAACTATTTTGCAATTCTATAAAACTAATTTAAAATATTGCTTTAAAGCGTTTTTCAAAATTGACAGTAATATGCTGAAACCAGGTTTAAACCAAAAAAAAAGGGATTTATGAACCGAACCATTGGTTCAAATCATGAACCGAAACGCCAATTGTAAAATGTGCCCTAAAAATTTAGGCTAAAATTGACAGAAATTAGTTGAAACAAGGTTCAAACCCAGACCTGAATCCCTTGATGTGAAAAAAGAGTTTCACGAACCGAACCTCGTGACTGGGTATTGGTTCAAATCATGAACCGAACCACCAATTGTCAAATCTTCCTTATAGATTTAAGCTAAAATTGACAGAAATTTGTTAAAACAAGTTTCCAACCAAAACCCAATTCCCTTGATCTGCAAAAAGAGATTCACGAAGCGAACCTAGTGACTCGGCATTGGTTCAAATCGTGAACCGAACCATGAACCATTTTTTTTTGTGTATTCCCAGCCCTGGTATATGTATACATAAATAGTTGCTTGAGGTACTCGCACTCACCGCATGCTGTGTTCCACTGCGTGAGCCCGCGGAGCAGTTGTCATAGTTGGTATCCGGCGGCGCCGGCTCGTTGGTCTCCGGCAGCTTGACGCCGCGCGTCTTGGTCTTGTCGCGCTCCGGCTTGCCGAAGAGTCCACGGCGCTCGGCCATGCGGATGAGGTACTTCTCGTTGAGCTGGGTGAGGGCCTTGCGGCGGACGAGCGAGAGGTAGCTGCCCGTCGCCAGCTGCTCGATGCAGTTGTCCTGGTTGATGCAAATGTCCGGCACAGTGTCCTGGACGAACTCATCGATGTCGGGCGTCACAATCAGATCGATGCTATCTACGCGCGGCAGCTGGACAGCCGCTGGCGCCGCCGATTCGCCCGGCTTGGCGTTCAGTTCTGGCTGGGATTTGCGCTTATCCTCGGCGGCGAGCTTGTCCTTTTTGCGCGGCGACTCCTTGGACATGGCCGCAGCGGGTATATTGGCCGCCTCAGCCTCGGCAATCGCCTCCAGACGCTTCACCTCCCGGTACGCCTGCCGATGCTTCTCCAGCGCCAGCCTGTTGATCACGCCCAGCACATGCTGCACCATATCCTCGTTCTCGGTGCCGACAATCGAATGCGTTTGGTAGAGCACAAACTGGATTTGCGGCCGCGACATCGACATGGTCAGCGTGAGCAGCTGCTCCTCCAGAATGCAGCCCACGCGCTGTTTACCCTCATCGCTGACCTCCGATTCGGTGAGCACCTCCAGCATGCTCAGATCTCCGCCCCGGGAGCAAATCAAATCAATTGGATCCGAGATGGCGCTAAATGAATTCGGGGGCGTGGCAAAGACGCCGACAACACTGCGAAAGCGATTCGATTCCATGGGAAAGGAGGTGAAGGCGTCGCCAAAGAGCCGTATATTGTTGACCTGCAGGGGAAGATTAGATCCCTAATCTTGGGATATATGGGAGAGTTATATATGTATATGTAGATCTTACGCCTATGGTTTCCATATAGCGTCGGTAATCCTTGAGATTGGCGCCCGCGCCGTAGACATAAAAGTTATTCACGCGATTCACGGAGTAGAAAAGTGCCGCCAGGTAGGCCGTGGAGCGGGGCGAGTCCACATGGGTTTGCAGTATGTCACCTGGTTGACATGGACATAAAGTATGTTCCAATTAAATCCAAAAAATATTTAGCCTATTTACCGTATAGCTCGAAATAGTCCATGAGCTTGGACATGATCGCCGGGCCATACGAAAAGTTTTTGTCCTGCAAGAAGGAGATCTAGAGAAAGCTGGACGGGATTGGGTCTATCCCAAAGGGCACCTGCATAATAAAATAGTGCTTGGTCATGAGCCGCGATTTGGTGAACTCGCTGCGATCCTTGGGTATAATGGATATCACCAGCGGGCAAATGTTGTCCCATTTGCAGTGCTGCTCCAGCAGCGGCTGCTCATCCTCCGGCCCGTGCACCGTATAGCCCATTTCCGTGAGTATCTTATTCGCCTCCGACTTGTTGCTGGGTTTTGGGGAAATTATCAAATTGGAGCTGGCCACGGGCAGGGCTAACTTACCGCAGGAGAAAGGGATTTATCCAGCCGGTGACAACGGGATTGGCTGCCGCAATGGCCACCTTCTCGTTCTGCAGGTGTATGGGCAGCAGCTGGGAGAGTCGGAGGGCGCCGACGCCGATCCGCATGCGGGATATGGAGGCGGCCAGGCGCACCCGATGCTGCCACAGCACATTAGCAATTTCTGGCGAGGAGCGAGGAGCGGGGACGTCAGGGATTAGCTGAATGGCATGAGATGGCCACCTACCTGTGACCTGCGCCTCCTGGTAGAGCTGCGCCTGCTGTTCGTGATATTCCGAGTTGCGATTCTTGAAGTCGCGATCGTAGAGCTCGAAGAGCATCAACCAAATGCGCTGCTCATCCTCGATGTACTGCGGAAAGATATATACAGATAGATATATATATATATATATGTGCCAAGGATATATATGTAAATATGTACATATTCATTTTATTTCAACTTTCACTTTTCCTCCCGCGAGAAAATTTAAATCCACGCGTTCTAGCGAAAGCTTTCATTTCCACGCAGTTTGCCAGCTTTCGACCAAATACTTCTTTAAAAATGAGTACGAATTTCGCCCATTTTCCGCTTTTGGAAGTGGATTACGCAAAATCAGCAAAGCAAGTGTAAAATAAGTTTCAGCAAGAACTTAATTTTACGAAAATTGTGCGAGAAATTTTCCAAGCTCTGATTTTGAACTCGTTTAGATCACAAAAATATGGTATAGTAAATTCAGATCGAGTCAGTCAGTCAGTCAATCAGTCAGTCAGTCAGTCAGTCAATCAAGCAGTCAGTCATAATTGAGATATTAACATATACAAGCCCTACGACTACGAAATTCCACTTTATTTTACCTTTTTGTAGCGCTCCTGCTCATAGAAACCGATAGCCGACAAGGCGTTGCACAACACTGTTTTATCTGAAAGCAAAAAGTGAGGTTATGTCGGATAGAATCTCAAAGCAACAACTACTCACAGCGAAACACGTCGTAGATCAGCGAGTAGGCCAGCCGCATCTCGTGCTCATTCTGGAAGACAACGGGCAGGGCGGGTTTGCGCAATAGCTTGGCCGCATTCGCAATGGTGGGCAGATTCCAGCGAGCGCTGGCCTTCAGCCGAATCCTCACCGTAGTCGCATGACAGTGCTTGAGGACGCGACTGCGCCGTCCGTTGGGACTGATGCTGGGCGAGATGATTTTGGTGATGCGGTCCGGATCGAAGGCGGGCTTGTCCCGCTTATCGATGTCCTTTAGGGATATATTGATGTCGCCGGACCCGTTCACCTGGCGCTGGATCTCGAGCAGCATGAAGTACATCTTGTCCTGCCACTCCTCGTCGCTGGGCAAATAGATTTGCTTGGCCTTGCGCAGCTGTGTGCTGCGCTCCTTGAAGATGGCCGGATAGACGGAGAATATGTCCGCCAAGCTGAGAAAGAACAATTGATTCGACATCGTCCGCACGCCTGCAACGAACAGCAGCAACTGCCAGCCGCCAGCTGCCAGCCTGTTGTCCCAATCCCCAATCCCCAATCCCCGATCCCCGCCAGTGACAACTGCTGATTTCCATTTCCATTTTCCATTTCCATTACCAAATTCACTCTGGTTCGTGCTTAACACCAATTCAATGCTGCGAGCGAATCGACAACGACTCTGCCAGCTCCATGCAATACTTATCTATCTCGCATTCCCCTATCCCCCCAAGGCCCACTCTCTCTCTGCACTCGGACAAAAAGAGGAGACTGGGCTAATAATAATAATAATAATAATAATTATAACATCAACAATAATAATAATAACAATAATAATAATAATAATAATGATAACAATAATAATAAAAATAATAATAATAATAATAATAATAATAATAATAATAATAATACTAATAACAATAATAATAATGATACTAATAATAATAATAACAACAACAATAATAATAACAATAACAATAATAATAATAATAATAATTATAACAACAATAATAATAATAACAATAATAATAATAATAATAATAATAATAATAATAATAGATAACAATAATAATAATAATAATAATAATAATAATAATAATAATAATAATAACAATAAAAATAACAATAATAATAATTATAATACTAATAACAATGATAATAATAATAATAATTATAACAACAACAATAATAATAATAACAATAATAATAATAATAATAACAATAATAACAACAACAATAATAATAATAATAATAATAATAAAAATAATAATAATAATAATAATAACAATAA
The DNA here is from genome assembly GCA_035045885.1 of Drosophila borealis. Taxonomy (NCBI): domain Eukaryota; kingdom Metazoa; phylum Arthropoda; class Insecta; order Diptera; family Drosophilidae; genus Drosophila; species Drosophila borealis. The sequence continues at coordinate 821,418 of JAWNOR010000164.1, read as the reverse complement.
TAATAATAATAATAATAATAATAAAAATAATAATAATAATAATAATAACAATAATAATAATAATAATAATAATAATAATAATAATAATAATAATAATAATAATAATAATAGAATAGAGTATCAAAAGCCCGATGACATATTATATATGATGACATATGTATGAATATATATTGCAATTAGGTAAAAAAATCTATTAATAAGAATTTTAAAAGCTTGAAAATGTTTGATACTTGATAAGTATTGTTCTAGCAAGAGTATTATGTTTAATTCTCATTTTTCTTTTTTTTTTCTGTGTATATGTTATGTTCTGATTCTTTGTCGAACTTAATATTAAATCGAAGTATTTATATCTTGGCAAAGCATAAGTTATATAATAAATAATAATAATAATAAATATAAATAAGGAATAATAAAAAACTAACATAAATATTTTAAACAAAATTAAAGATAAAACGAATAAAAGGGAATAAAAAACTTATTAAAAAAAACCCTTTTTTTTATTTTAATTATTTATTTTGTTTAACTTTGGAAATTTAATAGGAATTTCTGGGTTGAGACTAGACTTTATTTCTCTCAGTGCACAATTCATATGGAGCATGCAATGTGCACGCTATTGCTCACCACAAAGGACAAAGCGTTCGTCAGTTGAGTTCGTTACGTTAGGTTCTATTTGAGCCGGAGCCGGAGCGGGAGCCGGAGCGGGGTCTGGTCTGGGGTCTGTGACGGATCTGGCCGATATCACACTTACCTTTTATTTTTTACGGCCTCAGCACGCGGCCATAAATTCCCTTTGCCATATTAGAGGGGCGGGGAGAGATGTGCGCTGGTTCGCATGATTTGCTCTGATTGGAAACCGTCTTCAATAAATTGCCAAATGTCACAGTCCAACGCCCGTTGACAACCGCCAACGCAGGGGGGGGGGGGTTGTGGCATGGGCGGGGGCGTGGCAACCAGTCGCAATTCATGCAACGTGTTTGCATTGATTAGACTATGCCCCACTCTCCCTCCTCCCCTCCAGTTGGGCGCCATTTAATGAACAGCTTTGGCTTTGAGGAACGCTCAATTTGGAGCTCAGCCATCAAATTAGTCATCGATTATCCCTGGAGGCGGGGGATAGCCGGAGAAGGTTACAGCTAACTGGCGGCGGCGGGGGCAGGGGGGAGTCACCCAGCCATTTGTTGGGTCGTCATTTCTCTATATTGGCCTAGGTCAAATATCGATTATCGCTGCCTGTCTATTGGGTCAGATTCAAATTGAATGTCAATTTGATTGGCATTTCTGGGTTACAAACTATTACAGAGAATTCTGCTATTATAAATATATTTATATGCATATATACATAAAGTTCAAACTTGGGTGTATTATAAATTTATCACGGTTTGTTTAGGAAATGGAGGAATAAAACTATGCATAAAACTAATTGTAATGACTGACTGATTGGTGATCTATACGAAAAATTATTTTACGCGCTTTTCGCAAAATCCAAGCTTTCTCGGTGGAAAAAAAACGATTCATGCATGTTTGTTTTGCGCATTTGCAAACATACATACATGCATGCATACATACATGCATACATACATGCATACATATATACATACATATGTACATACATACGCACGCACATACATACATGCCAACGTACATCTACATACATACATATATGTACATACATACATTTACATACATACATATGTACATACATACATACATACATACATACATACATACATACATACATACATACATACATACATACATACATACATACATACATACATACATACATACATACATACATACATACATACATACATACATACATACATACATACATACATACATACATACATACATACATACATACATACATACATACATACATACATACATACATACATACATACATACATACATACATACATACATACATACTTACCCGCCCCACCTCCTCCTGCGCCACCGCCTCCTGCTCCACCAGCACAAGTTGATGGACGTTTCCTGCCTTGTTGAATTGCAGCAAGGCCTACTTGAATTCTTGAGAATCGAGGAGGAGAGCACTTGATAGAAATTCGTTTTATTTAAATTTGCAGCATACCGACAAATAAGCCTGGTCTGCGTTTAGTATTAGAAAACAAACATGCATGCATACATACATACATATATACATAAATCCATGCACACACAAACACACACACACACATACATAAATACACACACACACATATATAATACTTATATGCCATAGTACAAAATACTTGCATTATTATATATTTTCTTCCAAAAAAGCCCACTATTATAATATTTGAATAGAATCTATACTTTATTTATGGCTAGTTATACATATTTATATACATATATATATATATATATATATATATATATATATATATATATATATATATATATATATATATATATATACATATATACATATATATGTACTTGGAATGTGTGAAGAGACATGTCAGTATAGCCCATCAGTAAAGTCTACGATAATATCTCTCTACATTTTAGGATTATCTAGATAGAACTTGTCTCTGTTGCATATTCATATGTCAAAGTTGTCCGGATCGGTTCACTCTATCCTATGTCTGAAGCCATAAATCATATATGTATATACTTTGAGTGCCTAAAGATAAATGTCAGAATAGCAATCTGTCTCTCAGTTTCTATGATAATAACTATCTAAGTCTGAAGACAGTCTCGATAGAACTTGTCTTGGTTCCATCTATTTGCTGCATATCCCCAAGTCTAAGTTAAACGGATCGGACCACTATATCGCATAACTGCTTATAGGAACTATAAGTCAAAAATTGAGTTTATGCTTGAACAGCTTGTTAGCTTTTGAAATATTTTTACCATTTATTATGTATGTAAGCCCATAGGATAGCTATTTCATATAGGTCTCAGAAGATCTATCGATCCAAATTAGAGCTCTTAAAGCAAGAAACTCTTAGATATTAACACTTAAGATATCAAAAGTAAGTTCCCCAATTACTAGTTTCAATATGTTCCCAATATACAGAAAGGAAACATTATAATAAAATCGTATAACTATATTAATTGGCAACCAAGGGAATTATCAATGGAGGGAAATTTCGAAATATACTAAATATTTGTAGTCTCAGTATCGGAATACTACATCCAGATCAGATTGTTCCAATATACAACAACTGTATAAATAGATCATTTTATAGCTAAGTATACTACAAATACATTCGCCAGGGTATTCGCTCTTCGGCACTCGCGAATATGTCTTTTTCATTGTTGTGAAAATTGGATCTAATTTATGGGCTTTAAGGTGACTAATCTGGACATGACGAATCTAGACGCCTTTGGCCAGTGGCCATTATAATGATAAAACAGTTTATGATTTTCATATCTAGCTGCGATCGGCGGGATTGTTGGCCGTACCCTAGTAAAAACAATATATACACTATACTATATACATTTTATAGTACACCTCTCTATCTCTATATGAACTTGAGCTGTCGTCCGGCCGGGGTTGGGTTGGGTTTGCTTGGCCCAGCCCGGCCCGGCCCGGCCCGGGCTGTCTGCTATCGAAACTCTATACGGAAAAAAAAAATAAGAAAGATAATTTAATTATTCTAAGCATTAGGAACCTGCAGCAACTTGTGCAGGTTATCAGAACGTATACGTCAAAGATAACTCAAGTGTCATAATTAATTTCTTCAGGTTTTTGTTTTCCTTCTTATTTTGTTTTTTTTTTTTTTTTGGCCGTAAGCTACCCAGGCTTAGTTAGGGGCGGAGTCGCGGAGTGCGTGTCTTCTGGAAATCCGCCGTCATAAATAATGTTTATTTGTTTTTGTTTTTGTTTTTTTTTTTTTTTTATTAAGAAGCATATTTATTATATATAAGATGTATGTAATACAATAATTTTGTTGTCTGTCCGGTTGGTTGTTTTTGTTTTTTGTTTTTTTTTTTGTTTTACTTTTTGGGTTTTTTTTTCTGTTTTATCCATTTTATATAATCATATAAAACACTGAGCAGCTACAATACAAATATTGTGATAAAAACTTACAACATAACCTTTAATACATAAAAATACTTGCATAGTCTACAAATCGTATCGTTTATGGAGATGCCACTGCTTCTGCTTCTTCTTCTGCTGCTGCTGCTTCCTCAACTGTGTGAGCCAAACGCCGTTATCTACTGCTGCTGCTGCTGCTGCTCTCTTGCTCGCCCTCTCTTTCTGTCGCTCATCTCCTAATTTGTTCTCATGTTTTATATAAATTTTTTTTTGTTTTGCTTTTGCTTTTTCACTCGCCTCATTGCACGCCGCATTTGGCGATTGTTGTTTTTTCGGTTGGTTTCTTTTAGTTTTCCGTTTTTACCCTATTAAAAATTTGTTTTCCTCGCTTTGTTTATTGATTTCTGCTATGCCACCTTTTTTTGTATTTTTTGTATCTTTGCTCGCGGCGTAGGCGGGTGTAGATCGGTAGAACGTAGAATTGAGTGCAGTTGTTGGATGGGACAGCAAATGAGAACGAAAAGAAACAAAACAAAAACCATGAAAAAAAATAAAGGCATATTTTTAGGGGCGCGGCTGAGAGTTCTCTTTTACCGCCGCGCCCCGCTGAGAAATTTGCCAATAATTTGCATGAGTTTAGTGTCCGAGTTTTTTGTTGTTGTTGTTTTTGTTTATATGATTCTTCACAATATTCTTCTACTAAGTTTGATGTTTTGTTTGTTTTTGTTTTTGTTATTTGCAGCGTTAATTACAATAGAAATTATGTTTATGTTTGTATATATATTTGCGTAATTAAAATTAAATATTCATCGTATAAAACATATAAAAAATTGAGACGCGACATCAAATCGAAAGCGTTTGTTCGTTTAAACCAAAAAAATATATATTTAAAAAAAAAATAATTTTTGACTACGAAAATTGATTTAGATTTTTTTTTTGCCGAGTATTTTTGTTGTTATTTTTGGTTCGAATTCGTTTTGGAAAACATAAAGCAACGCTGGGGGGTACGAAGAGCCCGGCCCGAAATCATAAGAAACAATAATAAACAAAGGATTTAACATACAATTTTTGATGTTTTTTTTTTGTTGTTTTTAGTTGTTTTTTTTTTTGTTGTTTGTTTGTTATTTTATACACATCTTTATGATAGGGGCGTATATAATGTATGTATATATAATTATAAGTAATAAATTTTCAATATTTTTATTTAATTATTTGCACACATGAATAAAAAATTACTATTTGCAATCATATATATATAAAAAATAAACTTAATTATCAGCAGCGGTCCCTCATCTCGTCCCCTTGTCACATCCTAAGCATCACCTGCTACATATATCATATCATATATATACGTTTATATATATATATATATATATATTTATATCCGCCTTTCCCTTCAACCGTTCTTTCTTTTCGTTTTACTTTAAGCTTAATAAATTTTGGAAGAGTAAACAATACCATCGAGTTGCAATTGTTGCTGCATTATGCATTTATATCTGCGCAAGTGTGTGTATGTGTATGTGTGTGTGTGTATACATGGCTGTGTGAGTGTGTCGAGCGAGTGTGAGTGAGTGAGCGTGTGTGTGTGTGTATGGGTGTATTATATAGATCGCTTGAATGAAAACTAATGGTTAATGCGTATTTTTATGTTGTTCTACACCTCCTCTCACCCGTTTCTCTCTCTCTCTCTCTCATTCGGCTCTCTTTCGCTCACTTTGATTTACTTTTCATTCGAGTTTCTTTAACTAATTTTTTATAATCTTTTTGTTCTTTTTTGTTTTTTGTTTTTTTTTTTGTTTCTGCTTCGTCCTCTGTTTTCATCTCTTATACGTATAAACTTTTATAATTTTATACTAAAGATTTTTACCGTTTTCTTTTCTTTTTTTGGATTTTGTTTTGTTTTTTCTTTTCCCTTTTTACTTTGTATATATATAAAAAAAGATGTCCAAAGTTTTTACGTTACGTTATTGTATATACGTGTTTTTTTGTTGTTTTTTTTTTTAGTTTTTAAAGTGGATCGTTCTTTTTTCTTCTTTCTTAACTTGTTTTTGTTGTTCTTTCTGCCTGTTTGCTTTACAGTTGTCCTATGCTTTAAATGATTTTCTGCCTTATTTGTTGAATGTTTATATATGAGCGCAGTGCGCTAATCAGCGCGTTTACTATATATATATATATATATATATATATATATAAATATATATATATACTATAGATATAGTAATAGTATCGTACTATGTATATATGTGGGGGGTGTTGTTTGCCTTCCGTCCTTTGCTTTCTTCATATATATATATATGAATATATATATATATGTATGTATATATATGTGTGTAACTAACGGCGCTTTACTTTGTCTCCTCCTTCTCCTTGTTCTCCTCGGTCGATTCCTTCTCGTTCGACTGTGGGAAAATTGAGAAATCATTAGTCATTCATTAGTCATTAGTCATTACTCATTAGTATACAATAATATCAATTCGAGTGTGGGCCTTACCTTGTCCTTCTCCAACTCCTTCTCGATTTTGTCGCCCTCGGTGCCCTCCTGCTCATTTGATTTCTCCTGCTCGCCGCCTTCCTTGCCCTCCTTGGTCTCGGGTCTGTAAAAAAAAGGCAACAATTTCGATTAGTTTTAATCGATTAAATGAGAGCATTTTGTACTCACTCTGGCTTGGGAATGTGCGCATTCAGATCGAGCTTTGTGCAGATCTCATCCCAGTCGGGGAAGCACTTGTCCTTCATGCGCGACACGTGTCCAATCAAATTGGGACACTTCTCGGTCATATAGTCCCGCAACGGATACGCAATATCCTTGGACAGATAGTGCAGTTGGGAGAGGACCGCAAATGCGACCACATCCAAGGTGGTGGGCTCGTCGCCAAAGAAGAAGGGCTTACAGTCGAGCATCTCGCTGAGCACCTTCAGATCGTTCTTGCCGAACTCCTCGATCTCCTCGGCGCTGTGCACACCGATGCCGTGCGCCTTGAGCTTTTTCGTACCCTGGAACCACTTGTTGTGTTGAATATCGGTTGCCAAATATGGTTTTGGTTTTGGTTTTGGTTTTTTTTTTTTTTGATTAATGTTAAACAAAATGCAGAGGATGCACAACGGGCAACGGGGGGTTGTTAGGAGTAGTTACACAATATACACACACACACAGAGAGGTTAGCAGTAGTAGAGGAAACACCATCGAAAAATCAACATAAAAATATATAATAAAAGAAACGAAAAAAAAGAGAAAAACACCATGCAAGAGTTAGTGATAATGAATGGAATTTGGTTTGATCTTATTGTAGGTTTGCTTTTCGTTTTCGTTTTTTTTGCTTTAAATACAGCCTTGCAGCAGATATATACAGTCGGTTCTCTCAGTGTAATCTTAAAAAGACTAGCTTTAGATACGGATCTGTTTCAATCAGATGGGAGTACTATATCATATCATATATATCAACTAAATCTTAGCAATATCGGATGACTAAATCACATATACACAGTCAGTTCTATATAGCCATGTCCCTTTGTCTGATCCGATCTCTCAGTCAGATGGGAGTACTATATCATATCATATATATCAACTAAATCTTAGCAATATCGGACGACTAAATCACATATACACAGTCAGTTCTATATAGCCATGTCCCTTTGTCTGATCCGATCTCTCAGCTTAAGCAATCTTGTTGAAACTAGCTACAGATAGGGATCTTTTTATCCAATATCGGATTATTATAACACATATACACAGTCGGGTATATATAGCCGTGCCCATCTGTTTGATCTGTTCCCTCAGTTTTAAACAATCTTAGTAAAATTAGCTACAGATTCGTATATTTATACGGTTAACATATCAATATCGGCCAGATGGGAGTACTATATCATATAACTGGAAAGCTCATCTGTTGTTTGCTGTTTATAGACACATATATACGCCTAATCTTAGCAATATCGGATTACTATATCACATAACTATAGTTATTTGATTCCACAAATGTATAGCAAATCTGTCGGCAAGGGTATTAGATGTTCGGTTAACCGAAAATAAGTGTTCTTACTTCTTGTTCTTCGTGTTATTGTTGCCGGCAATTGCGGTATTTGTATATATCATCATAATTGGGTTATATGAGAGGCAACGCTGAACATAAACAATAGGACGCTCCGAAGCCAAGCACCGTTATTGTTTATGTCCACATGATATACTACTATAAACAAAATTTTGAATGTAACTGTCGGTGCTTTGGGTCTAGTCGCTGCGACAGGCTCTGGCAATAGTTCTGGCTCTAGTGTGTGTGTGTGTGTGTGTGTGTGTGTGTGTGTGTGTGTGTAGGTGTAGTTGTGGGAGGTGCAACATAATACGGCAACGATTCCAAGAGCCTGTCACTGTTGCCTTTTCATCGGCTTCTGTGTCAATATGTTTATTTACACTAGCCAGAAATATGCCAGAACCAGACGGAAAAATCGACTCGAATTCCCAATAAACATTGCGACAAGCCTCAGATTCATGGAAACTACAAACTAAGGTTTGATGGATTTCTAGTTTTCTAGTTTTCTAGTTTTCTGGTTTTCTAGTTTTCCAGATATAGTCTCTGGTTACGTATTTCTGGCAAATTACCTTGCGACCAAATGTGATTTTGAAGAAAAAGTTCAAAATCGAATTGGGCAAACGCAGGCCGAGCGCATGCTGCAAATTCACTTTGTAGCCCTTGAGTACATTATCGGGATACTTGGCCCGCCAGTAGAAGATGATCCAAATGAGATGATTCTCGAGCATGGCAATTGTGGCATAGGACACATTGCGCTGTTCAGCGGTCAAGCCGGCATCCAAATTCTTGTCATACTTGGCCGACAGCTCCTTGATGATGATGGCCGAATCGGCGATTTCCTCGCCATTTAGCTCAATGAACGGCAATTGGCCCTTCTTGGAACGGAAACGCATCTTGTGGTCGACATTCTGGAATTAGTATATACATATGTATAAATATAAGAAATCGGAAATTTAATGCATAAATAATGAGTAAGCGTTGAGTAATAATTGCGGGCTGAGTAATATGCTTGGCTGGGATTGGTGGGGGTGGCCCCGCAGGCGGTTTCTGTTGATATTATTATTCTCAATAACTTTTTCCATATCGCGCATTCCGATTCATGGATGGATGGATGGATGGATGAATGGATGTGTGTGTGCGTGCATGACTAATGTGCTTGCAATGTAGTTCAATCTCTGTCTCCCACGCGACCCGGCACGGCCTGTTTCGATGTTCCGGCCGCTAGATGGCGCTCATGACATATATAGCCCTGTATACATACAATCGCATATATATATATGTATGTATATACGTACGCACGCACATACTTGCACACTTATATATGTATGCCAAAAGCGAGATGCTGCCAGCCGAAACAACCACTAGAAAAAGCTGTACCGAAAAATCAACCAACACCCAACTACCCCCACTGTGTGCGCACTCACACATACACAAAGCATGCTGCTTGTAAAATTACACACACGAACGCACACGACGAGGAGTTGGAAAATTTCCAATTGCCGCTTTTTGAATTTGGCATATTCCAGTGTCAAAGCTGCTTGCCGCCGCCGACTTCCAGTGTGTACACGTACAATATGCATGCGCCGTTAACCGTTACAAAAAAAGTGACAGTTATGTCCGGCACATTTTGAGTTAGCATGTGTGTGTGCACATATAATTTCTAATTAGAAATTGTCCACAACAAAAGCGGACAGTCATATCGGGGCGTAGCATATTTCATGCTTTGGCGCGGAGGGCAACAAACAGGGCAAACAGGCAGGGTGTGGTTGCAAACTCGCACACACTCGCATATAGCAAACGAGAGAGAAGAGAGAGAGAGCGTCAGAGGGCGAATGAGCAAAAAGAGATTATGTTTTCCAGCAGCAGCATCGTCGCTGCCCAGGCTGAAAAGGGTGGAGTCGTCATCGTCGTCGTCACATTTAATTCCAATGATCCACAAAAAGGCTGCCTCGAAAATGGAAGAAGCTGCCTCCAACGCATAACTGTCGCCACCACCGCACCGCAGCCATAGCCGCAGCAGCAGAGGCCGAGGCAGCGGCAGCATTTGCCGGCGACGCATTGTCGCTACACAATGCAAATGTTTATTTTTTATTAAATCATTATGCCAATTAAGCGGAGACGGGGCTCAATTTTGGCGCAGTGTGTAGAGTTTTGCATTGGCAACAATTGGATGCATGTTAAAGACACGACAAAAATGAACAAGAACAAGAACAGGGGAACAACAACAACTAACACGCCATGCAATTATGCAGCGCTTGCGTGTGCGTGTGTGTGTGAGTGTGTGACTTGGAAATCCACACCCTGCCTTAAGCACAAAGAGCGGAGTTTTAGCAGAGAGCGAGCGAGCGAATGAGCAACAACAAAGGCAGTGACTGTCGCCGCAACCGTTGCAGTTATTGCATATGTATGCGCAGTCTTTGTTTTGAGGCAAATATGCGGCTATTAATTAAAATATAAAAAAACAACAACAAAAACAACGAGTAACGTTTGACTGCATTTGTCGTTGGCATTTTTAAAAAGAAATAAAACAAAAAAAATGCAAAACTCCACTTCCCCTCACACACACACACTAACGCTGCTGCTGCCGCTGCCTTTGCTGCGCTCACACGTACAGTTGTACTCATACAGGGTTGCCAGACCGTGCTGACGCGTCAACACTTTGTGCTGGCAATATGGCACGGCGCGCGAACATTTGAATAATTGTGAATTGTAAAAAACGGATGTGTGTGTTGTGTATGTGTGCGTTCGGCGTTGGCTTTTGCGCCGCAATTTCCACAAATTAATTGAAAATGGAAATTTATGCACGCACAACAACTGCCCTGCCGGCTGTTTGGTTTTATTTGTAATGCATATTGAAAAAGTGAATTAATTGCACAATATACATGCATAAATACTTACGAATGGCAGTCACATTGGAATGCCAACTATGCGGGCGGCAATAAGCAGCAACAACAGCAGCCGCGCCTAAGCAGAATCTTGTTGTTGTTGCTGTTATTGTTGTTGTAGCTGCTGCCTGGCGTTGTTAATGATTTCGACACGCTCGCTACACGCTTGTGGTGTGAAAAAATATGCGTTTGGTTTATCACCCGTCTCCTGCTGCTGCAGTTGTTTATTTTTGGGCAAGGCAAAATGTGCGCCTGCCTTTTAATGTATACAAAATGCAGCAATGCGTTTACAATAACAACAGTCAGCGGCCATAATGGGGGTACGACAATGACGGGGGGGCGGGGGCGATATCACTCGATTTCATGAACGCTCGCCCTTCTACAGCGGCTTGTTGGCATTGTGATTAATGAAAATGTCAAAGGTCCATTTCGTTCCATTCAGTTTGTTGAACTCTCCCAAAGCTCTTATCATAAAGCGGAACAAAATGGAAAGTGCGCTGCGACTGCGTCGTCGTTGTGCATTGCGTACACATTGCACGCATACACACGCACACGCACACACATTCACACAAATTTATATCTGACGTACTGTCAATCATAATTGCTTGCGGCTGCCGGCTGCATACAGCAGCTGCTGCCGTTACTTTCCCATTGCAGCCAAACGGCGATAAATCAATTCAATGAGCCGCGGCAGAGGCAGCGGCAGCGGCAGCATATGGCAAAAGCTGCTGGCGCATTATCAGCTTAGGAAGGGAATTTCATCTCGCGCGCCCAACTACTTGAGAGCATCAATTAACATTCTTACAGCTCACACTCACTCAGGCTACCCCCCTCTTTCGACCCCCGCGCACTCATTAAGCCATGTAATTAATAAGATTAAAGAAAACAACAATTGCGTCGTCGTCGTCGTCGCTGCTGCTGCTGCCGCCGCCGCCTGGGGCCGCACCCATTTTTGTAAGTCTATAAAATATGAAGGAAAATATATGCAAAACGCATCGCGCGCGCGCCTAAAGCTTTAAAACTTTTGGAGCGTCGCGAGCTCTGTTAATGGACAGTGGGGAAAAATGAACGCCGGACAGTCGAGACGGTTATTTGTCTAGCTGGGCTACTTAAAGATAAGGCGCAGTAATAAGAGTGGATAGCAGAGAGGAAGGGGGTTTAGCGCAGCAGCAACAATTTTTTTTATTAAAAGCAATTACAAAACGGGCACAAACGGGGCTTGGAATTTTTGTGCAAGGCAAAGACAGAGACTGAAAAAACTAAATGAAGCAGAGCGCGCTGCAGCTGCAGCAACAAAGACAAAGACCAGAGTATTAAATGGGAGCCGTTGCTGCTGCTGTGAGAGCGAGCGCATAAATCGGAGAGAGAGAGCGCCAGTGCCAAGTGCAAAATTTGAAGCACAACTTCGCATTGGGGAAGGGTGAGGGAGTCAGTTGTGTGTGTGTGTGTGTGTCGGTGTGGAGTATAAAGCACAACTTATGTGAGAGAGCGGCGGCGAGACGTTGACAACGAAACAGCAGCTAGGCAGAGGCCAGGCCAGGCCAGGCCAGGCACAGCGCAGCGCTGCGGCGTCGGCGCACACACAAATTTTATGTATACGCTGTTTCATGTAGACGCACACACACACATGCACATGAACAGACAGGAATAAAATCCAGCAGCAGCAGCAGCAACAACAAAACGCCTGGCCTGGCTCGCTACAGGTTCAAATACGGGTACACACACCCATACATCCACGCATTGGAAGTCTGCCTGTGTGCGTGTGTGTGCCGGGATAGAAAGAAAAGGCAACGCTAAATGTATCCCTTTTCAGCGCATGCTGGCCTATAGGGTGCGGTGCGCGGGCAGGTCACAGGCTTAGCACACAATCATGGCGGTTTTTATGTATGGGTGTGCGTGTGCCTGTGTATGTGTGTGTGGAAAAAATCTCTACCGCAAAAATACATACATATGTATGCATGTATGCTAGGGGAAAAAAAATTTGATGATGAAAAACCCGCCAGGGAAATGGGATAACCATGTAAAATTTAAAATATGTTTCACCAGCAAGACAGATACATAGATAGAAAACATGATGCTGGAAAATTGGGAAATTGGAAAATTTACCTCGTACTTGAGCGCCACCAGACGCAGCCAAGTCTCCACTTTCAGGCAATACGGTGAGAGCGACGGCAGCAGGGGAGTACGCGAAAACTGATACAGATAGATAATGTCCTTCTCAAAATTGGTCTTGTGCACATTGAACTTTTGTGCTGGGGCTTCTGATTTGGCTGGCGCAGCGGCAACATCGCCACCATCTTTCTTCGCATCGGCGGCAGCTCCATCGGCAGCGGCAGCGGCTGGCGACGCCTTCGCATCCTCTTTGTTGTTGTCTTGGGCGTTGTTAGCGGCAGCGTTCTCAGCAACGGCAGCGGCAACGGCGACAGGCTCGGCAGCAGGTTTTTCCGCCTGCTCGGCAGCAGCATTTTCTGTGGTCGCTGCTGCTGCGGCGGCAACTGCAGGCGTTTCCTCAGCGGGTATTTGAGCTACTTCGGTTGCCATTTTTTTTTCTTTTTTGCTTTTTATTCAATTTTTCTTCGATTTGAAGTTGCGCTTTCTTTCAAAATCTTCACACTTTTCCTTGTTCAAATGCACGCACTCACACACATACACGGATACGGGGCACGAGCACACACACAGAAAGACAGAGAGAGAGACGAAGTCACAGTCGAGTCGCAGTCGCACAGTCACCACCACTACAGACAGTTTTTTAAAAAATGCACCACACAATTTGCGCACAGTTAAAAGGTACCGCACCAACCAGACGCAACCGCTCACAAAACAAAACTGAACGGTAAATTTCCATTTCAATATTTTCCAGCCATGGTAACATTCTGGCAGCGTTGCACTAACAAACTTATCGACTTGTCGCTGTTAACGAACCATTGCTGTTATTAACAGCACAGCTCCACACGCTAAGTGCTGCAGCTCACTTTTCAACACTCACTCGTCATTTTCACAAACAAAGCGCGTCAAGTGCGACAGTTTTCGACTTAAATTATTTAAAAAAGTGATTAACCCAACTTTAAGGGACCTTTAAACGATGGGCGCTGCATTGGGCCTATGTTCGGTAGCGCAGGTGTGTGTTTACAAATAAATTACTTGACTGCATGTCGTGTAAAAGCAAATTGCGCATATGGTAAAAACTGCAGCAAAATCGATTCTCAGAGTTGGCGACTTTAGTGAAATAAAGGCTAAAAACAAGCCGCTATGAATTCAATATAAATTTAGCTGCTAAATTTGCTAGCTCTGGCTGCAATTTGGCTAAAAATAAACCGTTAAAATTTGCTAATTTAATATAAGTGCGGCAAAATCGATTCTCAGTGCTGCCAGCTTTGGCTTTACCGCTAGATTTGGCTACATTTGCTTGTTATGCTTAAAAAAGTCGGCTAATTTTTGTATTTCCTTTTCAGTGTGCGCTCTGCTGCACGGGAACCGCGGCCAGCATGTGCTGCTCGGCCTGCCCCACCTGCAAGAACTCCTCCTCGTCCCGTTTCATGTACGCCTTCATGCTGCTGGTGGGCACTGTACTGGGCGCCATTGCACTCTCGCCCGGGCTGCAGGGCACGCTGAAGAAGCTGCCATTCTGTGTGAACTCCACTTCGACAATTAGCTCCAAAGCCATAGGGACATTCTCGGGCGGCTCGCTGCAGGTGGACTGTGAATATGCGCTGGGCTACATGGCCGTATATCGCCTCTGCTTTGGCCTGGCCTGTTTCTTTACCCTGATGGCGGTCATTATGCTGGGCGTGAAGAGCTCTCGCGATCCGCGCTCCCACATCCAGAACGAGTTTTGGCCTCTGAAGTTTTTGATATGCTTTGGTGCCTCGTTTGCGGCCATATTCATACCGGATGGCTCCTTTGGACCCGCCATGATGTGGGTGGGCCTAATTGGCGGGCTGGCCTTCATACTCGTCCAGCTGATCATCATTGTGGACTTTGCGCACAGCGTCGCCGAGAATTGGATTGGTGAGTTCGTCAGCTCAAGTATGGGCATCTTTTATTAGATTATGACTAATTTAATCTTTGCCCATTTGCAGAGAATGCGGAGAACAATCGCGGCTATTATTATGCCCTGGTGGGCGTGACTCTCCTGGCCTACATAGCCTCCCTCACGGGCATAACTCTGCTCTACATCTACTTCACCACAGTACGTACCTTAATTTATATTTATATACATTTTTAATACAATGCGCTTTCTTTGATTTGCAGTCCACGGGCTGCGGCATCAACAAGTTCTTTATTTCGATTAATCTAATATTCTGCCTGGTTATCAGCATTTTGTCTGTGCTGCCCGCGGTGCAGGAACGCTTGCCCCACTCGGGACTGCTGCAGAGCTCGCTTGTGACCTTGTACACCATTTACTTGACCTGGTCCGCCGTGGCCAATAATCCGGGTTGGTCTTGAATGAAGCAAACAATAATTTGTACGTTTTATGAACGCTTTTCGTCTCTCTCTCGCAGAAAAGGCCTGCAATCCGGGCATGTTTGGACTCATGGAGGGTTTGCCCAATGCCACCACCACAACCATTGCACCGCCCACACCCAACTCCAAGGTTACCTTCGATACGACCAACATTATTGGCCTGGTTGTCTGGCTGCTGTGCATCCTGTACAATTGCTTCAGCTCCGCCGTCGAGGTGTCCAAGATTAACAATGACAACAGCGAGAAGCGTGGTACGTGCCCTCAGCTGGCCTTCCGTATACTCTTGCAGTGGGTGGCATTGTAATTGTGTTGCTAAATGTGAATCAGATGTCTCTGAGCTGTAAGAGTATATATATATATATATATATACTCTTGATCAGTATCCACAGCCGAAGTCTTCCGTTTGTCTGCTTGTATGTGAACTAATCTCTCAGTTTTAAGTCTGTTTTGATGAAGTCTTTCTGCGATCTGTATATGTATATGTCCAAGTCTCTCAAGTCTGTCTGATCGGACCCCTATAACATATAGCTGCCTTGGTATTTCCAGATATCTTAACTAGAGTTCAATAGGATCTAAACGTATTAAGTAAATCTAGCTTAATGTTTATGTAACCACTCCTAAAAGCTATGTTTAAAATATTTCGTATATATATTACTTTTGGTTCTGTGTACTACATGTATATATATATATGCTTGAATCGCGCCAGATCATTCCACTATATCACATAGCTACCATAGTAAATATTTCCTATATAATTTTCAAAGGAATAATTAGTCGTAAAATGAGTTTGAGTTAAGAAACATTTGCTATGATAACAAAAACCAGCATTTCCTAGACTTGTTCCCAACTTATAGACAAAGATTTATTAATATTGGACAAGTACAAGTATTGGAGTATACAGCTCCAAAAGGAACATTCAGATAATGTATTTTAGCGAGATTACTTACTTACTTACTTATAACTTTATCAAGAATTTATTTACTAAAATATCGAGAAGCTCCCACTAAAACAATCGATTGAGAAATAATTAATATTTATATTTATTTACAACACAATGTCTGCAAGGGTATTTTAAGCTTCGGCATTTCGAAGTTAGTTTTGCTCTCTTGTCTTGGCACGCACATTTGCACAGTTTCACGGTTCCACAGTTCCACAAACCTCTCGTAATGCTCCACAGCTCCATTCTCACTTTTCATTTTCGCTGTACATATACTGGCTAACTAATTAACTAACACTTTCTTCTTTGTTTTTTTTTTATTGATTGATTTTAACACTTTTGTTTGATAAACTTCCACTAATTGGTTTGGTAACGAAACTGTGTACAATATGCCGACATCTTTAACTAATATAGTTTTAACAGAAGCTCTATCAGACACAGAGACGGGCACCGGGGGCGAGAAGACCGTCAGCGACAACGAGACCGAGGGCGTCACCTACAGCTGGACCGCATTCCACACCGTCCTCGTCTGCGGTGAGTACAAATTGCGTCCAATTAAATGGTTTATATTATGCTAATATATATATATTGTATGTCCGCGCAGCTTCGCTGTACGTGATGATGACGCTGACCAATTGGTATAAGCCCAACTCGGACATAGAGCTCATCAATGGCAACGAGGCTTCCATGTGGGTCAAAATCATATCCAGCTGGCTGGGCGTATCCATCTACGGCTGGAGCCTGGTGGCGCCCATTGTCCTATCCAATCGCGACTTCAGCTAAGCAGCCAGTATTCAACCCATATATTCTATGTATACGTATATATATATATTATAAAAGTAGGCGTGGTCTATTATGCGGCCGGGATATGCCAAAATGCAAAAGGAGCGGTGCTTAAGCGAATGTTTGCCATGGTTTGAACGCTATATTTACTCATTAATCGTATTCTCAAAATATAACAAAGATAACTAACTAAATATATATGTACAATAGCTGGCGTCAAGTCCTCACTCCAAATAAAATTTAGAGTTCTTGCTGCCGTAGCTGTTGCGACTGTTTTTCAATGCTCTCCCGCAGGCGCTGCAGCACCACAGTTTTTCCCAAGATTTCCATCATTTCCGCCACGCCGGGACCCTCCTGCAGGCCGCTCAAGGCGCCGCGCAGCGTTTTCATCAGCGCCGGAAACTTGAGTCCGGCTGCTTTTGCATAGCTTTTGAGCAGCGCGTTTAGCTGATCCTTGTGAAAGTCGGGCGTGGCATCCAATTGCTGCAGCAGCTGCTCCAGCTGTGCCGCACTCAAATCCTTAAGCACAAAATTGCTCGGCTTGACCCAGAGAAAACTCAGCTTGCCGCTGGTCAGATCCTGCAGCAGAGTCAAACGCTGCGCCGCCCAGTGAAGCACATCGACAATATGCGACTCGGCGAGGTCCAGATTGGAGCTGTGCATCGGGAGTGTTAGTAAAGGAATTCCGTAAGGATTCCATTGAGAACTTACTGCGTGGAATAGGCCTGCCTGACCAGCTGCTGCACGTGCTCAACTAGCTGAAGGCGGCTATGTGGATCGGACAGGCGCGCCCTAATCTCCAGCTGATTGTAGTCATTGAGCAGTTCCGCATTAAGACGACTGGGATGCGCATTTACACGCTCCAAGCGAAACTCCGCGGCCAGTTTGGGTATGGAGTAAAGCTGCGGCTTGGCATTGGGCCTGTGCTCAAAGCCGCCGCCGGCGGAGACAATGTAGTTGAGCAGGGCCGTGGGAAAGTAGCCGCGTTCCCGGAACTGCTTTATGCCAATGTCGCCCTGGCGTTTGCTCAGCTTGGTGCCGTCGGCGTTGACCAGCAGCGGCAGGTGACCAAATTGTGGTGGCTGCCAGCCAAAGGCTCTGCGATGAAGGAGATAAAAAAACCAATTTTATCCGTGGAGCAACAGGACTTACTAGATTTACCCACTTGTAGAGCAGCAGATGCTTGGTGGTCGAGATTTGCCACTCGACGCCGCGCAGCACATGCGTTATGGCCATTTGGTGATCATCGACGACGTTGGCCAAATGATAGGTGGGAAATAGATCGCTTTTCATGATCACCGGATCTCCTTCGGTGGCGCTGACATTGTGCTGCACGCTGCCATAAATGAGATCCTGCAGCGGCTCCTCGTGCTCCGTCAGCTTGAAGCGTATGCAGTGCGGCGTGCCCTTGGCCAGCTGCGCTTCCAGCTGCTCCGGCGGCAGATTGCGACACTTGTTGTCGTACCGTGGCACTTGACGGGTGCGCAGCGCCTCCTTGCGCAACAGCTCCAGACGGCGCTCCGTGCAAAAGCAGCGATAGGCGCTGCCGTTCTCCAGCAGGCGATCAACGGCTTCGCTGTTGGGTGGCCAGGGATTAGGGTTCATTTTTGATAGATTAAATACGTCCAGCTCACCTGTACAGTTGGGTGCGCTGGCTCTGGACGTACGGCCCGTGAGCACCGCCAAAGCCCGGACCCTCGTCTATTTCAATGCCAGCCCAGAGCAGATCTTCGATCAGACGCTCGGTAGCGCCCGGCACCAGCCTGGTCTGATCCGTGTCCTCGATGCGCAGCAGGAACTTGCCGCCGGCATGCCGCGCATACAGATAATTGTAGAGCGCCGTTCGCAGGCCGCCCAGATGTAAGTAGCCAGTGGGACTGGGCGCGAAACGTACGCGCACATCACTGTGGCTGAGTCTGTGGGTGGCGCGGAGGCACTGCCTCAGCATTTTGGCGCGTTGCATCATTAACAGTTTCAGTTAAAGGAATCGAGTAAAGAGCGCAACAAAAGTTTGTTTACGTTTGCGGTGCATAACAGCTGATAGTGCTGCCAGATGTCGTAAAGAATTCTTTGAGTTAGTAGAGATGAGCGCGTGTCGTGTGTAAAAAGTGGAGCGTGTCGTATTGCAAACGAATAACCGAACTGTGAAATGAGCGGAAAATTCCGCAGCAATGTACATTTATTTTACACATTTCTATGGCAGACTTTTTTAATAATTATTATTTGCATTAAATTGTATGTAAGAAGAATCGAGTACAAATTGCAACCAAAGTTTGTTTACCTTTCTGTGCGGCTTAACAGCTGACAGCGTTGCCACATCTCAAACAGCTACCACGCATGCAGTTCTCTTCTTCTTTTCGGCAACGATTTCGCATAGCGTGCAACAAAAAGCTTATTAAATAAATAAATAAAATGGTTGGAACAACTTTAAGCGCCGAGGAGAAGAAACAGCTCATTACACGCAACCTGCAGGAGACCCTGGGCGAGGATAAGTTGAATAAAGTACTGCAGGAGCGCGATTTGAAAATCTACTGGGGCACAGCCACAACGGGCAAGCCACATGTCGCCTACTTTGTGCCCATGTCCAAAATAGCCGACTTTTTGAAGGCTGGCTGCGAGGTAACGATTCTGTTTGCCGATCTGCATGCCTATTTGGACAACATGAAGGCGCCCTGGCCGCTGCTGGAGCTGCGCACCAAGTACTACGAGCAGGTGATCAAAGCGATGCTCAGCTCCATTGGTGTGCCGCTGGATAAGCTGAAATTCGTCAAGGGCAGCGACTATCAGCTGTCCAAGGAGTACACGCTGGACGTGTACAAGCTCAGCTCGCTGGTCACCATACACGATGCGAAAAAAGCCGGCGCAGAGGTGGTCAAACAGGTGGAACATCCTCTGCTCTCCTGCCTATTGTACCCGGGCCTGCAGGGCTTGGACGAAGAGTACTTAAAGGTGGACGCACAATTTGGTGGCGTTGATCAGCGCAAGATTTTCACCTTCTCCGAGAAGTATTTGCCGCAGCTGGGCTATGAAAAGCGCATACACTTCATGAATCCAATGGGTGAGTCACAGAATGAGTCATAAAATAACAGAACTCTAATATCTATTTTTGCAGTGCCTGGCTTGGCTGGCGGCAAGATGTCCTCATCGGAGGAGGACTCCAAAATTGACCTGCTCGACTCGCCCGCCAATGTCAAGAAGAAGCTGAAGAAGGCCTTCTGCGAGCCTGGCAACATAGCCGACAACGGTTTGCTCTCCTTCGTTAAGCATGTTCTGTTCTCGCTCTTCAAAGAGGGCGAGGGCTTTGAGATCTATCGTGCTGCTGACCACGGCGGCGATGTTACCTTCTACCAGTACGCGGAACTGGAACAATACTATGCGGAAAACAAGCTGCATCCGGGCGATCTGAAGGCCTCTGTGGAGAAGTACATAAATCGTTTGCTGGATCCCATACGCAAGACTTTTGAGCAGCCCGAGTTGCAGTAAGCACCGAAGATTTGAGTTCCAGTTCAGTTAACTACATCTTGTCGATTTCAATTTTAGAAAACTAACTGCCGCCGCTTATCCGCCACCTGCCAAGGTAAAAGCGAATGCTGCGCCCGCCGCTGGCGCAGCTGATGAGGATGCGCCGCATCGTCTGGACATACGCGTGGGCAAAGTCATTGAGGTGGCGCGTCATCCGGATGCGGATACACTTTATGTTTTGAAAATCGACCTGGCCGAGGCACAGCCACGCACTATCATCAGCGGTCTGGTCAAATTTGTTACTGTTGAGGAGCTGGATCAGCGTCTGGTCGCGGTTTTATGCAATCTGAAGCCGAGCAAAATGCGTGGCATATTGTCCGAGGGCATGGTTCTGTGCACCTCCAAGTGAGTTCAGTCAGACACCTAGTAAACGCCTTGACTCTTTAACTGTTCTTAATGTTCCTCTACAGCGCTGATCACACCGTCGTTGAGCCCATTGTGTTGCCTGCATCAGCCACGCCCGGCAGCCGCCTCTCCTTTGAGGGCTACAGCGGCACGCCCGATGAGCAGCTAAATCCCAAGAAGAAAGTGTGGGAGAAACTGTCCGTCGACTTTAGGACCAATGCCGAAGGTGTTGCCGTTTGGAAAGACAATTTCCTGCTGACGCCCGAGGGCGAGCAACTGACCAGCAAATTGGCCAATTGCGCCATCAAATAAACCAGAAACCAGCCTTCCTGAGCCTTGTAATACTTATGCAAACATAACTAAGCGGACAATTCAAAATTCGAAATGCATTTTTGTAACTTGTTTTAATTGGGTTTTTAAATATAATGCTTAAATGAAACTAGCAAATGAACGTGTTTTTAAAATAAGGGTTAAGTACTTTTTTACGCGCCAAACGAGGACAAATGCCAGAAAGTACTCATTCTTATTAGCGGTATTCAAGAGGGCTGTTAAACATATTTTGTAAGATCATCTGCTTGAGCCAGGTAAGCAATCATTTCGCTCACACATTTTTAGATTAGTTATTTCAGTCATTAAAATTTAACGCTGCAAAAATTTTGCCAATTAGCAAAACAGCTGCTTGAGCTTTTACAGCACTGCCAATAAACTCGTTGTGGCTATCGATGTTATCGGTTGTGAAAGCGAATAAAGGCATATTTGTTTTAAAAAGTTAGTTCGGCAACAGGTAAATAAATCAAAAAAAATGCCCGTGGTGGACACAAAAGACCTCGTGCTGCTTCAGAAGCAGCAGAAACAGGTGCGCAATATATGTATATTGGCGCACGTGGACGACTTTGGCCAGCAATGGCTTAATTTCACAACGCATGGCTATTTTTTAAGCGCCCAGCGTTGCCAATTAGCAAAACAGCTGATTGAGCTTTTACAGCACTGCCAATATTCTCGTGGCTATCGATATTATCGATAGAAAAAGCGATTGAAGGCAAATTTGTTTTAAAAAGTTAGTTCGGCAACAGGTAAATAAATCCAACAAAATGCCCGTGGTGGAAACAAAAGACCTCGTGCTGCTACAGAAACAGCAGAAACAGGTGCGCAATATATGTATACTGGCGCACGTGGATCACGGCAAGACGACTTTGGCGGATTCCCTCGTGGCGAGCAATGGCATCATTTCACAACGCATGGCCGGTTTGTTGTTGTTAAACTTGCATTTTCAGTTCATGTGAAATGTTTTCGTTTTGTTTTTGTTGAACAGGCAAACTGCGCTATATGGACAGCCGTCAGGATGAACAGGAGCGCGGCATCACCATGAAAAGCAGCTGTATTTCCCTATACTATCAGGACTGCAGCAATGCAGATTATCTGATAAACCTGATAGATTCACCTGGTCATGTGGACTTCTCCAGTGAGGTTTCCACAGCGGTGCGTCTGTGCGATGGCGCCATAGTCGTTGTGGATGTCGTAGAGGGCGTGGGTCCACAAACCCGCGCCTGTCTCAAGCAAATCTATGAGGAGCAGTTGAAACCCGTCCTGTTGCTCAATAAGCTGGATCGCCTGATACTGGAGAAACAGATGACGCCGCTGGACGCTTACTTTCACCTCACGCAAGTGCTGGAACAGGTGAATGCTGTGCTGGGCAGCATATTTGCTTCAGATGTGTTGGCCAAGGAGGACATGAGCGACAAGAACAACTATGAGTCGGCGCTGGAGAACGTCGATGATTCCGATCTGTATTTCTCGCCAGCCGCTGGCAATGTGGTCTTCTGCTCTGCCTACGATGGCTGGGCATTTGCTGTGGGCGACTTTGCGACCACCTACGCGGAGCGCCTGGAAATGCCACGTGCTGAGCTGGAGCGAGCTCTCTGGGGCGACTATTACTACAATAGCAAGAAGAAATGTGCGCTGGCCGGGGCACAGGAGAAGGCCAAGAAGCCGATGTTCGTGCAGTTTGTGCTGGAGAATATTTGGAGCCTGTACGACACGATTGTCGTGCGCAAAGACAAGGACAAGCTGCCGCTGATAGCCGAAAAGCTGGGCCTTAAGCTGGCGGCGCGTGATTTGCGCCTGACAGATCCCAAGCTGCAGATCAAAACGGTGCTGGGCCAGTGGCTGCCCATTGATCGCAGCGTGCTCCAGATGGTGGTGCGTCATGTGCCGCCGCCGCACCGCATCAGCGAGGAGCGCGCCCAGCGCCTGCTCTATCCGGCCAATGTGGAGCTGAGCTCGTTGCCCGCTGAAACACTGGCGCTCAAGGAGAGCTTCAGGAGCTGCAATGCGCAGAGTGACAATGTAATCGCATTTGTATCCAAAATGACGCCCGTGCATGTGTCGCATCTGCCACAGAATCGCCCCAAGCGTCTGACAGATCAGCAGCTGCAGCAGCGACGCGACGAAGTG
Organism: Drosophila borealis; assembly: GCA_035045885.1. Lineage (NCBI taxonomy): Eukaryota > Metazoa > Arthropoda > Insecta > Diptera > Drosophilidae > Drosophila > Drosophila borealis. The sequence goes on along the minus strand of JAWNOR010000164.1, from coordinate 798,009 downwards.
CGTCGGCGCATTGAGGAGCGCAAGCAGCAGAGCGAACAGACAGCGCTGGATCAGCTCACGGCGGGTGTCGAGCAGCTGAACACACAAACGGTTGTTGCGGAGGATGCTGCGCCCGCGGAGGAGCGCAACGAGTTCGAGTTTATTGCATTTGCGCGCGTCTTCAGCGGCACGCTGCGACGTGGCATGCTGTTGTATAATCTGACGCCCAAGCATGATCCGCGCCAGCCCACACATCGGGTGCTGGAGCAGGCTCCCTACGCGACACAGGTAACTGTCGGCGAGCTGTACATGTTCATGGGCGGCGAGCTGCAGCTGCTGGAGGAGGTGCCCGCTGGCAACATCGTGGGCATTGGCGGCTTGGAGGAGCACATTGTCAAGACGGCGACGCTGAGCAGCACCCTAGACTGCACATCGTTCAGTGAGCTGAGCATCATGGCCACGCCCATACTGCGCGTGGCCATTGAGCCAGTGCAGCCGCAGGATATGCCCAAGCTGGTGAAAGGACTCAAGCTGCTCAACCAGGCGGATGCATGCGTCCAGGTCTCAGTGGCGCCCACGGGTGAGCATGTGATAACCACCCTGGGTGAGGTGCATGTGGAGAAGTGTGTGCACGATCTGGAGCAGAGCTATGCCAAGATCAAGGTCAATGTATCCAAGCCGATCGTATCGTTCAGGGAGACCATTGTGCCCGATGCCACCGTGGACATGGTCAATGAGGCTATTGTCAAAACGGCCGACGACAAGGATGTGACCAAAAAGATTGCCACGCAGCAGACGCTCAACAAACTGGGCACGTTGCGTGTCATTGCCCTGCCGCTGCCCGCGATCGCCGTGCAGCTGCTGGAGCAGCACAGCAGCGTCTTCAAGGTATGCCTGAGCTTTGAGAGGAGTCGATCTTAATTAATATTGTTGCCTTTTTAGGATCTAGCTGGCACTCAGCGCAATAGCCTGCTCTCGGAGAAGTTCTCGGCCCTGTTGGCCTCCATTAAGAGTCAGCTGATTGCCGCTTTGGAGGAGCTGCAGCTGCATGGCTTGAGCTCCCTCACGCCCGCTGAGCTGGTGGAGCGCATTTGGGCGCTGGGTCCACGCAATTGTGGCACAAATATTCTGCTTAATCTCAGCGATTACGAGCAGCCCGATTTCTGGTCCACGCAGTCCAAAAGCTCCGACACGGATGTGCGTGTTACCAGCGATGCGCGCAGGGATTTCAATAGCTCCTTGGTGAATGGCTTCCAGTTGACCTCGGGCGCGGGTCCGCTCTGCGAGGAGCCCATGCAGGGCGTTTGCTTTGCGGTGCTCGAATGGTCGCTGCAGTCCGAGGGCGAGGATTTGAATGCGCGCGGCTTTGGACCCTTTTCGGGTGAGTCTGAAGACTCATATGCTTGATTATAGTTCCTAATAATTCGCTTAACTCTAACAGGTCAGGTCCTAACGGCTGCCAAGGAGGTTTGCCGTCAGGCTTTTCAGAATCAGCCACAGCGTTTGGTTACGCCCATGTACAGCTGTAATATTGTGGTCAATGCAGAAATGTTGGGTGAGTCCAATTTACTTGTACATTTCTATGACTAAGACTTCCAGCATTCGAGTAGGGACATTTTAAAAGTTTTTCCTGCTAGTAACAGTGGATTGCTATGTTAAACATGGGTTTCCTTACATGTGAAATACTTTTTAACATTTGTTTAACATCTGTTTAGTTTGTAAACCAAGATGTTAGCATGCATAGCTTGACATTTGTATGTTATGTTATTCAGCTGCAACACGCTGCTATTAACAGTGATCGTACTATATTAAAAACTTCAATTGAATAACTACTATGTCTAACAGCTGCAAATATTTGCATTATGTTAGACACTGTGATAGCTGTTACTTAAAGTGCCAGTTATGTTATGCCCTTGCAATTATATTTTAGATGGGAATTCTTATCAGATAAGAATGAAAGGCATTTTACTATTTGATTAATATTTAAATTCTGTGTGAAACAGAACAAACGATGTGGGTTTTTAAAAGTGCAATGTTATTGTTATATTTTAATTTTTTAACAGTTTGACCTTAGACCATTTTTATCAGCAGAACTGTTGTCTTTAAAGAAATGCTAAACAACAGCGAACATGTTATGTTGCAAGCTGTTAATAACAGCGTCTCGTTATGTTTCGCAATCGAAAGCAGTTTCTATTCAATTTTCAGACTATTTCCCATCAAATCTCCATTATTAATTGCAATGTATTTATTATTTATTTAACTAAAATGTATAAATAATTTATTACATATGCATTTCGTATTCGCAGCAGAGCAAAAATTCTTTAAAAATTGTTTGGCGAAACGTTTAGTTCACATTGATAATTTGTTGTTGTTTAATTTAACTACTAGTAAATGCAGCTTAGGTCTAACATAAATAGGCAACTAAATGTATTTTTCTTTTTTTTTGTTTTATAATTTAAATAATTTGCTTCACTGTAAATTAAATAATTGTTAAATGTTATAAAAACGTTGAGGCCATGGGCTTGGGTTCGTAATGCAAAACAAATTAATTAAACAATTAGTGTGGGCGCGGGCGCGGGCGTTGGCGCGTAATTGTTTAATTAATTCGTAATTGTTTTTAAATAAATACAAAATACGAGTATTTGTTAAATTAAGGTTAAAGGGGCGGTTACAGGCGATCAGCTCTGGATCGGAAAATGCCATTTCAAATGCTTATGTTTAAGTGCTTAGCGTCTAATTGTAAGTACGTTACGTTACGTTACGTAACGTCACGTTAAACCGCCTTGTCTCTTGCGTAGTCGTTGATCCCGTTCTCGATCGTCGGGCAATCAGTAGATCGCGATCCATTTGCTTCAGTCACAGTAGCTTGCAGAGTATTCCAAAAATTCGTGGCTCGCTCCAAAAAAATTTTGTGCTAAAAAATTTAACTACTAAGGTTCCGTTATGTTCCGCCTAATCCCAGACAATGGTCTGTTGAAACTCCAGCACACGATCCCAGGGAAACTCGGGCTCATAGTCGTCCAGCGTATCCAGCGATCGCTTGGCACGGCTCGCCTCCGGCGGCGTTGTTAGCTCCGCCGTTGGCGGCTCGCTCCGCTCCAGATTGGCATCCGCTTGGAGCGTGGTGCGCGCCTCCGCCTCATCGCTGGCCTGTGTGCTGCTGCTGGGCACCTGTTCGCGCTCCTCGGCGGCCGCCTCAATTGGCGGCGCCTCGCCGCGTCTCTCATTGTTGCGTCCATAGTTGCTGCCCGGAAAACCGTTGAGCGCAAACTGATCCGGCCGGAAATTGGGCGAACTGTGCGTATGCGAGCTCTCCGGTCGATTCAGATACTGATACGAGCTGCTGCCGCCGCCGCCGTTCTGGAACGTTTGATCCTGCGGCTGATAGTTGGCGCTTATGGCCGAGCTGCCCACCTGGCTGCCCGATGAGCCGCCGCCATAAATGGGCCTGCCATAGCTGTCCTTTTGGCCGCCAAGTGTGCTGCCCGGACGATAGAAGGGCTTCTGCAGCTGATAGCGTTTGGGCGGCTGGACGCTGGGCTTGCGCACAGAGTAGCCCGGCTTGACGCACATCATGCCGAACACACGTATGCCGGGCACGCTCGCATAGGTGGGCTGATCATGAGCCATGGGTCCCTCTGTGGAGCAGAGATCGGTTCATTAGGATTGTCAGGATTAAGCCAACTTGCAGGGTATCAGTTAGTCGTGCACTTGTTGTACTCACCCATCTTGAAGTGATCGGGACAGCGACAGATGACGAGATAGTGCGATTTACCGGTGCGTGTATTTTGCAGCGCCAACAGGGACCAATCCTTGGGCGAGCGGCATTCTCGCATTTCAGTTGTTGCCTCGCAGGTTTTGGCCAGCGTAATTGCCTGTTGGTTGGTTGTGATTAGTGTAATGAACAGCGTTTGCTCGTCTAGACATGGCTAATAGCTGGGCTAGCTCAATTAGACATTCACTTGGCGGCGGCGGCGTCTGTCTCTCGAAGGAAAGTTTGCACCGCGCTCTACTTCTAACTGATCGTGGGCCAAATTGAAAGTTAACATGCAACAGGCTAGAGCTGAGCCTAGGGCGTTGCCCAGGGCAGATGAAGGGGTGGGGGCTGCCACATTAGCTAAGCTTGCCAAAAAAAATTGCTTGCCAATTGGCAGCAGTTGATCCCGATCCCGATCCCCTTTCAATTGCCCGACATGATTGTCCTTTTAACAGATTTTTCGTGTTGCACTTGGGCTACTGTTGTTGTTGTTGTTGTTGCTGTTGCTGCTGTCAATAATTTGATTGACTTGCGGCGCTGTTTGCATGCGGCTGGCTGGCGTTTCCTTTCGCCCGCTCCATTGGCTGCCAATTGGCTGCCATTCAGGTTAATGTGGGGCCTGCCAGTTACCCACAGCAGTTGCCAGTTGCCGGTTGCCAGTTGCTGTGCCAGTTTTTCTAGCTTAAACGCATTTTCATAATTTTCCTGTGCGCTCTGGTACAGTTCCGGCAAGACATGCCGCAGCACAACAACAACAACAACAAGTGTGGCATTTAACGGTACTTGGCTGCACAATTAGCCAGCCGCAGCCCACACACACACACACACGCACACAGACCTGTCGACCCCCCTCCCCCCATTAAACTGCTGATTATTATTTCCATTATGTGAAATTTTTATTGTGGCACTTGCAACTCAATTATGCCCCACTGCACCGCTAATTGCCACACATCAATGCCACACACATGCAGCGGGCGGATTGTGGGAAAAGTCTCTTGTTAACAATATAAACCCCAAATCCCAAACAGATCCTTCCAGGAAATCGAGCTGCAGCAATCTATGAAAGCAACTGCAGCTGATCTGGCCGGCAGTCGTGATCTATCATTGATACCAATTACTTATATGAATTGCAATACACTGAGCGAAAAAAGGGAGCGTACTTATATGAACTTTCAATTTTCGATATACATATTCATTTTGGCGTCTATTTTTTATTTGGCCTCAGTTTTGTTTGGTTTGGTTAAGACTTCTATTTTCTTGAACTAGGTTTAAGTGCTGATTTTACCTGAATTAACTTTCTATATTTAAGAAAGTCTGGAGTCAAGTACTATATCTTAACATATTGCTATCTTGAAGATCTTTTGTAGTCACTTTTGAGCTTCCGACTGTTTTCTTGCTATTCATTTTTTAGCTAAACTTTGTTTTCAAATATTATAAATTTTTGGTTAAAAGCTTAAATGTAGTTTTCTGAAAGCTTCATTTCTGGATAAGAATATTCATGAATAAAGATTTATGTAGAGAAAAAGATATCTAAAGGCAGTAAGGATTATCTTTAGGTAGAAATTCGTAAAGTTTGAAGAATATTTATATAGGAATAGACGTCGAAAAATAATGGTTGAGGAATACATTTTTTAAGAAAAGTTTGTTAAGAATAATCGTTTATTACGAAGTTTTTTGAATGCGAAATACAATATTAACAGACGAGGTATTATCAGAAGCAGGATAATTCCTTATTATAGAGTTGGCTTATATTACTTCTGATAATATCTAGTCTGTTAAGCGTATTCTTACGAAGTTTCTTTATAAAATGTATTCCTAGAGCCATTATTTTTACACGTCTATTCCTTGATAAATATTTACATAACATACATAAGAAATTTCTTTCTAAAGACAACCCTTAAGGTCTTTGGATATAGTTTTTTATACATATATCTATATTTATAGAAATCATGTAGGGTTCAAAGACAAATTTGTTAAAGCTTAGCTGATAGCTGAATGTCAAAATAATATATTAATGGTCAAAAAATATTAATATTCTGTATTCTCAAGCAAATTCTGTTAGATACGATTGCTTATTTGCGTTAAATTATAATGTTCTTCTTCTTAGAGAATTCTTCTCAATGAATTAGATAGTTTATTATACTGGGAATTTATTTTTAGCTGTTTTTAAAGTAAATGAAAATTTGATATTTCAATTTACTTTAATTATTTCTTAATAAAGGAAAATCTTAATTATTCCTTTAAGATTTAAGCTCTACCTTCAGCTTTTGAGAATTTGCTTTGATAGTTATTTTCTATAGCATAAAATAATCGAATTGCCTTGGATTTATGCATTTAAAAAACTTCGTTAAGCTGTTAGTTAGAGTTACCCCGTTTTTTTTGCTCAGTGTAGCTAGTTTGGTTTGCACGCCCGCCCCGCCCCCCACTGTTAGATGGCAGACTTACCTTCTTCTTATTATCACCGACCAATTTGGTGGTGTGCTGATCATCTTCGTTGAGGCTGGCCGAGCAGGGATCACGATATCTGCAAAAAGACAGATTGGGTTTTAGTGTTTAGCAGCTGTCTGTCTCCCGGAGCTCAGCCCAGCTCTGGCAGTCGGAATTGGACAACGCACAGTTGGGGGACAACCAGCTGAGCTAGCTTGGGGGGCTTTACAGCTGGGCTGGGCTGGGGTTGGGTTGGGATTGTTGGCAGCTCACCTTGATGGACAGGCGCAGAGCGGTTGGGTATAGTTGAGCCGCACGTAGACCGCATTGCAGACCTGCTGTATGGCGCACTCGGGCAGCAGATAGATGTGTTGATTGTGCGGATAATAATGATATTTGGTTGGTTTCGCTGTCGCCGTCTTCTGCAAATAGAGTTAGAAACAAGGCGTTGAGTTGTGCATATAATTTCGAACAGCTGCTGCCTGATGGATATGCCCAAAAGGGTTGCTAATTAAACTGCAAATGCAATTGGGATTAGTTAGAGATTTAAGCGTGGGCTTGCCAGTCGCCAACTGTGCTTGTCAGCTGCAAATATTTGCAGTTTCTTTTGCAGCTTGTTTGTCCACGGCACAGCTCGTTGACTTGCCATGAGCCCAGACCGAGTGTGTTGTCTGCCTTGCAAACAGTTTTTATACCCTGAACCCATTGGAAATGGGTAAAAGTGGTAATTGAGCAAATGTATGTAACAGGCAGAAGGAAGCATAAAGTATATATATTCTTGATCAGCATCAACAGCCGAGTCGATCTAGCCATGCCCGTCTGTCTGTCCGTCCGACCGTCCGTCCGTCCGTCCGTTTGAATGCAAGGATCTCAGAACCTATAAGAGCTAGAGACTTGAAATTTTGGCTGTAGGTCCTCCTAGTCCCCGCGCAGATCGAGTTTGTTTCCGATGTTCGATAACTTTCCAAGTAATCGATAAAAATCGATATCGAAATCCTTTTTTTTTTGAGCAATTTCGGCAATTAATATGAGCTAGAGTCGCCAAAATTGACATGTAGCTTCCAGAATAGTATATATGTATATATGAAGTATTTTTCATTTTATACCTATCGCCTGTCGGAAGAAAAGGGTTCAGGGTATGCCCTAGTCGGAAGCTCCCGACTAGAATCTCTTACTTGTTTAATAACAACAGACAGCGTTTTGCGCTAAAATTGAAAACGGTTAAACATAATACAAAAACCAAGTGCAAGAAGATTCTATGCCAATCTTCGACTCGACTCGATTCGACTCGGCTTGTGGCTCTGCATTCAAAATAGCTGCACCACAGCAGGTTAATGGCAAACGAGACCCTCACATAATGCCACAAATTGCTTCCAAGCGGAAACTCGCCGGGAAGACTGGGCGAAAAAAAAAAATGAAAAGTTATTAAGAAATTGATGCAGTCAACTGCAAGCTGGGGTTAGTGTGTGCAGCGGAGGGGGGGCGGGGGGGGGGGCGGGGTGGGGTGTCAGCCCTTGGTAACTGCCAAACGCACTCCACTCGCTATTTACTTGGCAATTTGTGCGCAGAACTCAGAGCTCAGAACTCAAGCCCCGTCACTTCCTTTCCCATAACTGCCAGCCATTTCCCCTTCTATGTAGAAAACTTTCTAAAATACTCGCAAATGGGTGCGGGGAAGGGTGGGGGGTGGGGGGGACGCTTTTCATCATTTTCCATACACTTGATGACTTTTGTTTGGCTGTTTAAAAAAATTCCAACTACTTTCGCATATTGTTTTTGCAAATATTTCCTCAACACACAATTGAAAGTTGTTTGTCGAATGGTTAAAGTTTATTCGCCCCGACCCCGCCGCAGCAAATGTTTTCCCTTTCCGCTTGATGGGGGAAAAACACGCGCACAAATTAAATAGTCATTATGTTCGGGAATGCGTAAACATTTGTGTTGAAGGAATTCCTGGTACCACAGATTGTCTAAAATGATTGAGGGCCTAATTAATTGCTGGCATAGGGTAGACTTTCTAGGTCTCGCATTGATTGTTCCGGATTGATGAGCAGATATTCGTGAAGTACCAGGAAATCTGTTAATAAATGCGGGGCTCAGCAAGTAAGTGGAAAAGTAACTAGCTTTAATTAGGAATAGATTGTCGCCAGTTATTAGTCTGAGTGATATCTATAAATATATTAGCTATTGTTCTGATTGACTGATTGATTAACAACGCTGCGCCCAAACGGTGATAGCTAGAAAGCTCAAATTTTCACAGTATTTTCTATTGTTTGTACATAAATGAATATTAAGAAAGGATTTTTCCACACAAAATATGATGCATTTGCCATTCAATTGGTTTTAAACTCACTTGCAAAGATCGACGTAAAATATTATATGCGATTGAAATGTTAAATGAAAATTTTCCACTGTCGTGTAATTTGTGGAGAAGTGATATTATTTTAAGAAAAAATGAATCTTAATTCCTGCTAGTTTTTATATCCTTTTAGAGGGTATTATGTTATACCCTAAACCCAATAAAAATGTGTAAAAAGGTTATAATGTATTTTTGTCATGGAATGTGTTACCCAAAGTAGAAGTATATTTAACTTAGATCAGCTTCAAAAGCATGGCCAAAAATAGACATTTATAAATTTCACTATGCTCTTCAATTATTTATAACATCGGACCACTATACTATAGTTTTCATTGGAACGATTGGGGTCGACAATTAAATTCTTGTATAAACAACTTTATTGGCTTATCAAGATATCTTGAACAATATATGTATGAGCCAAATCTAATCAAGATCGCATTACTATATTATATAGCTATATGGGAAGAATTGTAAGTAAAATGAGTTTGTATCTGACTAAATATTTGCCCATATACACTTTTTTGTTGTGTATGCCTTGAATGTTATCCCTTATCCTTACGATTCATGGTGAAAAATGATCTATGTAGTCAAAATAATTATATAATTATTAATATTTCATTATATAATTATTTCTCTTTCATTATATAATTATTAATATTTCATTATATAATTATTAATATTTAATTATATAATAATTACTTAATTATAGCAATTAGTATTTACATTAAATTCGCATCGATTAATCACATATTAAAAACAAAAAAATAATTTTAATTGCGAAAAAGAGTTGCGAAAATTAATTGCCAAAGATTGTGACTAACATAATTGGGCAGCTTTGTTGTAGATCTAAGTGCATATTGTGTTAGACTTAAGCTAAAGTGTTTTGGGATAAAACTAGAGATTGCTTCGATAGCAACTGGCAACTCTTAGATCATGACTCATACGCCATGTTGGCCTGTCATTGTCATCCTCCGAGCTGAAAGTCGAACTCGAAGCTCAACTCTCACTCGGTTTGTTAGCAATTTTCCTTACTAATTGCGACTTGCTGTTGTTGTTGTTGCAATTGTTGTTGTTGTAGTTGTTGTAGTTGTTGGCTCCTTGCTACTTAGCACATAATTGAACTTAACTTCTTTAGCTTAGTCGCCTCTTTAGGTCTCGTTGTGCCCATGCACTTCACCCAGAAACTAGCGCTTCCCATGCCAATCATTTGCATTTCGACTGCAGCCCCGGAGCACTTCCATGACTGTCTCTTGTCCCCATCACCCCCTCCCTCTTGAGTTGTGCTGTGATTTACACTGGCTGGCATTATTATTGAGTCTTGAGCGTCTTGCTGTTGCAGTCTGTCCGCTCGGCAGTCAGCTGTTTGTCGCATCTGTCCAAATGTGCAACTGTCGCCTCGGCGCATTGTTGCCGGCCATTGTGGCAGGGCTGAATCTCTGGCTGCTTGTTGCCTGTCTAGTTGGCTGACTGCCTGCCTGTCTCTTTCACTTTGGCTAAGTACATTTTTAAATATTTACCATGTTGTTGGACAAGCAACTGGCAACTGGGCAGACACTGGCAGCAACAGGTGGGCAGGGGCAGGGGATCGCGGGCTGCTGCTGCTGCCTAACTAGTCTTTAGTTAAAGAATTTTCCACGAATTGCAAATTAAAGCGTCGCCTCGCGTCCGCTTTTTAGTTTAATTTTTTTTTTGTTTTCGGTGCGCAGCGTTCGACATGGCACACGGGTTAAAGTTCAGCCTGTCGCTTCCCCCTGACCCACACACACTCTCACACTCTCACACACACACACACACACTTGAAAATCGTGTTTCTAGCGCTCTTCGGCTACCTTTCCGTTTTATAGTTGTGTGTTGTGTGTGTTTTTTGTTTTTTGTTTTTCCTGCCGCACGTCGAGTGTTGCGCGCGTCTCGCCTCATGAAGTGGCACGACCTTTTGTAGCATTCGCCGTTGATGCATTTCGAGTGCCATGAATTGCGTTTTGATTGAAAAGAAAGTGACATTTCCGCTGATTTCTTTGCAGCAGCGCATTTGCTGCTGCTGCTGATGTTGCTGCTGTTGATTTTCCTTTTCTGCATGTGCTGTTGCCTATAAATGTGAGGTCGGCTGCCGGGTTCAGCCGCGCCGCGACCTTTGCCAGTTTGGTCAATGTTTATTTAGTTCTTGCTGTCAATTGCATCGACTCTGGAGTGTCAATTAAGCGCAAACTGTTTGCCAAAAACATTGCCAGCTAATTTTTGACTGTGTGCAACACGGCGTATGTGTAATCCCAGTAAATACTTTAAAGCGAAATCCCTTTAATTACGACAGACATTGATTGATTGTCTGTAAAGGACAGCGATTTTGATTTATTTAATTTAAATACAATTTGCAGCAACTGAATGTTGGATATTAGTTGGCTCTCAACACAGCTGAAATTGCATTGGATGACGGCTTAACTATCGATACGAAGTGTAGATAGTTTCAAAGTATCGATATATATATGTATAGTATCGTAATATCAATATATATATTGCATCGAATAATCGATATATAGTATCAAAGTTTCGATACATATAGTATCGAAGAATCAATTATTATCGATACAAGTTATTATAGTATCGAAGTATCGATAGTTTTACAGCCCTATAGCATATGCTCAATTTGACCGACCTTGGCAGTTCTCTTGATAATTAAAAAAAACCTATTGTTTATATCATGTCAGCTGACATAATGATCTGCATTTATGCTTGCGTTATCGATATTGATAATTTTCAATCTCTTTTGAATCTACTTTCTTAGGCTTTTATTAGTAAACACTGTCGAAACTGTTTCTTTGCTTTTTTGGTGATGTCAGATAATAATTTATAAAATTTGCAGTTATTAACGTTATCGATAAAAAAATAAGGAAACAATCTCCTGTTTTCTGGACTGATAAAGTTATCGATATTCGTTAATATTTTAGAGTGCTCCTCGGTAAAAATATAGTGACTATCTCATTAATCATAATGTTATCGATAGTTCGATACTTTGGAGACTAAAGTCGGTTTACTCTATTTTTAGATATTATTTATAAAACTATCGATAAAATGCCCCCAAGTTAAACTATCGATTTAATGTAGCACTTGACTTGCTCCTTAACACCTATTTACGCAGAAACTATCGAAACTTTCGATTTTAAAGATTCTTTCTGCTTAAATTTGTAACCTCAAAACTCGCTGCTTTGATTTACTTCGTTTACAAAATCAAGCGACAAGTTTTGACTAGTCCCAAACTTATTTTGTTTTGGTACATTTTCCCGCTTTCATTTGGTTTTCTTTTCATTCCATTTCCAACTTGCCCCATTGATACAGCTACACAAATTTACTTTTAATGAGCGGCGGCAGCTAATGTTAAACGCATGTAGCTGACAGAGACTTCAGCTTGTGGCTGCAATATCTGCGGGTTACGCTCGAAAAGTATCTCACAGATGCGAAAGCAAGGCGCTTGTGAAACGCCCTCAAGCCGTAAGCCAAAAGCTGTTGATTCAATGCAAATTTTATATAGTGTAGTTGTGTTTAGGTCATGCCACGCCCACCGCCCAACTGAAGTGATTTTCTGTGTAGCTGGCGCGCAATTAATAAATAATTTTCATTTCATTTTCATTTGAGATTTGATTTAATTACGTGAAAGTCGCCACACTTACGAGTCACGCCCCCCGCCCCCGCCCCCGCCCCGTCTCTCGCTTAACCTGTGGGCTGTATATGGTGTAAGAGAACAGTAAATTAGTTGCCATTATGTGTGTGAGTGTGTGTTGTCTCTCACTTGTGTGTGTGTGAACAATTTTTTTTTTGGCTGCCTTCGAGGGCTTTTTATGTGTTATTTAATTTGATGCGTCAAGTGAAAATGAAATTTTGTTGTGCAGTGTGTGTGTGTGTGTGTGTGTGTTTATTTAATTGTTGCTTGCAGGTTCTTGTCAGCTTGTTGTTGTTGTTGTTATTTAAAGAGCGTGAAATTTCAAGTAGATTGCCGGCTCACGATGTTGCCGCGGGCTTTTCGTGTTGTTGTTGTTGCTGCTGCTGCTCAGCTAAAAGCTACCGAAAATTCAAAGATTTGCCTTTTACTTGTTGTTGTTGTTAAGTACACATTTCACTTGAGTTGTTGTTGTTGCTGCTGCCGTTGTTAGGTTGTTATATTGTTAACTGTAGTTTCTCATGCAAATCCACGCAATTCATTTGTTTGTTTATTTGCTTTCAAATGTTGTTGCTGCTGCTGCTGTTGCTGTTTGCCCAACGCTTTTTTCCGGTTTGCTGGCCATTGATAGCCATCAGCCAGCACAGCATCAGCCCAGCGCAGCGCACTTGATGGGGCAGTTAAAAAATATATTTTTGAACTCCACTCAAACTCTAGAAATTGCTTTGGGCCGCGGGGCGTAATTAAAAAGGTTCAATAAATCGCCAGCTGATGGCCAGTTTTGCTGCATCCGTTAGATACATAAAGTTCAGAGTTTAAATTTCTGTTTGGCCATTCCTGGAAGCAGACAGCAGCAGTGCAGGCCAGCATGCACGACTATTGGATACTCTGCAAGAGTGACGTTTCCTTTTATCTACTAGCAAAGGCTGTTAAAGGGGAAACCCCCTGCGTGAGTCTTTAGGTATATATGTATATACATACATATATGCACATATTCTTGATTTTGCTCTCTGTTTGTTTCTATGACAACGAGTCTCTTAGTTTTGCTGTAGCTTTTGTTGATCTGTGTGGTAGAAATTTGCCACTTCTAAGAAATCTTAAAGCCCAAACAAACAAACTAGTCGAGTAGATAAAAATACTTGCTAAGCAAATATGCTGGCACTTATACTCTATATGCTCTATTGGCAACTTAGGCATAAAAAAATGTATATATATATATATATAAATATGTGTATATCACGACACAGGAGACATGCAACTTGCAACTTCCATCTTTAGTTGCAAACTGAGGCAGCGCTGTCTCTGCGCATGCGTAACTGATATCCATCTTGGGCGGCGTTACATTTTCTTTATATACACACACATATATACATATATATTTTTTTTCCGCGCATAACTTGTCAAACAACAAACAAAGCCGGATGGGCTAAGCGAGCGCGGCCATGGTCAAGTCGGACCAGGCCGGGCCAGGCCCGTCCTGGCCATGTTGCAGCAGCAGCAGCAGCCGCAAGACTCTTCTATGATATAAGTGTAACACGTCTCATAAAAAACTCGCCCAATGTTTGCTACGTAAGCGTCGGAGATTGCATCAAAGCGCTAAACGCGAACAGCAGCTGATGGCTGCGGGCGGCTCTGGCACAGGTGTAAAAGGGGCTAGGTGGGGAGGTGGGGTAGGGGGGCACATGCACATGCACATGCACATGCAGAGCAATTACATTATTTCGCAGGCGGCGTTGCGTTGGCAACAAAATTGAATAATCCAATTGGCCGCTGCACAAATGCGGCAGCAGCAACATTCCATGTTGTGCCACCGGACAGAGCGGACACTCGACTCGTGTTCATAATTGTTGCAGGCCAAAAAAAAGAAGAAGCAGCAGCAGCGAAAATAACTGACAAGCGTTTAATGTGTCAAATGCTAGAGCAACATGTTGCTGCTGTGGCAAGTTGTTGCTGCTGCGAGATGTTGCTGTTGCAAGTTGTTGCCTTTGCATTGGACAACGTTAATTTGTTCTAATTTGTTTCTAATGCCTGCCCAGCTGTCTTTCTAAGCTATTTTTGTGACTTGTCATAAGCTCATAATTGTGGCTGCTGCTGTTGCTGTTGTTGCTGCTGCAAGTTGTTGCTGCTGCGGGTTGTTGCTGCTGCTACGAGTTGTTGCCTTTGCATTGGACAACGTTAATTTGTTCTAATTTGTTTCTAATGCCTAACCGCAACTATCTTTCTAAGCCATTTTTGTGACTTGTCATAAGCTCATAATTGTTGCTGCCGTTGTTGTTGCTGTTGTTGTTGCTGTTGTTGTTGTTGCTGTTGTTGTTGCTGTTGCTGCTGTTGTTGCTGCTGTTGTTGCCGCTGTCCGAGTTGCTTTCGTGTTTAATGCTCAGTGCCGTAATATTTTTCTTTATGCTTAGTACTTATTACTTATTGTTGTTTTTTGCTCGCCGCTGGCCGAGTTTATTGTTCTAGTTTTGTTGTAGCCCCCCTCCATCCCCCCCCCCTTCCATCCCCGGCCGTCTCTCCGCTTGCCCCCTTGCGGCATTGGCTCTATTAACAGTTCTTTCGGGTGCCCACACTTGGCTGTTTGGGTTTGTTGAACTCTTAATGAGTTTATATGATCTTTAACGAGCAATGCATTTGTTTGTTGGGTCACTTTTTTTTTTTACTTCTGGGGAGACATCGCAGCTCATTCCATGGAACGGATGCGCGTCTAATGAGCAGCTTTATTATCTAGCTCCGGGCGTACGGGTAGTATATGAGCACAAAACGTTTGCCATCAATGCTTGATGTTTGTTTCGGATTAAGACATTTGGTATTTGAATTTATTGATGGAAATATGTTATCTTTTACTTCATTACAAATCAATTTTTCAGTAATAAAGCATTATAGATCATTTCTATAGTCGTATTATTGCTTCTAATGAAAGTGTGTTAAAGTAATTGATAGATTTTCCAGCTCTACTCGATGCAGTTAAAGTTTGCATTACTGATAATTGGTTCTGCTTATTGTGTTAGCGATACAAAACTTTATTGAAAACTGTTTTGTTATCGATAAAAGTATTAAGCAATTGTATCACTAAAGAGTATGTATATCTATTAAAAGTATTCGCTAACCTGTGTTGCAACATCTGTATGCTATCGATTTTATAATCTATTTTATATCGATAGTATTTCAATGCTGTTGAGCATGTGAATATTTGTGTGTTACTATCGATGATAAGCTAAAAGAAACGGCTTATTAACTTTATTCTAAGCGGCTTCGGAATTTATCGATGCTATCGATTGTATTTATCGAACTTACTGCAATTCTACTGACCTTTACTAGCTGATCAAAGCATTAGAACTGCCTTTATGTACTCTTCTTTTTATTGGCTTTCAACTCTACATATAGCTGCATTGCAGTTTCTGGTTATGACTGAGTCTATCGAATATATCGATTGATCAAACTATTGGTCTTTACACAAAACTTTTCTGCATGACTCAGTATATCGAATTGTTTAAACTGTTGAGCTTTTAATGGCTCTACTCAGGACTCCGTTAGATATCTAAGAATATTGAAAGTGTGGGCGGCTATTAGAAGTTTATCAGTTAAATTCTCAAAACTATCGATTAGTTTGCTGTGGCTAGCCGATAGTTACGATTGTCCGTCTTATAATAAACTCGTAAGTTTCCACTTCCTAGATATAATACAGAATTTATCTTCTGTTGACCTTGCCGAAAGACTATCAATTAAGTGTTCCACTCTTGAGTTCCTCAGAAATGTATCGATAGAAAACTAATGCTTTTCGTGTAGAAACGATCTCACGTTTGTTTAAGACCCATTTTGCATTCAAGCATCGCATTATTTGCTCTTTTTGGACAAATTCACTTTGGTGCTTGGGATTAACGTCTATCTATCTACCGCTCAGCTGGTCGTTTACCTCGGACAAAAGGCGGCTCCTAACCGCAAATGGTCAAAATGTTTACATTTTTGTCTTCAACGCTAATACGCACATCAAACAGCGTACCCCCCCCCCCCCCCCCCCGCCCCCTTACCCGAGGGAGGGTACAAGATTTGGTAGAGTTTTGTTTTTTCTATAGTTTTTGTTGAGCGTCTACTCACGTACAGGAGAGAGAAGGCGTTGACTGGGAGGCGTGTCTTACCTGCAAAATGGAAAGAAAGCGAAATTAGTTGCCGAGAAGTTTCAACATAATCGCAATAATAATAGCAACAAATTCCATCAGCATCAACTGCTGCCAATTCGCATTTAAATAAGCCATCAACTTTCTACATGTTGCAGGCAACATTACGGGGCATTGCTTTTGATCTGTGGCAGAAGCCGCTGCAGATTTCAATTTAGCTTAACACCAACAACAGCGACAACAACGACAACAACGACAACGTTGCCTGCCTTTAATTTGTTGCGCCTAATTATTGCATTTCGTTGTTGTTGTTATTGTTGTTGCTGTACTTTTCGTTGTCTTTTGTCTTTTGTTGGGGCATTTCTTTGGGCATCTCTTAATGCTATGCATAGAGCATTATAATATGTAGTTCTCTTCGTTCCGAAGGCCTTGAGGCCAACACTTTCTTTATTGGACTTTCTTTAGATTTATCTTTTACAGCTTTTGCCGCCAGCGGCATTTGCTTTCTGCCTTTTGTTTTTTTTTTTTTTTTTTTTTTTGCCTTTTGCGTTGCGCTTCACTGTTTTTCGCATCGCTTTTCCAAGACAGCGACAAGAAGAAGCAGCAGCAATCGCTGCGGAATTCCAACATTATGCAGTGCGTTAATTATGGGAGAGCCTGCGGTACTAATGTCTATATCATTGGGTGCGCACCCTATTAAAAGCGTAGCTGGCAAAAAAGAGGCAACTAACAAAAAAAAACACCCAAGTTGGCTTTACAAAATGCCGACCTTTAAAGCTACGTTTTTGCCTAGTTTTCTAGGGGCTACACGAAAAAAAATGTATAGGAAATTCTGTACCTATGTAAATCGTTTCACAGCAGTGTGGACAACACTTTAAGCCTAAAGTTCTTGATTAAGGAAAGGTATTTTTTTATGCTTAAAATTTACGCAAATAATCAGCTTTGGGCTTAGATGATGAGCTTTAAAAGAAGTAAGAATTTTCTTGATTTAATCTCATGCTACTTTAATTAATCTTAAACTGAGTTTTTATGAAGAATCCGAGAACATAAATTTTTGTGTTACGCTCAGTTCTGATTAATCTGTTAGTTCCTTAGAAATATTTTCGCCTATTCAATATTTGGTGCTTGATTTAAGTGATTTTTTATACTTAAAACAATATATCTATATTTTACTCAGCGTTTCTGTGTTTATGCATTTTCTCAATGTTTTGATATAACTGAGAATATTAAATAGAAAGTGTGTGGGAATCCAAAGGTGAACCATCTATGTGCACAACTCTTACCCAAACTTAATATTTAAAAAAAAATTTAACTTATTTTAAATATATTTATTTTATATAGGCTTGATTTTTAATACAGCTTTATACTGCTCTCAATAAAATTGAAGCAGGCATCGTGCTTCAAATTTGTTATATGGTTTCAAGAAAGAATTTTATGGCAGAGATTAAAGAAATTTATCCAAATTGACTTGAACTTAAGTTAAGAATCTTTAGCAAGGAATGTCATTTGTTTTTAATTTTTTTTTTGCAGTGCATAAGAAAATATCGAAACTGTGGACAACGATTTCGTCACAGTCCTTTGTCTCAGTCGTGACCGCTGACTGTGGCGAATGATGATGGTTTTTTTTTTTTTTTTTTTTTTTTTAGTTGCTTTTTCTATTTTTGTTGTTCGAGTCAGGAGGCAAACTGCAATTTGCGACAAATTCTGTACGTTAGAAAAAATTTCACTTGGCAGCAAACCAACCGACTGTCGACCATTTGTGGGCATTTTGTCTATAGTTTGTAACCTCAATTTGCATTTGAGTTTTGGTACAAGAGACAAATATGGCCAAAACAAATTTCGTTTTGGTATTTCGACAGATCTCTTTTTTTTTTTATTATTTTCTTATGCTTGTTGTTGGTATCTTCGATTGTGATTGCTGATGGCCGTTTTGATTGCTATATAAGTAAGAGATAGAAAATCGCGTCGTTTGGGTTAACAGTAAATCAATTGGCAGCAGAACGTATCTAATAGATACACACACATACACATTGGCCAAGATACATCAGCATTTACAGCTATCAATCATAATTAAGTGAATGATAATCAAAATGGTCAGCATTATGATGGACCGACTGACTGACTTGGAGTTGCTTTATTCTTGCCCAGCCTTTGTCTGTATTATTAGAGGTAATGATAAAGAGCCGCAGCTCGAGCAGATCGCTTCCAAGTCTCTGGCACCGTTATGCAGGTTAACATAACTCCCAGGCGTAGCAGCACCAGCAGCACCAGATTCTTGCTCTCTCATTGTCTCGACCTCATCTCGTATGCAAACGCAGGCGCATTCCCTCCGCAAGTCTCACTTTGAGATACAAACACAGATGCGAGTGCGAATTGTTGTTGTTGTTCCTGTTGCTGTTGCTGTGGTATCTAACATTGACATGCTGGCAACTGGCAACTGGCAACTGGCTGGCAAATTTAGCACGCTAAGCTGAGAGCCAAGTCGACTGCAGCTTTCATTTTAGACCGGGTGACAGCCCAGCTATGAGTTGCTGTTGTTGTTGCTGCCACAAGCGCAGACGCTGCCACATTAATTTATTAGTCGCACTTGCAATTGCTGTTGGGTGTTGCTGTTGCAGTTGTTGCTGTGTTCTTGTGTAAAAGATACGCACACGTTGCGATACATTTTTTTTTATTTTATTTTTTATTTTTTTCTTTGCCAGCAACTGTTGCCTGCAGCCGTGGCCCCTAGTTGTCGCCTATCAAATTACGTTGCCGGGATGCCAAACCAACAACATTTGAAATCTCTGGCATTTTTTTTGTAGTTGTTGTTGAAACCATAGCTGCAGCAGCTTGTTGCCTGCCTTGTTACTGCAGCGAGCAAGCGAGATGGAGAGAGTGAGAGAGAGAGCGAGAGAGTGGGCGATTGCAGGCTGGCAAATGAGTAATGAGAAATGAGGTTTATGCGCTGTACGCTTATCAGGAATTTGCAGCTTACGCAAAGCAAGATATATATATGTAGATTTTTTGAACTAAGCCGGCTTTGAGCTATGTTGCCTGATAGCAGGCGTTATTAATCACATTTTACTGTACCAAATTACATAGAAACAATAAATATATAGATAAGTAAGACACATATATAGAGGATAGAGAAATTAGAGCTTTGAAGCCAGGAAAAGTTGCATATGATACGACTCGACATAGATTAGATATTGAGTTCATTTGACAATGAGAGGCATAGATATTGAGTTCATTTGACAATGAGAGGCAATAGACCCAGAAGATCGGAGTACACTTAACTGTACCTATTTATAATATATAAGAGCTGATCGTGTAGCTTTATAAGCGGACCTTGAATATAGTTGAAGCTCGCTTGAATACAGAAACAACAGGACATATAAGCTCGATTATTAAGTCACAGTTGTTCGGCTTTATAAACATACATGAAAACAAATCGAAGAGTAGAAGCATAAAATGTTCTCGTGATTAATTTTTTTGCAATACAGAATTTTGATGTGCCTATAATAGATGATATAATACAAATACTTATATATAAGATATGATATATAACTTTATTTAAACACTTGACAGTCCAAAGTAATTTAAATCGTAGTTATTTTCATATCATGATATAAACTAACTCATAGCCACGTTTAGCTCTCACAGAATTTCTTTGTGCCACGCATTAATCTTCATCTCAATCAGTTTATTCTCAAATGGTAAACTGTTGGCTTCCTCAGAATACAAACCCAGCTTTGCTTAATCCCTCCTTTATGTAGATATTCCTGCGCAGCTTAATCGCATTCAACGAACACGTGTAAACCTGTTCGCCGAGGCTCTACTATTTCTATTGCTGCCGCGATTTGGTTTCGCCTGCCCATCATTCCAGAAATTGCGAGTGGGAATATCACTATGTATATGTCCAGTGTAAAATTCGCTCATTAATTTTCGCGTTCCCCCAACTGACATTGATTGAAGATGCGGTCGTATTATGGATGCATGGGAACCACATAAACTAAAACTAAACTAAAGCCCTGCTGCTGCAGTTGCTCCTCCTCCTGCTGCTGCTGCAGTTGCTCCTCCTGCTGCTGCAGCTCTTGGTGATTAATACAACTGGCAGGCAATCGTCTTGCTTGGAGCTGTGCTGCTCAGTTTGATCTCCTGCTAGCTTTCCATTTTTCCATATGTGATCTCTTTGAACCCAATTAGTGTTGTTGTTGTTGTTGCTGTTGTTGTCTGGAGTTTCTTGCCAAATGACACATATTGCATAGCTTTTCATTTCTATGGCTGTCTGTTGTGGGTGTGGCCACGCCCCGTGCACACGCTTTTGGCCCACTAACTTTTGCTTTTATGGATGCGAATGATAAACTTCGATGACTTCGCTGATACTCACTTTTGGGTGCTGGGAATCGGCCGTCTCCTCTTCGCAGTTAGAAAGCGCATTTTTCGCTCCGATCCATAATTGCCCGCTTGTGGTTGCTGCTGTTGTTGTTGTTGGTTGCTGCTGTTGTTGTTGTTGGTTGTTGCTTGTTGTACCCTTTTTGCACCATTTTGTTGTGGATTTCATGCCACTTACCAGCGCTCTGGCTGGCTCCTGCCACCTTCCCCCAGATTGCAGCTCCTAGTTTTGTGGCTATTTGTGGCTTTGTCCATTTTTGTTTTGGGCTGCGTTTCGTGCGCAATTTGTTATTTTAATGATTTCGATGGAATCTTCCTCCCCCCCCCTCCCCCTTGCTGCATATAATTGCGCGGGTGTTGTTGTTGTTGCTGCTGCTGCTGACTTCTGTTTTGGGTTTGGCGAGAAAGTCGCATTGCATTCAAATGCAACGCCAAGTCAAAAGTTAAAGTGTTTACACGCCTCTCTGACAATACCCACACACACACACACACACACACACACAGTACAACACACACAAATCTGACAAATGGCCAGACAATAGCAATAGCAGCAGCAGCAACAACACTAGGAACAAGTAAGAGTGCTTAACTCAAGTGTGCCTGACTAAAAGATGCCCTGTAGCCAGCTTTTAAATGCTGTAACATTCAATTCACAAATACACACGCAGCAAGGTCACAATAGGCAGCAGCTGTGCGTTTCGCTACCTTTGCTACATAGCATCTAAAGTTCATACTTCAATAACTTTTATATTTATGCTTCGATCTTAGTGAAGCTTTAAAGGCTTTAATATGAGTGGCTCATATGTGTTTATTCCAAAAATCAATGCGATATCTGCATAATTTTTCAGATATGTTGAGATATTAATATAGGTAAAGCCGCAAATTTTAAAAGTTTTAAGACAGGTCTTTTATTATTATATACTTACAAATAAAACTTGTATTTCTAAATACAAACTCTTAAGCTGCTCTACTCTCAAAAAAAAACGGCAAAACTTAGCTTGACTTTATCATATTTGCTTCGCGACTTTATAACACCCCTTCTCACAATTGCAATGGGCACTGGGTATGACAACAAAGAGCAATGGCTTACAAATTGCTGGCGACGTTCAGCACAGTAGTTGACAACATCAACAACAACTAACAACAACAACAACTAACAACAACAACAACCAGCAGCAGCTACGACAACACACGACAACAATGTGTATGTCTAGTGCCGGCAAACATTATTATGGCCACATTCAAAGCCTCTTGTACTGAACTTCGTCTTGGACTTGGCATTGTAATCACCAATATACAGCATACTCTTCTCTCCCTTCTAGCCATCCCTTTCGCTCTATTCAATGCTATATAAATATTTACCCATGCCATTAGGCGCTGGCTGCATTTAACAGCTTCTAATATCCGTGAAATACAGCAAAGCCTTTAAGCTGGCACGGTTTTGTGACCATAGCCAAAGTGTATAACTTGTTTGTATTTATGCCAAGTGGACCCTACAAAAGGGCTTACGGCTCTTGGCTGCCAGTGCAGCTGACCGCCTTTTTGTCTGGCTGGCTGGCTGGCTGGCGTTTTCTCGCATGGAAATTGACACTTTTGCTGGCCAGTCTATCGACACTTGGTAAAAATTGTGTCAAGTTGTCAACAGCAGCAGCAACAGTGGCAGCAGCATCGGCAACGGCAGCAGCAATCAGCTGTCAGTGTGTCAGTTGGATGGCCTAAAAACTGACCACACTTGCTCCAAAGTGAGTTGATGAAGACAGCTATGCAATCGATATGTGGCACAGCAATTGAAAATGAAAACGAATTAACGCAAACAGACAGTAAATCCAGTGAAACTTTGCTTTAATTAAAATACATATGCTGTCGATAATAACTATAATTATCGCTATCGATTTTTAGAGCGTTTTCGATTGGTTATGATTCTTAAATATCGATAGTCCTTAATGATGCCCAGCAGCAGCGATAGTCAAAATAAATTTGATTAAATAGAGATAAAACAATTAAACTTGGAAATGTTATCGATAATATATGATAAATATCTCTTAATATATATATATATATATAGAGATAAAGTCTTGCAAGTAGTTATGGAAATGCACATGTTTTTCACATATGTAGAAAAGATTGCGCTGAGGCTGCATAACAGTCGATTGCTTATCGAATTATGTTTAAAATGCAGTCGATTAGCGCTCCGAATTATAAAAAAATTTTTATTAAATACATGAAAATTATGCTGAGCGTGAGCTGTATGGAAATCGAGAGCGTTATGTATTGGGTATCCGGCATTAACTGAGCTTGTGAGGATATCGATAATACCAGATATCGATATTAATGCTCAGATTATTTAGTGACAATAAAGCTATGCTGATTAGCTGAACGCAAGCTGTAGCAGAATCGATAAAACTATCGATAGTATAAATAGAGTTTTTAATTGAGCCTGAAAGTCTGTCGATAACTCGAGACTTATCGACATAAAAGACATAATTTGGGCTAAAAAAACGATCAATAAAACAAAATGATTTCCCTTTTAATAGATACGTTTAACGTATTTCATAACAGACAAGAACTTCGTGACTATCGATATTATCGATAACATAAATATTATCGAAAACAATCCCAAGTACCGTATAAAGGCCTAATTGCTGCGGAAGAAATGATTGATAGAAGCTAAGAAAACCTTTAATTGAACTGAAAAAAACACGATCAAATCTGTCTCTAGGTATAAAAATCGACTTCATGTCGCCTGTCATCGTTTGTGCAGCCATCCGGCGCTTTAAATTTAACCTTCTTTAGCCTATTCGGTAGCTTTTGACCAGCCCCAGACTGACTTATGCATTTTAATGTCCGGTCATAAAGGAAAAACATGTTTCTATGCATTTATGTAAGTTGTCAGCGCCGAGTTCTAAGTTGTGTGCGCCTTTCGTATCTGGCAGATACACGTACTCACCGTCGAGTACAACAAATTATGCGACCCCGCCCCCCCCAGCCAGAAAGTTTTGTGTGCATTTTAAATGTGAAACTGGACGCTTGCGTCCAGGTGGAGGCAACGCGAAATTACAATTTCTTGATGCAGGAGGGCCAACGAGAACAAAACTGTAGCAAACTGTGGCACAAAGTCAAACGCGAACGACAAATTAGCAATTTAAATTTCCGGCAACAACAATCAACATAAAATACATACATATATATGCGTTTCTGCAATTGCCCCCCCGCCCCCCCTCCGCCTTGCCACATGTTGCCGGTAGCTGCCGCGCAGAATTGTGTCAAATGTGCTTTTAGTAGCCCGGCGCGGCCACGCCCACCGCCTGGCACTTTCTTTTGCATTAGACATAAATTTTATGACGCTGACGCCTTTATTAGTACGAGCTGCCGCCTGTTGCTCCCAATTGCAACACTTGCCACAAGTGCACAGTAAAAGTTGTAGCGCCACAAAAAGATTTACAAATAAACAACGAAAATAAATACAGAAATCGTCTAAAAATTATAAACGCTTTACATTCCGTTTTTGCCATTGCAAAAATAGCAGAAAAAAAAATGCAATTTGAAGCATTATTTTTGTTCGTTGATTGCATTCACCTGATGAGTGCTTGTGTGTATGTGTGTGTGTGTGGGTTAAATGTTGCATGTCTATGTGCCCCCCGCTCCCCTTTCTGCCAATCCTACTGTCTCTCCACATCGATTTGGTGGAAAGTTTGATAGATGCATATCTTTTCAATGGCCACGTTAATTGCAGCCGAGCATAGAAATTGCTGTATTAAGTTTGCCCTCGGGGCCAAAAACCATGGGTCAAGCTAGCCAAAGACCACAACTGTGTAGTTCGGTGTAGATCTGTATTTGATCTAAGTTTTCAAATTTGTTCAACGAAACTTTTCTTAAACGCTTTTTGTTATTTGATGTACTCGTATGTCATGATATGGTTAAGAGCTGTTTGGAGCTCATATACCATATAGATTCTTGATTCGTATCAACATGCGATTCTGTCTAATTTTAATCAAATCTTACAATTGAAAGGCTTGCACAATGAAACCATTTTTTCTTGTAACTATTAGATATATCAGTTTCGACTGGAACTGACTCCTATATCTAATAGAGGCTCAACATTGAGCTCTTATTCAAAAGTATATTCTAACCATATTTAGTCTTTTATAGCTTTACTGTACGCCTACTGCATAAAAAAAATCTAATCAACATCTAACTACAATATCATTTAGCTCTTATAGGAAGAATCTTTTAAAGGATATATCTTCTATCAGGTCCGAGATGCTTCCTTCTACCTCTTATATACATTTGCACAAAATCATTATACCCTTTGTATCCATTTTCAATGGGTTCAGGGTGTAAACACTGGACTTGGTTTTTGTTTTTTTGTTAAGCCTTGATCTCACTTTATTTATATCTTCGGCGACATAAATGAAATCGAAAATGTTTGGAGTTTCTTGCTTTTTTCCATACATATCAACAAAAGATTCATCAACATTGGACTACTATTTCTTATGGCTGTCGTAGAAATAAACCGTTGAGCTTCAAGTTATTGTATAAAAAAAAAATTGTTTGTTTTTTATGATATGCCAACCAAAGTGAACCACAATATGGATATAATAGAAACAATCAGCTAAAGATATCATAGAAACAATGTGGTTAATTATACATAGATAATATATATATATATATTTATATATATATAAAAGATTCTTCCTATGGAAGCTATCTGCTCTATAAATACAAGAGTATTTAACTGTTACCACTTCAAAGTTGACTCTTCTTTTTTATTTATTTTTGGTTTTTATTATTGTTAGCCGCTTTAGAAAGTACAATAAATTTATAGACCATAAAGCAGCCAGAATAGCGGCATTCGCACAGTTCTGGCCGCCTTATAAAT
The DNA here is from genome assembly GCA_035045885.1 of Drosophila borealis. NCBI lineage: Eukaryota > Metazoa > Arthropoda > Insecta > Diptera > Drosophilidae > Drosophila > Drosophila borealis. The sequence continues at coordinate 772,467 of JAWNOR010000164.1, read as the reverse complement.
AATTTATCAATTTTAAATAAAAAAAATTGTTTCGCTAGATTTTTATTTCTATTTCTATTTTGCCGCAGCGCAGCAATTGAATTAGCCATAGACAATGGCAACAAAGTTGCGATTGGCAACAACAAAGCGAATTGTGATTTAAATGCAATTGGTTTTTGTTTTTCTGCTGTGTGTGTATGTGTGTGTGTGTGAGAGTGTGCTGTATGCACAATTACACGACCTAGAAAGCCAAAGCAGCAGAAAGTAACGAGAAGAAAGCCAAAAGCCAAAGTCAAAGACAAACTCAAAGCCAAATTCAAAGGATGAGAGTTTGCTCTGGCAATTCAAGTTGATGAAGAATTGCAGCTGCAGGGCAGTAGGAAAGAAGGAAGAGGGAATGTGGGAGGGGGGGGGGTATTGATATGAGATCTGATGGGGGCTCTGCCGAGTTGGGTTTTTGCGGCTAATGCAAATAGTTGCCAGCGAGACATTTACAATTAGTTGCCAAATGCTGTGAGATCTTAATTTGGTCGTGGATTCGTGAGGCAACTGCAAACGTAGGGTAAACGTAAACCTCATGCCCGGGGGGGAAGGGAGGGCTACCTAGTTTTGATGTAGTTTGTTTTACGCTCAGCTTCTAAAACTGGCCGAAACTCTCACTTAATGGAAAGTGGCCCGTCGGCGCCCAAGGCTCTCATTAGGGCATCAAAGTCTAAAGATCTCGGCTGGGCACGATGGGCTAAGTTTCGACCCACGCATCGGGCTGCGTCCAAAGCTGCGTCCGTGTGGAGTTAGCCAAGTCATGGCCGCAAATGAAGCGCGGCCAAGATCGCAAAAAATCTTCGGGCACGTATATGAAATACTTAAGGGTCCATAATTGGAGTTTCACTTTTATATTTCTTACAGCTGCGCATAATTTGCGCTATTTTTACACTAATGAGATTTTATTTTTAGCTTTTTTTTTTTATAAATTATTGTTATTAGCGTGGTTAAAAATTCTTTAATTGCAAGTAAAAGTTTGTGACTGGATAAATGTTTTTAATAAATCAAGAAGAGCTGCAAAACAGAAATAGAAATGCAAAACCCTTTCCCAAAAAGAGTTGGCTTAGAAAGCCAGCGGCTAGACCTAGTTCAAGACCCTAGCGAGACAGACAAACAGACAGACAGAGAGAGAGAGGGAAAGAGAGACAGAGATAGAGAGAGAGAGAGTCTTTGTTGGCGAGCGGCGCTTTTCTCAGCTTTCTTCTGCCGCATTGTTCGATTTTTCCTAATCATATGAATAATGTTAACTCTTTCCCCGGGCTCTTGGCTCAGCCTCTGGCTTTCTGCTTGAATGCATTCATTTGCATTTGCTTGCAGCTTCCGCTAGCGCCTGCCCCGCACTCTGCCTGCCCGCCGCTAGTAATTGCTTTTGGGCCTCTTTGATTAGCATAAGTTTTGGCCTAACGGTCTATGCTCGCTCCGTTTTGTTTGTCTTAACGAGAGTCTGATAAGAGTTGAAGCCAAAGTCATGACAACTATTTCATGGTCAGTCGATTTATGGCCAATTCCAATTCCATGCTTCATTTCGCTGAACTTTCCAACAGCTCTGGCCACAACCTCTAACCAAGACTTCACTTGCTGTCTATCAAAACCAATTGGCAGCTGCAAAAATTTCACACTTTTTCACAGATATCTAATACATAGTTCCGGGCTTTATTTATAGACTCTAGACTCTATATACCCCTTCGAAATATGTTTTTATTTTTATTGTAATCATTATTATTATTATTTTTCTGATTTGTTAAAATTACTTTGACTGTAATTCACTTTTCTTGGCTTTTGTTTTTCTTTCCACGAGTCGCTCGTAGGCTATGATTATCTGCTCTATGCCTTGTAAAATTGTTGGTGTCATTGTTATGAGGCACGCGGCAAAGTTAACCATCGTGGGGGAGAGACGCAGGGGCAAAGGGGGGAGGGGGCGGGGCCATACAGTTACTGCTAAAGTCAGTGAAACTTCTTTGCCTCTTTCTCGTGGCAGGCTGTTTTTCAGCATAATAATGCAAATGAAAAAAACTATTATTAATTGCCAGCTACATGCAACGGGCGAGGGCGTGGCCATCGAGGCACTGAGCTGGCTTTTTAGCCTGGCGCATGCCGCACTTTTTTATTCATACCCTGTAAACATAGCCACAATTGCAGAGGCTAAGACATAGCCAAACACTAAGTAAATATAAGCTTCCCAAGAATATCTCTCTTATAGTATTTGCTAGAGTAAAGAGTATAGAGTATAGAGTATAGATTATACGGAATAGAGTATAGAGAATAGAGTAAAGAGTATTGAGTATTAAGTATTGAGTATTGAGTGTTGAGTATTGAGTATTGAGTATTGAGTATTGAGTATTGAGTATTGAGTATTGAGTATTGAGTATTGAGTATTAAGTATATAGTATTGAGTATTGAGTATTGAGTATTGAGTATTGAGTATTGAGCATTGAGTATTGAGTATTGAGTATTGAGTATTGAGTATTGAGTATTGAGTATTGAATATTGAGTATTGAGTATTGAGTATTGAGTATTGAGTATTGAGTATTGGATATTGAGTATTGAATATGGAGTATTGAGTATTGAGTATTGGATATTGAGTATTGAGTATTGAGTATTGAGTATTGAGTATTGAGTATTGAGTATTGAGTATTGAGTATTGAGTATTGAGTATTGAGTATTGGATATTGAGTATTGAGTATTGAGTATTGAGTATTGAATAGTGAGTATTGAGTATTGAGTATTGGGTATTTCTTATATACAGGATATCTACAAGTCGCGCATTCTCGCCCATCTCGAACATGGATTTGTGATTGCCTACACTGCCCACTAATTAAATGAGTTGGAAGCGTGAAAAAGTCGCATGTTGCGCATGTTGCATCATTCAAAGCTGAAGTCGAACTAACTGCAACTCATGGCGCAGCGCCATGACCTAGGCATTGTTTGTGGCATGTGGTATGTAAATGCTGCAGCTAACGGTGCTTCAGCTGATCATTAGAGCCAAGCCGGAATTGTATTCTTAAAATATCGAAATTTTATGATATTTGATCTTGATTTGCGTCCCATTAGCGCCTTTTGATCTGAACTTGATTCTTAGCTGATTCTCTGGAGCTTAGAAAGCGTGTAAATTAAATGCCAGCGAAAGTTTTTCCAACCTTATTGTTTTCGTCTCTTATTTTCTTTTTCTTTTGTTATTATTATTCCTATGCAAATTAGCTGAGACAAACTAAACATCTTCATTTTTGTGTCGCAATGCCACAATAATGAGTTTTGGCTTATATATATAAAATATTTGTTTTGTTTTTTTGTGGGCAAAAATATTTTAACAATGTGTTAATTACACACGGTCAAAAAAGAATACGAGAAAACGCCGTATGAACAAATCTGTGCTTAATCGTTAATTTATGATATTTCTAGCGGTAAAAAGACGTCAAGCAATCAGCCCGAATGCTGATTCCCAGTTGGCCAGTGGCAACAGCTCTCGGCTTGCCGCTTCGCTGATCATCAACAACAGCTGAAGCTGAAGCCGAGGCTGGAGCTGGGACTGAGTCCGAGTCTGAGAATCATGGCCAGATCATAAAGTTTAGTTAATGTGCATGTTACGAATGGGAGTTGCAATAAGTTGGACACTGACGAATATCTATTAAATGAATAAGTGAGCTTCAGATGCGCTCGGAAATATCAGAAATATTCTATTAAAATAATGCTGACTTTTGCCTATTATATGTGCACTATTAAGCACAATTGAATTATAGCCAACTTTATCCACTTTGATTAGGCATCGTTTATAGCTAATTATATCTTTTGCGACCTTGTAAGTTTTACAAGTTCACTTTACGTCACATTAAGGAGAAAGGCAGCTCGTATGAGTGGCACCCATTTCAATTAAGTTGAGCAATCAAAATAACTTGGCTGCCAATCGAAGCCTCCGAGTCTCTTTCTTTCTCTCCGCATAAATCCCAGATCCGAGACATTTAGCGCATTTCGAAAGCTTTAAACGTCATCAAAGCGTTGCAAGCGCGCATTGCTCTGCGATTATCGGTTAAGAACAATTAAAGACTTCATTAGGCCACAGCTGGTAGCCTATTTAGGTGCGGATACCTCTCTATATGTGACGATCAATTCAATTAAGCACAAAAGTCTCGGGTTGCCTCGTTCTATAGAGATGATTGCGTGCTATTACAGCGCGACAGGAATCTTTCAGAATTTTATTGAGAAAATTCTTTTTTTTTATATTTGCAGCGATATGTTTAATAAGACATATCGATTTACTTACCGATTTTCTTTGAAGTTTGCTTTCGGATTTGCGCTTTAATTCGTGTTTATCTTTATTATTTTAAATTAACATTATAACCGACCCCATAAAGTTTGTATGGAGGAAGAATATTTCAGCACACTATGAGTAGATAAAGCTTATTTAATTTCCTTTATAAATTCTTAAATTTCAACAAGCTCGATAAATATCGTTTTCTAGCTAACTTAATTCTTCCCAAAATCGATGAATATCGACTAACACTTCCGATATTTGTCGATAAATTGCCCTACACTCCCATTATCGATATGTATCGACTATCGATTTTGTCTTTTTAGCATATATCGTTGATTAAAGGAGCTAGAGAATTTGAGTCAATTAAATTAAAAGATAATTAGGTATGAATTTTCCACGAAGAGGTGTTAAGTAAATAATAAGCACAGCTTTCACGATGGAAACCACTTCATGCGGCCATCTCTAATATGTAATTAGGCGCCGGTTCGTTGGTGAAGGTACGCAGAAGACCTAAACCCAAATCTAATGCAACTAACTAACGCATTTTTTCTCAATGCAACCTGTTGACGGTTGTAGTTGTTGTTGCTGGATTTGCGGATTATGTGTTTGTGTGTCACGTAGAGCGTGCAACGCCGCGGTACGTGCAACTCGCTCAACCTGTCGATAGTCGTCTGATATTGCATCGGCAATTGGAGGAGCCAGAGGATGGCCAATGTGTGTCGTCTCCATCAACTGGTACGTTTCCCATCTACGACAGCGGCTCGCGAATTGCCAATTGGCAATGGCCAATCGCAGCCATAAATTATGTCGTTGTTGCCGTTGTTGTAGCTGTAGCTGGAGTCGCCTCCGTATCATCATCATCATATATGTGTTGCTTAGCCTAGGCGCACATCAAAATTTATAGGTCAGTGGTGGCAACAAATTGCCAAGCGTTGCGGCGCTTTTCCGATTTTTCCCTCTTGTTTTTTTTTTTTTGTTTTGGATTTTTGTGTGGGCTGCGATGATGGAATGTGAGAAGCTGCCCTCAGACATGACCGTGATCTGGACATGTGCATTGAATTGCTTCCCCCAGTTCCCACCACAGTTTCCCCCAGTTCTCTTCGCTGACAGCATGTCCAATATTTTTATTTTTTTTTTTTTTTTGTGCTGTTACCAAAACTGACCCACTCAGCGGCAAAAGAAGTTTTCATCGATTGTCCCAGGCTGCACCGCACCGCAGCAACTGTTGCTGTTGTCGTTGTTGCCAACATTATGACAATCGATTTGCAATGGAAAGCCAATGCCTGAAGGCGCTCGCTCCATTTATAACAAGTGGCCACATTGACTGCCAGCCAGCCTCTTCTCTAGCTATGGATAACTTTATACGCTCCAATCTCGAGTGTACTTTTTTCTATACCCTTTCAGAGGCTATCATCGTTATGCCATAAAGCGTGTAACGCATTGCCAAAATCCTTGCGAAACCCTTAAGATCTACGTTATTTGCCTAGGTTAATCAACTGTCTCCCTAAAAACACATCCATCTATCCATCTGTCTAGCTGTTCTGTGAGAACTCGACTGTGCTACGAGATATGTTGATGAAATTTGGTTCAGAGGTTGCATTGAGGCACAATAAGTATACGAAACAATGAGTTCGAAACATTCAATTCCAAGCATAAATTTTATATTTTGTGTCAATTTCATCTAGCTTAGGATATATATATGCTTTGCCATTCGGAACATTAATCGAGTCCTTGTATGAATATAGTTTTTATTTAATGACAAAACTAAGAAATTATATAATCAAAATTAATCAAAAAATATTCAATATCCGGTTACCATATCATATAAATTATATAATATATGGCTTAGATATTGATCAAATTTTGTATTTTAAAAAAATTGTAGCTCCAATTTTTCAATTTACCTAAAGGTTTATAAAAAATTATATTTTGATATTTGGAACATAGTTTTGGCGATCTCTCAGGGATTTCTCAAGGATTTCTCATTCATTAAGCAATCCAAATATAAAATCATTTAACTATATTGTACAGAAAATATAGAAACAATCGAATGAATATTTAGTTTACTTTTTGACCAGACTTTGATTAATATGAAATGATGTACAATATATAATGATATAGATCGCGATCTGATTTGTATAGCATAGCATAGGCTAGGGTATTTGAACTTTGGCATATCTATGGATTGGCCTTTTTATGCTGTTGCTGATGTTGCTGATGTTGCTGCTGCTGCTGCTGTTGCTGTTGTCGTCGTTTGCTGTTGTCGCTGTCAGTTGTTGTTGGCTTGTTGGTTGGTCGCTTGTTGCCGCTTGTTGCTGGCTTTTTAAGAGTCAAGTTGTACCAATAATTCTGCATTTGACATTCAACGGACCTGCACTTCTTTTTTTTGTTTTACTTTTTGCTTTTCTAGCTGTGTGCCATTTTCGGCCAAAACGGTTTCTTAAGCTGTCTAATAGCCCCCCCCCTCCGTTCCCCCCTACACTTAAGGCGCCCCTTTGCGGGCATTGTCTTTGGCCTTTGATATGCGCATAAGTTTTGTGGGAAAAGTCAAAGCTAATTAAGCGGAAAATGTCGAAACGGGCAATTGCTTTATGGCCAAAACTGGTCAGCAGCTTTTGACCAGGCCAACTGCACTTACCTTATTATCCTTGTTGTTGTTGAGCTTCTGCTGGTAGTACTCCTCGCGCGCATGCGTATTGAGGCTGTCTATCAGCGCGGAGGCATTCACATGCCCATCATAGACCATCGCATCCGGGGAGGCGCCGCTGTACGTGCCAGCTGCTGGTGTTGCTGCCGCTGCTGCAGCTGCTGCTGCTGAGGAGCTGCCGGCAGCAGCCGCTGCTAGGGGTATATTTGCCTGCGGCGTGCGCGTATACAGCTGCTCCAGCGGCAGCGCTGGCGCCTGGGAGTTGACGGTTGTCATGGTCGCCGGATTGGCTGAGCTGGCTGCGGTCACCTTCTGCTGCTGCTGCTGCTGCTTGGTGGCGCCCTGCTTCTGTTGTAGCTTCTGCTTGTTGGCGGCTGTTGTTGCCGCGCTGGGCGGCTTGGACTGTGCTGCCGCATTCGCTGCCGCGGCGCTGACGCTGCTCGGACGCTGCGGATTGCGCTTCAAAGCGGCGGTCACCTTGTGGCCAAAGGGTCGCTTGGTCGGACGCAGCTTGTGCTTGCCCTGGGTGCTCAACGTGCGCTGATTGCCGGCGCTGCTGCTGGTGGTGCTGCTGGTGCCCGGCTCCGCATCGGCAGCCGTAATTGCTGCGATATTGTTGTTGGAACGCGCCGCCACAAACTGATCATCCGCATCGGTGGCATCGGTGAGCGCATCGTCGCTCGTTGTCGACTGCTCCAGCTCCGATTCGGCGCTGTCATCCTCCGTTGCCTGGCTGTTGTCCTGGCTGTTATTGTCTCCGGCGAGCGTTGTCAATGCGGGCGCCGTGGTCTCACCCGTCGCCGCCTCGTTGCTGTTGGTCTGCGCATCCAGGCTGACATCTGTTGTCGTCGGCAGCTCCTTCATCAGCATTGTCTGCGCCGTCACCTCGGCCTGCAGCGCTGCCTGCTCGTTCATGGTATTCTGCAGTTCCAGCAGCGTTGTCTCGTCCAGCAGCAGTGTGGGATCGGTTTCGGTCTCGGTGTAGCCTGTGGTCGGCAGTGTGCTCTGCTCCGCCTCCTCCGTGGACAGTTGTTGGGTGCTGCTGCTGCTGCTGCGCGCCGAGGTGGCCTCCTGCTGTATCAGCTGCTGCTCCTCAATGTCCAGCGTTTCCTTGAGTCGCGCCACACGCTCCACAATCCGAGCCAGCATGTCCTTCTGCTGCTCCGGCAAATTCTTGGTGTCCAGCTCCAGCAAACGATCATATTTCTTCATGTTACGCTTTACGGTTTCAATATCGGCGCGCGTCTTCGAAGCGGGCGGCGTCAATGTGGGATACGCGGGACTCTCCATAAAGTGGGTCCGCGCCCGCCTATTGCTATAACCCACCAGCTCAATAACGCCGGGATACTCGGCCTCGATGGCGGCGGGCAGCGCACAGAGCGCCGCAATAAGCGCCAAGGCGCAGCTCCAGGCTGCACTTAGCGCCATCTTCTCGTCGAAAAGGGGGGGCTGGTGGTTTTGGGTGCTGCTAGGAACACAAACACACACACACTCGCACTTTTGGGTGGGCACTGGCTACGATTTGGCTGGCAACTGGCTACGATTCAAAAAAGTGGAACTGGCACTCGCGTAAATTTTTTTTATATCCAGTTTATTGTTTGTTTTTTTATTATTATTTATTCTTTTTTTGGCCAACACGCATTCGCAGCTCGTATTAGTGTCAACTAACTGTAACTATCTGCACACTGCACGACTCTAAATACAAGATTCAAGTCCAAGTCCAAGCTGGTCAGGAGTCAGCTACTCGTCTCTGGCTTGGCGGCCAGCTTTTCTATGGGAAACACTTGTGTATTTACTTTTTTCTTGTTTGTGTATTTATTTTTTATTTTTTTATTTTTTTTTTTGGTTTTTTCTTTCTGCTGCTCCGATCGCAGTTGCGCTGTCTTCTAACGTCTTGGTACAAATGTTTCAGGCCGCGTTGCGGCAGCGTCTTTTAAAAATTTTCAACCGGAAAACGCAGTCGCTGTCGCTGTCGCTGCTGACGTCAGCGTCAGCGTAACGTCGCGTCGCTGCAGAGACTTTTCTCCCAGCTTTTTGCAGACCGGTTTGCAGTCAGCGAGACAGTGGCCCAGCTACAGAAAGATACATTTTTAACAGTTCAAATGCCTTAGAAACTATAACAAATAAATGCCAGAATATTTAGGTTTAGGTTTATTAAATTATGCATTTATAAATAAATATTTATGACTCACTCATTGTTCTCCAGATAGCAGCAGATTTTTAAGGCCAAAGAACAGCTTTACATTTCTTTCTAAACTTGAATTAGGCGCGCAGCTGTTGGCTTAACAGCGGCTGTTAAGACGCTGTTAGGCGTCAAACATGTTGCATTGTTGAATTGTTGAAACGCTGTTAACTGCTAGCTGCCAAATTTTTGCTTTACCTTGACTAAATGTGCAATATATTGAGCTCTTTCGACTGTTTGACAGCTGATCAAGTTGTCTATTAAATTCCATGTGGCCCCCAGCGGAGAAGGGGGCACGTTCAATTAGTCATTCCAGGCACGCTGCCGCTCGACTAGATTCTTTGCATTTTGGCCTGGTTCTTAGCTTTCGCTTCAATGTCAACGCCGCATCGTTTAGCCTGTCATCGATGTGCTCTATAAAAAGATATAAAAGTTTTTTGGTTTTCTTTGGACTGCCGACTGACAAATGCTCTTGCAGTTATTGGATATATCTATCTATACAAGAATCCCAATGGTTACTATGTTAGATTTCGCTCATCTTTTATTAGAATATCATGAGGAAAACAATAGCTTTTAATTGTTGACCGATATTTGATCTATTTAGGTTTTGTTTGCTTTTATGGAAAGTTACTTTTGAAGCTAAAGTTTGTTATTATGGAGTCTGATTGGAATATTTCAAAAGACACAATCGTTTTTCTGTCTTATAAAAAAACTTGATTTTCAACCGATATTTTCTATGGCAGCTACATGATTTAGTGTGCCGATACGCTTGATTCTAACATATATACTGTCATATAAATCTGCTTTAAAACTCACGAGACTTATTTGCATTGAAGAAGACAGACAGACAGGCAGACATCCATATCGCTTAGGCTGCTTCTGCTGCTCAAGCTTCTATAGATATATATATAATTAAGTTTTACACGTTTAATTACTTTAAAAAAATATATTTCAATTCTTTATTTTCACTAACGGTTACTTATAATGAGTACATTCAGATTTGCTTCCCGAATATTGACTAACTGATCTATCTGTTGCGGTCGCTTAGCAAACTTCGGTTTGAGAGAGCTTGAGTCAAAATTGAGTGAAGTTTGAGCTGCGTCAGCAATTATGCGTGGGATAGTACTCTGATGGGAACATTGACAGTGGCGTGATATTTAGGGTGAATTGTTTATGTCTACCAAAGGGGGACAGTTTGATCTTGACCAATGTCGATGTTATCATCAGGCTTTTTGTTTACAGTATTGGATATGTTTATACTTATACTTATGCTTGTGTGCTAAGTTATGTTAAAAGGGTGGGTGCGACTATGGATATGTCACTCCCCCAACCATTAGAAAAGTGCCTGTCCTCAGGTGTTTAAGTTTGGGTATAGTGTAATATTTTCTTCTTTTACAATTGGTGTATGTTCTATTTTTGTAGGTGTTTCTTCTACTATTGGTTTTTTATATTTTATTATTAATTTCTTAGGTATGCTTTTGAACTTATATGTTAGATAAAGTGTTAAACTTATTAATATGATTACAAATATGGTTATTGTAATTATCTGGAATACATTGTTAAATTTTGTGTGTTCGTTTATAATTTGTTTCGTTTGTGCAAACGAAAGTGGTTCTATTTTTATAACATCATTGCTTACATAAATGTTTTGAGTATAATCTAACATGTTGTTTGAAATTGCAATTTCATTAATTTGCAGTGAACAATTAAAGATTTTTATTAGATTGTTTCCTTCTATTGTTATTTCGTTATTTATACAATTGTGGTTTAATATAGTTTTTGGTAAATTCCAAGTTAAAATTATATTTGGTTCTACATAGTTGATTTGAAAATTTTTGAAAGTTTTAGTATAACTACATTCTGATGTTACTTGGTTTAAAATTCCTGTTATGCATTCATTATTAATTAATTTTTTTGTTTCTTTGCTATAAACTTTTTTGTCTTGTGTAAAATATTTTTCATGAGCTATTTCTGTCAAAATGTTATTATTTTCGTCTGGGTATGGAATTATTTCAAATACCGGGTTTTTTATTATTTCTCGAGGAATAAGGGATATTATCAGTATTTCGTTTGTATCTGATTTAAGCCAAGTAGAAGTTTTTATATTCAACAATTTCTCTGAATTAACATGCAACAAATAGTCATGCTTTAATAATTTTGGGTTAAAAATGCCTAATCTTGTGAGCTGCATTCCCATCTCTATGTCTTCTATATATTCTGTAAAGTGTTGTAAGTTAAATATAAGGATATCTAATTTCTTTCCTTTTTCTGTCTCTTGATTTAGTTCGTTCATGACTTCTATTCCTTTGTTTATAGCTTCTATTATGTAATTCAATTCGTTAACCTGAACGCTGTTTTCTGCTAAGCTGCTTATTTTTTGTTCAATTTCTGTTCTGTCTTTTTGGTCTAATGTTCCAAATAAGTATTTGTATACTGTTCCTACTATGTTTACTAAACCTCTTTTGCTGCGTTTTGCTATTTTTAAGCCGTTTATTTCTCTGTTTAATTTTTCTACTAGGTATTGGATTTGTATTAGGTTATTAAATTCTTTAGTTTGTTCAATTAAATTGTTAAAAGTTTCTTCGGTTTTTGTTATGTTAACCGTTAAACAATGGTATTCGTAATCTGTCGGAATGTCTATGGTTCCTGTTTTGAATATGAGATAACCGTTATGGGCTTTAATAGGATTAATTTCAATGCTTTGTGCATTAATATGGTTTATAGTTATTGATAGTAATATTATAATAATTGGTTTAAGCTGGTGCTTGTATGTTCTGGTCGCTGTCTGTTGTTGACCTGTAATTGTTATATTTACTTTGATTAGTCTTCTTTTTCTTTTTGAATTTGGTTTTGTAATGTATTATCTTCCTGCCTCTGTTTGTTTCCTCAAAATGTTTATCGTCGATTTGTCTTAGTTCTCCTGTTTTCTTGAACGGGGTTGTTGTCTTTGATTTAACTAACGGTGAATTTTTGTATCTTGTGTCAATTTCATAATTTGTTCGTTTTTTGTTGAGGTTATTGATTTGTTTTTCTTTATTAGCTTGAGTGTCATACTCTGGTGTACCTGCGTATATGAATATGTCCGCTGGTGTTCTGTTAGTCGTTTTGTGTTTTGTCTTATGATTGTATGTGTAAAGTATTGTTTCAAATTTTGTAAGTTTATTTTCGACGTCTGAGTCGCTGTTAATGATTCTTAATTTTTCGTTAACTGTCTTATGAAATCGTTCTACGTCGGATATGCCGTTTTTACTAGTGGTTATATTAATAATTACTGCTTCTGATTTTAACCATAATTGTAAAGCTGTGCACATAAAAGCTGAGTCTTTGTCTGCTTTTATTTCGATGGGTTTACCCATTTGGTTGAATACTTGTATTATAGCTCGTTTGGTTTCTAACCAGTCTCTACTTTTTATTTCTATTAATGATGCAAATTTCGAATAGATATCAATGCAAGATAAAAATTGTTTATCTCCTACTATGTAAAAATCCATTACATATTTTTCTCGGATATTAGCGATTTCCGGAGTTATTTCAAAAGTTAATTTTGTATCCCTGTGTTCTGTTTTTGCGATGTTGCAAATCTCACATTCGTTTATTAGATTTTGAATTAAATTTTGATAATCTGGGAAATAGTGGGTTTCTTTGAACCAATTTATAGTTTTTTCAATTCCTGGATGTAGTAATTCTTTGTGTTTTTTTAATATTAGTTCCTTGAATTCTGCAAATGTTTGAAGATCTATTAATTTTTTACTAGTTTTCATTGCTTTTGTTAAATTATTCGAGCTTATTATTTCTAAGTAGGCTTCTTGAAAAATTGGAAAATCTGCTTCATTGTGGAAGTATAGTACACTTTTCTTTGTACATAAATATTCTTTTATTAATTCTTTGGCATGTGCGTTAGTCATGTCTTTGTATGTAATTTTTATGTTGATTTTATGAAAGTAATTTGTAACTTTTGTTACGTTCTCGGTTCCTTTTTCAAATTCTATTTGCCGATTATAATAATTAAGTGGTCTTTCTGTGATTTGTAAATGATTACTGTTATCTTCCTGAGCACTATGTATAGTTGCTCTTGTGCTAATGGTATCTTCGCCTAAAAAGTTTTCGTTTAATTGGATTCTGGACAGAGCATCTGCCACATAGTTTTCTTTTCCTGGGACGTATTTAATTTGGAAATCAAACTCATTTAGCTTGATTTTCCATCGTTGTAATTTCATGTTAGGTTCTTTCATGTTATTTAACCAGACGAGTGGTCTGTGATCACTAAGGATTTGAAATTGTCGACCAAAAAGATAGGACCTAAAGTATTTAGTGGCCCAAACGATTGCTAATAATTCTTTTTCAATCGTTGAATAGTTTATCTCATGCTCGTTGAGAGTTCTGCTTGCATAGCATATAGGCTTATGCTCTTGCGAAAGGACGGCCCCTAATGCCATATTACTCGCGTCTGTAGTTAATGAAAATGGTTTTTCGAAATTAGGGTATATTAAAATTGGGTCGGATGTTATGAGTACTTTTAGCTTTTCAAACGCTGATTCGTAGTCTTTGTCATTTATATTGATCTTTGCTCCTTTTTTTAATTTAAGTGTTAATGGTTTTACTATATTAGCGAAATTTGGTATAAATTTCCTATAGAAACCACTTAATCCTAGAAATGATTTAATTTCTTTTGGGGTTTTTGGAATTGGGAATTTTACAATTGCTTGTATTTTGTTGGGATTTGGTTTTATACCCTCAGTTGTGATGATGTGACCGAGAAATTCAGTTTCTTTTCTCATGAACTCGCATTTATCCAACTGTAGTTTTAAGTTAGCTTCTCTAAGCTTCTCAAATACTTTTTGTAGCGACAATATGTGTTCCTCCAATGAAGTGGAAAAAATTATAATGTCGTCTAGGTAGACCAGACAATCCTTGAAAATTAAATCTTCTAAGAGATTGTTCATACAACGTTGGAACGTTGCAGGTGCATTCTTAAGACCAAATGGCATGCGAGTGTACTCGTAATGGCCATGTTTAGTCGAAAATGCGGTCTTGGGTATTGAACCAGGATCCATTTGAATTTGGTGGAAGCCTTTGGCTAGATCAATGGTTGTGAAATATTGACATTTTCCAAGTTTGTCTAATATTTCATCCATGATCGGGATAGGGTATTTATCATTAATAGTTAGTTCATTGAGATTGCGGTAATCTATGACTAACCGGAATTTTTGCTTTCCAGATGCATCGTTTTTCTTTGGAACGATTATTACTGGTGAGCAGTAAGGGGATTTGGATTTGCGTATGATATTTTGTTTTATCATATCGCTTATTTGTTTGTTTACTTCCTCATCGTATATTTGTAGATATTTATATGGACGCTTGTAAATTGGGTCCTCATGTTTTGTTAGAATTTTGTGTTTAATTGTACTAGTGAAAGTCAAATTGTCACCTTCATGGTACTGGATATCACGAAATTTATGTAAAACATTTTTAATTTTTTCTTTTTCTTCTGAGTTTAGGTGCTCTAGCCTAAACTCATTGTTTTCTGTCAATTCATTATTAATAGCGAAGTTAAATGGTCTGTCCTCTTTTGAGGGTGGATCAAGGCACTCTTGTGCGGTCATGTCCTCTTCGACCTCTTCGTCATTATATCTAAAACAAAAGTTAAACTCTCCTAAGGTTACGGATCCTTGTGCATAGTCAATTTTCGCTTGACATGCTTCAAGGTATTCTCTCCCAATCAGAACATCATAATGCTCTGAGAAGTCGTGAATATAGAATTTTTGATTACTCGGACAAATTTTGCTTGCTCCTAATATTATGCTTTGTTTTAATTCAATAGCACCATTTATGGTGTGAACCTTAAGTGTTTCGTTGTATATTGGAAAATCTAAGCGGTTTGTTTTCATTAGATTTATAGTTGAACCTGTGTCAATGACACATTTTAAAACTTCGTCATTCATAATCAATTTTATGAATGGATTTCTTCTGTTTGTTCCGAGGCTTGCTGATGAAAATTTTCGGATGTGTCCATTTTCATCTGCCCACTGTTGCTATCTCTTTGACGTTTAGTCGGAGGGTTTGGCGCATTAAAGCGTGAATGGGGCTGATTTTGATAGTTTAAAGGGTTTTGGGTTCTACCTTGATTTAATTTCTGTTGGAACTCGTGGTGAGCCTTTTGATTTTCTTCGGAATTAGTATGCTGTTTATTTTTTACATGATAACTTTGATTCGTGTTGGAATAGCTACTTGAACTGGTGGCTGGGTTAACATTTTGCTGATAATTTCCCGTGTTCCTACGATTATTATTTTGATTTCCCTGAACGTTATTGGTTTTAGGTCTATCAGTAACGCTATTTTCGTATAAACCTTCTCTTTGTGCTACTTGTTTGAGTTTCTGTATCGACGTTATGTCGTATCTGGCTAACATCATGAAAAGCCTATCGGGTAATTTTTTTGTAATAACATCTTTAATTGTGTTATTCATAGCATTAGTATAAAGGGTCGTATTACTAGGTATGTTTTCTAAAGCTAACTTGTTTAATATAACGTAAGACTTATTTTCGAGATCCTCGATGAACTTACGGACGTTTCCCTGGTAATTCGTGTTGTAAAGGCGTCGAAGGAGTTCTTCAAATGGTGTTTGTACTTTGTATTCTTCAATAAGTGCGTTCCTCAACTCCTGCCAAGTGTTAGCTGCTGTCCTTTGTGAAACTCTCTGTGCATCTCCAGCAACTTGCAATTCGATGGCTCCGTATAGGATGCTGTGTTGTCTGACATCTCGGGTTGGATAAAGATGTAGGATATAATCGATCCTTTTAATAAAAGCATTCAGATTTTCTGTTGATCCGTCAAAACTTGGCACCTGTCTAAGTTGTGAAAGGGCCTGGTTGAGGTGTTGTTCTGATAATTCCATCGTCATAATTTTAGTGTAATACACTTTTCGGTGCTTTAAATTTTTTTTTTGAGTTTGTGGTTCTTTGAACTTTTTTAGTTCTTTGATTTTGCACTTTGTTCTTGCACTTTTATTTCTTTGCACTTTGTTCTTGCACTTTTATTTCTTTGCACTTTGTTTTTAATTTGTGATTAATTATTATTGTTTTAATGTTTTTTTTTTTTGTGTGTGTGTGTGTCTTATTGATAAGACCCAGTAATAACGTATTGCAGGGATCAAAAGATATGCAAAGCCAGTCGTTATTAACTGTTGTAGTTTTATAGCCCGAAGGGTTAATGTTATTAGAGTACTAATGACTCGAAGGTTCTTCTGCGGATACGTATTCGAGAAACAACCGACAACAATTTCGGATTGTGTTTTTAGATCTAGGAATTAATTATCCTTTAGCGATCTTTATTTTCCCGACGTATCCTACCGGCTGCGCCAATTAAGTTTTACACGTTTAATTACTTTAAAAAAATATATTTCAATTCTTTATTTTCACTAACGGTTACTTATAATGAGTACATTCAGATTTGCTTCCCGAATATTGACTAACTGATCTATCTGTTGCGGTCGCTTAGCAAACTTCGGTTTGAGAGAGCTTGAGTCAAAATTGAGTGAAGTTTGAGCTGCGTCAGCAATTATGCGTGGGATAGTACTCTGATGGGAACATTGACAGTGGCGTGATATTTAGGGTGAATTGTTTATGTCTACCAAAGGGGGACAGTTTGATCTTGACCAATGTCGATGTTATCATCAGGCTTTTTGTTTACAGTATTGGATATGTTTATACTTATACTTATGCTTGTGTGCTAAGTTATGTTAAAAGGGTGGGTGCGACTATGGATATGTCACTATATATATATATTTATATATATCTACTTCAATGCGTTGCACATTTGATAACAAATTGCAAATACCCCGTGCAAGGTTTAGAAAATTAGTAGCCGCTGCCAACAGGTAAAACCTGACGCCCAGACACCTAGCTGGGAATTTAGTTGGGGCCTTTGGTCGGTTTCAATTTAGCTAAATGACAACATTTAATATAATTTGTCGCGTGTGCTCTCGCTTCAAATTAATTGGAGCTGCCTCTCTCTCCCTCTCTCTCTCTTTCGACCTCTCTCTCTTTCTCTTTGTCCCCCTTCGATCAAGCTCGCTGCGGCCCTGCGCTCGAACGTGCTGCGGCTTTTAATGATCTCCATAGATTTCCATTTCTAGCGGCCTTTCTCATAAATATGCATCTACATATATATAGACTATATATATATAGAGCTTTGCCATTGATATTTCTGCAGCGCCATGGGAACGCCGGCAGCCAATAAAACAATAACCGAACGGAACGAGCCCTGGCCCCCAGACCACCGGACCCAGCCCGGAGCACGGGGTGCCCCCCACTGGGTGCCATAGCCACGCGGGCTCATTTTTCACGTAGCCCCGCAATAAAAGAAACCGAGCGTTAATTAAAAAAATGGCCATAGATCAATGCACCTGATAGATGAGGCGGCTCTGTATTGTGCTGCCCACAGGCTCGACTGCAAAAATAATTTGCTGAGCAGCAACAGCAGCAGGAACACAAGTTTTAGGCCCTAATTGAGCCACGCCCCGTCAGGGCTGCTTAGTGGATGCGTTTGACAAGTCCTTAGGCGCTTCATTAGCCACATGGAAGTCGCGTTCTGATCGAGCATTGACACACATGCAAATCGTGGGTGCTGCTGCTGCTGCCGTTGTGAGTGGGTGAGCGGCAACAGTTGCTGCCGTAGCCGTTGCTGCTGCGTGGCCAAAAAAATAGTTGCAACCGGGCAACTTTCTTCGGCTTATCTTTATGCATATGCAACGCAATGGCGGCGTCTGCATTCTTTTGTGGCAAGACGGCATAAAATATGCGAGCGACGCGACGCGACGCGATCATCTGCCAACAGCAGCAACGGCAACAGCAGCAGCAGCAACGGCAACAGCAGCAACGGCAACAGCAGCAACTCTTGAACTTTACCAGCAATGAAAAGCTTGGCAGTGGCCCTTTTAGCCAGCGACTGTTTAGCATTTGCAGCCAAGAGCAACTTT
Source organism: Drosophila borealis (assembly GCA_035045885.1). Taxonomy (NCBI): domain Eukaryota; kingdom Metazoa; phylum Arthropoda; class Insecta; order Diptera; family Drosophilidae; genus Drosophila; species Drosophila borealis. The sequence goes on along the minus strand of JAWNOR010000164.1, from coordinate 754,391 downwards.
TGCATAGACAGACTTGATGAAAAGACAGAGACAGAGAGCAACAGCAAGAGACAGAGAGCGAGAGAGAGCGAGAGAGAGGGAGCCAGAGCGAGAGAGAGAGAAAGAGATGCTGCATGAAGTTGCTGCTGCTCAAGTGCCAATGGCAATCTGCTTTTTATGCCCAGCACCCATTGAAAACGAATGTTAAGGGGTATAATGAAGTTAGGCAAATATATGCAACAAACAGAAGAAGATAGCTACAAATCCATAAAGTACAAATCCATAAATATATATAATATATATAAATATATATGCATGTAGTATAAGAATTCTTATTCGAATTGGTCTGTTCGTCTTTATAACGCAAAGATAGATCTTTGCAATATGTGAATGTCGTTTTCTCATTATTACGTACATATGTTTTTCTTTTTTTCATAGATTCTCCTTTTTCCTAGCTTCGATAAATATCGATTTACGGTGCAATGCATACTTGGGTAAATCTTCGAGGTGTCAAGAGCTGCAAACAGCAAATAAATATCCTTTTCTAGGTTTAAATTTTTCTTTAACACTTTTCGGAAATTATTGCAGACACACCAAATTATCAAGCTTATTTTCCACTTTCGATAACTCCTTCATATCGTTTCGATATATTTATATCGATATCTTTGGTTTTTCAAAGACACTTTTAATAATTCTCAAGCTAAGTATACCAAATTCGGTAGGGTGGTTTTCGTATAGTTTACACAGATCAGAAATATTTTATATTAACACTTTTTCTTGGATACTCTACCTCACTCTATTCCAATTAATTTTTAGACAAAATATATAGACAAAAGGCACAAGAGAAGAATGCCCTTCCTTAAGAAGAAGCACAGCTGCTGCTTGTAGGAATAGGTGCGAGCGGCTGAGTCTAGGGTATTTGCTAGCCGGACAATCTCGACTAGAGCACTCTTACTTGTAGCTATTGTGGTTCGTTTTGCTGCTGTTGTTTCCTGGGCAACTGCTTTTTCTGCTGCTGCTGCTGATGTTGTTGTTGTAGCTCCTGCTGCTGCTGCTGTTGTTGTTGTTGTTGTTTATTTCCCTGCAGTTTGATCTTTTGGTCTTTGGCGGTAATTTTTGTTGCCGCAGCGGCGTCTGCACTTTTTCCTAGCAATTGTTGCTGCTGCTGCTGCTGCAAACGCTCTATTGGCTTTCAGTTGCTGCTGTTGCTGCTGTTGCTGTTGTTGCTGCTGCTGCTGTTGTTGCTGTTGTTGTTTTCTACTCGCCTGCCTTTTGCATTGAAATTCTTATTTCTATTTTCGTTTTATCTGCAAGTTTTGTCTTCATTTTTATTTTAATAGTGCAAATGATTCCACTCTTTTGCAAATTGCTGCTGATTTTTTAGCTAGCGATAAAATGCCTGGCTGCAACTTCTTCTATTTGCCTCGCTTCTCTCTCTCTGTCTGTGCGCAGTTGCCATTGCGCCTTCTCTTTATCACATAATGATTTCAAATAGTTACCACTTTGGTGCTGGGTGCGAAATTAATTTGAATTATTACTATTATTAGATGTTATTTGTGTAATGCGGCGGTAGATAGCGCGCTGCCCAAGTACAGTTAGAGCGGAGATGTTGCTGCCGTGCATTATGCAAGACGCGATTGCAAACGTTATCCGCAGCAAATGCGGCACAAAAGAGCTGCAACAAATTTCGGTGATAAGCCACAGGCTGCACATCTGCTGCAACAGTTGCTATTGCCGGCAACAATTGCTGCCTGCGCCGCATAACTTGTGTCTGCTTCAATTACCAATTGTTGTTGCCGTTTAAATGATTGCATTGTTGGCCACATTTAAATTTATTAAAACTGCGCAGCTTCTAACGGGCAGCGACCTGGAATGTTGCTGTTGTCGTTGATGCTGCTCATGTTGCTGCTGCTGCTGCTGCTGCTCATGTTGCTGCCGTTCAATGACCGTGCAACACTTTATCTTCTGACGCATGGCCTTGTGCGGCATTTGGCATACCCGCCACAATTAAGTCCGCAAACAGTGTATTATGTCTGTCTGTGCTTCGCATCCTGCAAATGCGCCGAGCTCGATTCTCAGCAATTTTTCTTTTACATTTTCCCATTTTGCATGCAATTTGATGTCATTTGTCATTTGCTTAATTGTGACCAAGTGCTTGTTGCATTTCCTGCTGCTGCTGCTGCTGCTGCTGCAGCCAACTGCCGTTTTTGTAATTGTTGCAAGGCACGCAGCATCCTCGGGTACGAGTTCAACTCTGCCGCTGGGCCATTTAGTCAATTCAATTAATCAAGTTGTCGCTGGCCGCGTCTATTAGCTGTTTATGATGTCTGCCACAGCTCCTCAGGGGGCGTCCAGTTGCCGCTTGGCGCTCATTAGCGGCGCCCCCGAGTTGCATACGCTGTGTGCCGCACCCGTCCCCGTTCCCGTCCCTGTTCCCGTTTCGCTGTTATTAAATACTCTCGTGGCAGTTGCCGCTACTGCCTGCCGGTGCTTTACCAGCCTCTTATGGTTTTTTTTTTTGTTTTTTGTTTTTGGGCCTCTTTTGTAACATGTGAAGTTCTTTTAATACTCCATTTGCCGTTTGGGCTTATGCCCGGGTACCGTTGCACGGGGCATACGACTTTTGGTGTGCCCCCATGATGGACAGCTTTTGCGCCCAGCTGTCACAGGTTCGTTGACTCGGCCACATTGCGGCTGCACAGTTGGTGTTGAAACAATCAGGTCCAACCAGTGGCCATTTGATGTGTGCCTAAGTCATTGCATAATGCTCGAGAGTCAGACAAACGGATCAAGTCGCTGACTTGGTAATTGCCCCCTGGCTGCAAATTGAATTTATGCTAAGCCTAACTGGCAATTTTGGGTAGTTCTTGAGGGTTCAACAGACTTTCCCAGGTCATTTGCCTTGGCTGAGAACTTGGCGAATCCAGTTTATAGCCCAGATTTACCAGTGCTATAAATGAACTAACTTTGTGCTTTATATATATAAAATACAAGCTAACAGCTAAGACAGGCTTTTACTTACAGTATTATGCAAAATAGTTATATAAATTGCAAACTAACTGATGTGACAAGCTCTATCTAACAATGTTATGTGAACATGTTTTTAATTGCAAATTAACATCTGTGTCAAGCTTTTACTTAGAGTAATATGCAAAAGAAGAACTCTTTACACTTTCCTGTTATGGATATAGTTAACAGTTATATAGCATTTGATTTAACAGTTCTATGTAACATAGGCAAACACAACAATGTTTTCTTTGAATTTGTCAACAAACTCTGTTATAAGTCTCGATACAACATCTTAGTTATAAGCTTTTACTGGCAGTGCTGTTAAGGGCTAAAAGTAATTAAAAGAAAGGTGTTCTTACTATTTTGTGATAACAGTGTAACAAAAACTGTGGCGCGTTATCTAAGATACCAGTTGTATATTATGTATTTCTTAACAGGAACTTTTAACAGGATTACTTAATATGTTATTTTTTCCTTTTTTTTTTTTTGTTATATTACTGAGAGATATTATTTTCTCTGTATTTTTTAACATTGCGCATTAACAGATTCAACTTAACATTATTGTGAAAATCTTGAATAATAATTTATATTTTAGCTAGAGTTACTAATTGGCGGTAATGCTAGAATATCTGGTGAAAATATCTTGTATTCCATCGTTTCGATTTTCATATTTGTTTTATTTATTATATGCGCTCTGTTAGCCGGTTTATCTTGATCAATTTTATAGATAGCCACAAGATAAAAGGCCGCTTAAACCAGTTGGCGAGTCCAGCCAACAGCTGCAATCTGTGCCTGCGGTCTGCAAATGTTGCTTGCAGCAAACAGATGCAGTTGCTGATGCTGATGCAGATGCTGATGCAGATGCATTTGCAGTAAAAGATTGCGGCACAGCCCCCACGACTAATTGTGCTCATTTCCATTTATCAGTTGGCTCAATGAATTACAGCACTAAAAGCAAATTAAAATCGTGCCAAGTGTTTGCAGAATAAACATTTCACAAGACACCAATGAATGAGCAGCCCAGTTGTAGCCCTGGGGGGGCATTACCAGGGGCTCTACTGAGCTGTGGATCTGTAATATCTGTGGGCTGGTCGCATTAAGCTTTTAATTTAGTGCCTAGGCAGCAATTTTCATGCGTTGGCAATTGTCTCAGTGATTCGCATTCGCATTGGGATTCGCGTGTTGCGTCTTTTATTTTTAGAGCCAGCCCGCTGCTGTTGACTTTGTTGCTGTTCACTTTGTGTGTCTGTGTGTGAAGTCTTGTGGCACTTGTGGCACTTGTTGCTGCGCTCGTTTGCCAAATGCAATTAAATGTGTGTCGCTCGGGCTGCCTGGCGTGCAGCAGCCAACAGTCAACTGCAACTGTGCCGCATAATTGTGCCAAATGAATTTGTAATTATATGTGTGTGTGTGTGTGTGTGTCTCTGTTTGTGCTGTACGAGTGTGAAGCCATGAACTTCAAATGGCCAAGTAGCCGGTTTTGGCCATCTGAGTGACATCACATGCGAGCGACAACAAGGCACAATACGCTCAGAATCCGAGACACAGTCACCGTCTTAGCCACGGCTAGAATGACATTACAGAAATCCAAGCCAAAACAAAATTTAATTAAAGCGCATGACGAAAAATTCTTAGTGCTCAAATCAACAACATCAACAATAGCAACACGACCAACCATCACATCAGCAACAACAACTGCAGAGTCACTAAAGAGTTCAAACTTTGCAATCGACAGTTTACGACGGCAAGATACTCTGTTTCCAGTAGAAAAGAGTTAAAAAAAAGAGAGTGAAGGAGAATGCATTAGATAGAAAAGTGTTTATGAGAATCGCATAGTGGGGAATCAATTAAAACTAAGATCTTTTTAATAGCTAGAACTCACTTTAGATTTGGTGTATGCATACATATGTACATACAATAACTACAATTCATACAATACATACATGCGCACAAACATACATACGTACATACATACATGCATACATGCATGCATACACAAGTACATACATACATACGCAGACATACATACATACATACGTACATGCATGCATACACAAGTACATACTTACATAAGTACATACATGCATACATACATGCAGACATACATACATACATGCGTACATACACACATACATACGTACATACATACAGGCATACATGCATGCATACACAAGTACATACATACATGCATGCATACACAAGTACATACATACATACATACATACATACATACATACATACATACATACATACATACATACATACATACATACATACATACATACATACATACATACATACAACGATTTTTTAGGATTGGCACACAACTGACACAGTAACAATTATATTAAAATGCATGAAAACCTGCAGGGCTTACTTGAATTTTTGAGAATCGCATAGGAGGGCTATAATTTAGAATTACGTTTGATTAAATATGCAGCGCAGAGGAGGAACTAATTCAAAAAGTAAAGTTCAATTCGTTAACGTTTGGAGAACGAGAACACACACACATGCATACAAGCATGCACATACACATGCATACATGCAGACAAACATTACCACATATAAAAACGTAAAGGAAACTTAGTCCGCGTTTGGTAGAAAGAATATACATATAGACGAATCTTGAAGCTTCGCCCATAGAGCTGTTGAGCCCCATTTTATAGCCAGGATGGGTGGACTTTCCGAAACTTGAACCTGGAGAGAATAATGGAAGGGAATAGCATGTTATACAAATTTAGTTATTTTTGAATATGTCAGACAACCCGAAAGTTCTTAGGGGTACCATAACCCATTTTCTTTCAAAATACAGACGGACAGAAAGCCTATATACTCTGCCTGATACTAAACCTTACAGGGCACAAAGACCAAAGATGACTTACGCAGCGCTTTGGACACGGCCCAAAGTGTCAAAGTCATGTTAAGTGCGCGTCAGCAGCGAGACACTTGCGACATATTTGGCAAGCGGCAGAGTCGGCAAAGTTGCCGCCTTTCAGGCCAATTAAATGGCGACACTTTATGGCAGATAGAGCCCAAAAAAGTGCTGGCCAGAACTAGAACCAGAAGCAGCAACAGCAACAGAAACAGAAACAGCATCAATCCCCAAGGGGCTGGCTGTTAGCTCTTAAATGGGTCAATGATGGCTTAAATTGTGCGGCATTGTTAAATGGTGCGCGCGGGCTCTGGTTTGAGGTCTAAAGAGAGTCGTTGGGGCCCTGACATCTGATCGCACCTCTGACACTGTGACTGAGATCGCAAACTGAGACTCTGACGATTGACTGATGGCGGGGATGATTTTTTTCATCTTCGTCTTCGCATTGCGGTTGACAGGCAGCCGTTGTGGCCATATTCAATTTATGAACTTCAGTTTCAGTTTTAGCCAGTTTTGCATTGCAGTTTGCCGCTGCGTTTGGTTATTGAGTTGTTGGCTTTGGCTTGGCGCTGTCTTCAACAATTTGTCTAATGTGCCAATTTGGTCGCATCTACCGCCTGCCTGGAGTATCGTTAGCCTCAGTGCTTGATCATGTTGATTTCTTTCTTTCGTGTACTTTTCTTGCGGCCTATCAATGACAAGGCAACACGAGACGTATCCCGTAGCCCGGCATTGACTCTTGCCGCTTTGCTTTTGGGGTTGGCAGCGGGTCGTGACACGAATACGCTGCAGATAGCCTATCGTCAGCATCGTGCGTGTTTAAACAACTTAAAATAACGACTGAAACACGATAGAGACGTACCGATCAAGACTCTAACACGACTGAAGTGGACCGAGCACGACTAGACAGGAAGAGGCACGTCTTTAGCACGACGGAGCACGACTATATAGGTCTGAGCATGTTATATACACGAGCTACTAGATGAAACACGACTTTGACACGAATTCAAAGGACTGAGCACGCTTCAGACGCTTCAACACGATTAAGCACGTCTGTTACAAGTCGGAATATAGCGTTATCTCGACTTAGCACTTCTAAAGAGATCTGACAACGACTACAACATGACGAAGCCCGACCGTGACACGACTGAACTAGGCCAAGCACGAAGCACGAGAAAAACACGGCAAATGTAAAAAAGTTTCTTTAAGAAACGCAGAAAATAAATTATTATTAGTAAATCAAATATAATGCTCAAAAATATAGTTGAGTTCAGTCTTAGCTGGTACGTAATATCGGATTCCATGCACTGTAAACACGACTATTTCTAAACACGACTTTGATCTAAATATTTTGATAGTTATATTTATGTATACATTATCTGTATTTGCTAGTTCGATTAGTTTCACATATAATTATCATTTCCTAAGGAACGCCTCACATAATGTTTTCTGTTGATTTTGCATTTGAAATAATTTGAGCACGCGTCCATCTCTAGCATTGGCCATCGCTTATAGCCCTATAATTTCCACACCAGTCGTTTGTTGGTCTTTTCAGATGCGATGCGCTCACTTGTCCCATTTATTTATTTTGTATTTCTGCTGTTTAAATTTAATTCACGATCTGCCATCAAGTCGAGTCGAGTCGCGTTGAGTTGCATTTGCAGTTGAGTTGAATTCGAGTCGAGTCGAACAAAAGGCAGCCTCGAAAATTCCCTCGACGCGTTGGCGACGCTTGGCAATTTTTCTTCTTCGTCTTCTAACAAGCAACAACAAGGAGACTTTTCTTTTGCTAACTTTCCGATTTTTAGCTGCAGTCGGAAAAATCTTTTCGTTCGCGTACTTAACCGCAATAATTTTACTCATTTGAGTGTCGTGGAAATGAGTTAAAGCAGTTGCCTGCCACTTGGCGGCAACTGCAACAGCAACAACTGCAACAACAGCAACAGCAACAACTGCATCGACAACAGCAACAGCGGCTGCCGCTAATGTAATGTGAGCATTACTTATTTCCATTTTTTATTCTTTTTTTTCTTCTTACCGCCAGAGTCTCCTCTTAATTCATTAATTTCCCACAGAGTCTGCCGCCTTGGGTCGCAGCGTCGCAGCCAATTTCAAACGTGAAACCGTTGAAAGTTATCACCCTCAACCCAAAGCGAATGTGACAGAGCCCGATGCAGTGCATTTTTCGGGGCTACAACCGCAACAACATTACACGCATTGTCTCTGTCTCAGGCGCTCTCTCTCTTTCTCTCTCTCCCTCTCTCTTTCTCTATTCTCTATTCTCCTCTCTCTTTTTCTTTTTGTGCTGCAGCACAATAAAGTTGTTAGCGAGTGTTGCAATGCCAATTGCTGTTATCAGCGACAATGTGCCAACTTCTATCTACTTACTTTATACACTGAGAAAAAAACAAATAATTTTCCACTCTTCGATGTCACTGCCTTTATCTATTTTGGGATTATATTTTGCTTATAAAAGTGCATTAATCTCTTAAAAGCTTAAAAAGCACATGGAGAGTCATGAAAGCGCATGAAAGCTTCCAAGAGATAATCTGAAAGCTTCTTACTTAAATTAAATAATCTACGTCGCTTGAATAAAAGATTGTCATTATAGTAAGCCTCTGATTGCTGAAAGCTTAATGCTCTTTTAAGCGGATACAAATAGTCACTGGAATGCAAATTTAAGCACATGAAAGCTCTAGCCTAGATTAACGAATGAATCGATTTAATATTGCAGAAAGCTTAGTTGCCTGCTAAACGCATAAGAATAGCTGCTATTTTTAACAACAAACAAAAAGCACTTGAAAGCACATGGAAGCTCTTGAAAGTCCACAAGAGCTTCAGTCTTAACACATTATATATTGCTTATAAATCAAAATACTAAAGCCAATCAGCTTAAAGCTTTTCTTTTATCTTAAAGTTTTGTATTTTTCTTAACTTCTTTTGCTTAAGTTTTGCACGGCATTAATCCCCCTTACAGTTTCTTAAACTAGAATTTTGGATAGTTTTATTTTTGGTTCAAGCATATTTATTTGTCAGTTTCTCTCAGTGCATTGGCCCTGCCCTCTTGCTGCTGTGCCACTTTTCAGACATTGCGCATACGCACAGTTACCCAGGCCCAAGCAGGCCAACTATTTGCGGCACATTCAAAAAAAAAAAAACTCACAAAAGCTCATAATGTTCTAGTGAAAATTACACCAGCTGCCAGCGGCAAAAAGTACACATAATAATCGTTATGACTGACTGTAAGTACTTTTATTATTTGGTTATGTAAAGTATAGTCAATGCAGTTGCCTAGAACATTTTCCATTTATGGGTCAGCTGGGCGCACAGTTATGCAGACGGCAACGAAAGGGTGTCAAACGCTATTGACTGTGACCCACAGTCAGATATGGACAATAGAAGCAGCAGCAATAACAACAACAAGAAGATGAAGAAGAAGAACTCACAGCTAACTGACAACTGGGCCTTTTGTCTGGTTAGTCTAATCTCTGTTGTTCCCTAACGCAAGGCAGACGCATTTGCATTTTTTCTAACTGTGCAACACACGAGTCTCTCTCTCTCTCTCTCTGTCTTTTTGTATAGAGTTCATGTATATATCTTGGGCTATGTCTCGTTTATATGCTAATTAAATCATATAATATTCAATCTCAATCTGTCTTGTCATATTGCTCGATTCCAGTGCTGCATTCTTATGCTAAAACGCAAATTGGTTTATGGATTCTTTGGCCCCGGCGATGAAAGTGTTTTTCTGACCCCGATTCTCAGGCTCTGGCCTGGCAGTCGTCTTCTTGTTGTTGTTGTGGTTGTCGTCGTCTTCCATTGAAATCAGTTGAGCTCGGGGCATGTTTCACATATTTCATGATTTTACTTTTCCTACTTGCTTTATTTTTTTTTATATTTTTTTTCTTCTACGACATTTTTGCATTTTCTGCGCATATTTTACAAGTGCTCTTCAGAGCGGTTTGCCGTCATCCCACGCTCTTAATTACCACCAGACCAGACGCCTGCCTGCCTGCCTGGTTGCCAGCATCCTCAGTGGCCACTTTGCGTGCTGTAGAAAATTGGGACGCAAAGTGTGAGCTGTTGTTGTTGTCGTCGTCGTTGTGGTTGTTGTTGGGTTTCCTTGTTCCATTTATACCCTGTCGTTAAATGAAGGGTGTTCTGCGTTAACTTTTGCATTGCACCTTTTTTTCGATTTTATTTAGTTCTTTAACGAACTATTTCTTAAAATGAGAATCAGAGGAGCGCATAAATTGAGTTGCTATAAATATAAATACAGATATAATAAAACAAATGTCTAAAAGACTTAATTACTAAACAACTATTTTCTCGGATTGCGTCTCAGGCTCTGAAGGACTTTTCGATGGAAAAAGATTAGGCAAATAAAAAAACATCCAGGCACCATGCTCGAGCTTCTGGCTAAACTCAACAAAATTTGTGCTCCATATTTATCAAAATCAATATTTATCAAATCAAATCAAAAAAAATATTTCTTTTTTTTATACCCTTTGTACACGGGTATTATAATTTTGTCCCGAAATGTGTTGCGCTTAGAAGGAGACATCTCCGACTCCATAAAGTATATTATATAGATACATCCGCCTCTCTCTTTCTTCGAAAATCAGTCTCTCAGGTTTCAATACAGTATCTCGCTCTCTTTCTATGCAAACTAGTCTCTCAGTTTAAGAGCTATCATCTTGACACTTGGCAAAAGCCTCCTGATGCAGGCAGTACCTAGTATATTGGAACCGACCGGAACGGACAACTATATCATTTAGCTGACAAAGGTACGATCGGTCGAATATGAAGTTCTTGTATAATACACATTTTTTTGTTTTTTAAGACATCTTGAGCAACTTCTGCATTTACTATCTAATCTATTCTGTTTACATATGAGCATAAACCTATCAAAATCGCACTACTATATTACATAGCTCTAGCTCATTCGAAAACTAAGTTTTGCACGGCGAAATATTCCTTTTACCAAGATATTTTTACCAAACTCAGCTCTTACGAGCTTCACAATTCTCACATAAGCCGTAAAGCAAATGTCCACAAGGGTATTAAATCTTCGATGTCGTACTTTCTAGTTTAGTAAATATTTTAAAGTTGTAGGATAATCAAATTTTAACTTTTATTTAAAATGCTTTAAATAAATCTTGTTTGATATTTCTAACTTAAATCTGACAAATATGCTTAACTTTATTATTAAAGATTAAAATAATATTAATATTAATATATTGATAGTATTAATCAACAAGGTGTCTGCCAGTCGACTAAAGCAAGTCGAATTGTTGTTGTTGAATTCGTTAAAGCGTTTTTTTTTTGTGCGCTCTGTTTGGCATTTTAATAACCAAATGGCTTCAGCAATTCGGGGGAATTCATGTATATTTATGCATGAATTAAAGACTGTCAAATCGCGGATTATATTTTTTCGGGAGCATTTAAAAAGACATTTGCATAAATTGTCCTAATCAATTAGAGTTGGGTGGCAATTTAATTGAATGTAATTAATGCCGGCTTAAATTGGGCTTAAAGTCTTGCTCTTTGTTGCTTTGCACATGTTGCAACTGCCACACACACACACACACACACACAAACAGACAGACAGGCAGGCAGATGCAACTGCTAACTGCCTCATGCCACCTGGTTGCAGTATAATTTAATGATTTTTACGAGTTCATTAAAAATGTATTTAAAATTGTTATGAGCGTCGCCTCGAGTGCCGTTGGCTTAATGCAATTGTTATTGCCATTTGTTGCATATTCAATTTAAAAAAAAAAAACGGGGCGCGGCTTGGGAGGCGGGAGGTGGGCTGGCGGGAGGTGGGTTGCCTGGCAACTGTTGCTTTGTTTCCAGGGAATAGCGTGGCACGGCTTCATTAAATGCACTTGCAGTTACAGTCGCGGGCAACAGCAGTCCACCGCCCACTCAACCATCCCTTCCTCCCCTCTCCCTATCTCTTTTTATCCAGCCCTCGAACAGCTACGCCCGGCAACTGGCAACTTTGCCCGTTAAAACTGCTGATAATGTCATGGCAACCGCCTCGTCCAGCATCCAGTTGGCAACTTCAAAGTTGATGGCCTGCCAAGGCGCATACATCATCATCATTTCTGTCAGTTCGTTAACAAAAAACCAAAAAAAAAAAAAAAAAAAGAAGCACAGAAAAAAAGCAACCTTTAAGAGGATGCCCGCCGTGCGATGCGCTTGATTTTCTCTGCACCTAAATTAGATTTTTGCCATCTCTTTTTTTTTCTTCTTTTCGCGCCTGCCAAAGTCGCGACTTTATTATTAATTTGATTTTGTGCGCTGAGTTTACTTGAGCTTAAGCTATTGAAATGGAAAGTTGCGAGCTGTTTAGCAATTTACTCTTTTTCGTCTTCTTTTTTTTTCGTATTAGTGTTTAAACAATTATTATAAACAGGATATGAGCATATTTGGCGCACAAATTGTTGCGCTTTTTGTGTGTGTTTATTTAGCCAATTTGCGACGAAAGTTTGCCGAAAGTTTTAACGAGCGTCAAGTAAACGCTGTAAAAAATTCCAATAGATTAGCTAGAGATGAGTTCAGGTGTGTCTAGATGAGCTCAGAAACACGCAAGCGCATGAAATTAAGTTGTCAAAGAAAATTTAGTTTAAAGACCAAAAATATACGCTTAAAATATTATTAAGAACATGATTGCGTCCACCCAATTCGAAATTTTAGGCGTCTGGTGAAGTTGTGCTTAGTCAGGCACGACATATGGATATGCATGTGACTCACGACTCACGCACGAAAATTCAGAAGTTAAGCTCACGACTCACACGAGCTCAACGTGGACTTTGAGCTCGAAGTTAGTTTATATATGGCATAGAAACTGCAATCCTTACAAAGTTTTAGCCTTTGTGAAATGCTCGTGACTCACGCAAATATAAAAGTCTCACGCTCTCGTGCACATCTCTAGGTGAAGCGCCAAGAGTTTTCAAAAGGATGGATTTGAATTTGATGCGTTGTTTGTCATTAATTACTCAGCAGGTCACTTGAGCACGTAGATTGCCAGCCAGACCCAGACCCTAAGCCAAATTCAAAGCCAAGCTTAATGCTGGGGACGCTGCGGGATTCTGCTAAGCCAAGCTTTACTTTCTTTGGTCAACTGCTCGAAATTGGCAATGGACTTGGCACTTGGTAACCAAAAAAAAAAGCTTTGCTTATCGTTTGTTTTCCCATGATCGTTTGTCTAGCCAAGCCCCGTGCTGTTATTTCTTTTTGGGTAGAAGAAAAACAATCAACGCGCCTCTAGATGCGAATTCGCTTGGCCGAAAGCTAGAAAGAAAGAAAGAAGGAAAAAAAAACTCGTGCGAGATTTAAAGTTTATTTGGCTATTAGTTTTGCTTTGTTTGGCCTTTTGTTGTCCAAGTAAATACTTAAATATAGCACAGTTAAACAGTTTTGTTGATATTGTTGCAGCGAAAGTGAAACTCAAACTGAGACGCGAATCTAGCTGGGATGCCACTGCCTCTAATGAGAGTTAATTACAGCATCAAAGCGCTGTCTACTCTCTTTCCTGTCCGAGGCCTGCGTGCCCAGCAGCTCATTAATATAGCGATATCTGGCCGCGAACTTCTCTGGCCAGATTGGGCACACGTTTCGATTAGGCGCGGCCAAAAAGGCAAGGCAACTCAAAAACAAATAAACAAAAAAACGACATAGAACAAGGCGATGCATCAATGAAGAAGCGCAAATACTCTGTGGTTATTCAAAAGATGTAGAGAGAATTAAACCTGATTAAATCTGACTGTTTAGTTAAGTATTAAAGGCAATTGAATCCAATTAGTTGTTTATATAGTCCACTTTAGGAGATAAAGGGGCTTTTTTTTAACAAATTTGAATTCTTGGCCCATAATTAACAATATATATAGTCGGATATATCAATATTAACAATTTATATAGACGGATTTCCATTCAATTCCTTTAAAATATATAGAAACTCCGGTTTGTTAAGCTTAGTTAAGATATCTATTAAAGGAAAAACATCTAGTCGTAAAGTTCTCAAGCTGTCTTTATGATAAAGTCTTCCGATTATGATTAAACTTTACAGAATTATATGAGAAAAGATAAATCAATTTGTATTTAATAAGTTTGTTTAAGGAAAATTATAAAAAAATCTGTTATTCCTGCAAAAACACAACTTTCGATCGCTAATTCTTACTCCAATCATATGTTATAGTAAAGCGAACTAATTGATTCTCATATATGTAATACCTAGAGCCAAAAGTAAGCTCCATATCAAATTTGATCAACCTAGCTGCTCAGAAAGTCCAGTTAACATAGAACATTCAGCTGAATGGATACTCCAAATATGATTTCATTACACTCTATAAACCAATTGTGCTCCTTTACATGTGTGATAACAAACTAAGGCTACCCGCTTAAAGGGTATAGAAAATAAAAATGCAAGAAGAAGCAGCCAGTTGGCGAGTGGAAAACCGCGTTTACCAGCTAAACTCTAAGTAGAGAAAGTACACGCGGCGCACATGTAAAAGTAACCAAAAAAAAAAGATGCGAATCTTCGCCTTTGCCTTTGGCTCTGGCTTTGGCTTTTTGGATTTGGATTTTGGATACGACTTCAGTTTTCTTTGGGGTCAAATCGCTTTTACCCGGTCGCTTTCGGCTGCCGCCTACGAATATCAGAAATGTTCGCTTGTAAATATTACAACATATTTGTTTTTGTTGTTGTTGTTGTTGTTACTATTGTTATTACCAATGTAACAACATGTTGACGACTGCCCTGTCATTTGCATACTTAACACCTTCGGCACAAAGCACGTCTCGTCTTCGGAATTGGAAAACATTTTCTTCACTTGAACCACGACGACGACGACGACAGATTGAATGCTGGCCCCTGAGATGGATTGTTGGATTGTAGTTGAGTTTTGGAGTTGGAGTTGCGAGAGCTTTGCTTTTGTAATTAGAAAATAATCGACTGCATCGGCGCGGACTTGAAGAGGCCCCCACGAAGCGCGGTCTTACTTTCAATTTCATCTGCATGTGGCAGGCATCTCGACTTGAAGGGGAGCGCGGAGGGGTTCATCAAGGGGTTAGATGAATGGAAACGCATGTGGATTTTTCAATGGCTCTTTTTTTTCTCGTTTTTTTTTTTTGGTTTTTTGTTTTCTGTTATGCATGATTTGCAAGTCTGTCGCTTTCTTTGTGCAGCGCTGATGACTCGGCATTGCACTATAAGATTACTATTATTATTATTATACCCTGCAGTCATAAACATGCGTCGAAAGGGTATTATAAAGCAATAATGTCCATCAGAAGACGCTCGACACAATTTCCATTTATGATCAGCCTCAACAGCTGCTTGAAGCTAGCCATATTTGACTCTACATCTGGCTGACTAGCCCATGGGCATTTGGTTGTGTTTAAGGCTATTATAATTAAACTTAGTGCAGCTTCCTCTTCTCATACTAGAAATACAATTTACATAGGCATAGGCATAAACCAACTGTCGGGATCGATATATAAGTACTTTGTGGGATAGGTATATGACATCGAAACTGGCTGATAACAAAATTCTCATTTTACAAACATTATTTAAGCCCGGCTTTAAATGCGGTAAAATATGCTTTACTTGGTTGAAGAAAGTTTGTATTGTTTGTAAATTCTTACAGTTTTTCTTTCTTAATTTTGTGACATACAAATTCTTTTTTATGCTTCAATTTGAAAGGCGAGTTTTCTTTGATTATCTAAAATATTTTTAATTGTTCACAGTCTTCCTTCATATCACAAAATTTCTGCCAAGATTTGACAATTTATGAAAAGTTCACAAGGGTATCCCGAGTTTTGGCACACCTAAAGAAAGCTTTTTTCCCCAGTTACTATTATTATTGTTTTTGTTATTGTTATTGTTATTGCTTTATTGTTGCAGTTTATTGCCAGTGGGCAATTTCGATTCGATTCGTTATCGCAGTGCATGCTAAGAAATCCATTAAGTTTTTTGTTTTTTTTTTTTTGTGTGTCTTTTTATACGATTTTTGCATATAGATAGCATAGCAGAGATTTGTTGAATCTGGCCGGAGGAGTCCGTATACTTTCACTCTCGCCCTTGCTTCATTTAGTTTGGCATTAAAAAGCCATTACGCTTCAACACTTTGCGTTATTTGCGCAGAGCCCGTTTATCAATTTGAATCAATTGCAACAGAGTAACACAATTTTTTCGGGGGCCCTCTAATAGCTTTGATTAATGGCTGATCATTGGGGCGCGCTGAGCAGCATCTCTTGGGCTCTTGGGCTCTTGGGCTGCGGAAAGGCAAATTACAAGCGCCGTTAAAATTTCACTTTCTAAGAAAAAGAGTTGGCAGCAACAGGTGAAATCTTTCTCCCAGCTTCCTGTGTCAGCGCTTGAGGAAGAGGTGCAGCTTAAGAGAAAGACAAAAAAAAAGCGCCCAACATGAGAGTAAAGTAAAAATATTAAGAATAATTATGCCGGGAAAATTGATAAGGCAGCTGCCTAATGTTGTGCAATTAAATTCATAAGCGCCTCAACCTGTGGGGCAACCTTATTTTGCAGCTGCTGGGCTTGCGAGGAGGAGGTGGAGGGGCAACAAAACGTGGCTAATTAGTGGAGTAAAAGTGGCCAAAAAAAAAAAAGAAATGAAGAAATTTACGTAGAACCCCGAGGTAAAGATAAAAACTATAAGACATGCAATGTTCGGTAGTTCTTCGCTCATCAGTCGATTCTATAAAGCGGATACTATTAGCTGGTCTTTTGTCATGTTGTTGTCTAATTTGTTTTTGTTTCTGTTGTTGTGCTTTGGGTTTTTAATGATGTGAAAGAAAGTTATGCGCTGGATTTTCTAATGACAGCCCCCAAACCGCCCAACTGTCTTTTAGATCCATTGTCAGCGCTCTATCAAATTCGTTTGAATGAAAATAGAAAACCGAAATTCGAAACTCCAAAGCCATCCATCCTACCCATCTCTGTGCCATGCAAATCTCTGCCAGCGGCCATGGCGCAGCTAATCAATCAATATGCTCGCCAAGCACAGTAGCTAATACCCTGGCTCACTGGAGGAGTCAAAGAGTCACTGGGAGTCACAGAGCCATAAATATGTTTGATGTGAAGGCAGACACCTCAACACGGCATTAAACATGAAATAAATAATTAGCCATCAAATCTTGTCGTTGTCGTTGTTGTTGTTAAACAAAATGTGCAGCAGAAGCTGCTGAGGCTAAAATGAATTTGCTAAAAATGAAAACTTTCGCCAGCAGATATAATGAATGTTGCGTATTGACAGCTGGCCAGCGGGTGGGTTAGTCTACCTGGAAGCCGAGAAAATCGCACAAGTTGGCAAATAAATGCCAACATTCTGCTCAAGAACTCGCAAGTTTGCAATATAATAGGAAGCCAATAGCTTGTGTACTTGAACTCTGTGTGTCGAGGGTTAGCTGCGATTTATTTAATGGTTCTTTAGAAAAACATTTATGAAGCCATAAAGTTGTTATGCTGCTCTCTAGCACTTGTGCACTTGATAAACATATTCAATAGCTAACATATAATTAAGAGATTTTTATAGCATTAGGTTGAGAGTTTATAGCTAGCACCCAGATATAATGATTTTACATATAACAAGAAATATATATGCGACGCCTCATTTCGCTTTTTTAATCACTTTTAAGTTTTGCTCCTTGTTATTTAAGTAAGCCAGTTAAGCGACAGGTGCTATATATCCCTCTTAAGACAAAATAGATTTTAGAAGCGATCTGCTTGGCACCAAGCTTCGTTCGGGGTTTTGGGAAATTCCATTCGCATGTGTGGAAAAATCGTGAAAAACGTTTGTATGAATCTTTTTTGTTTACCGTCCGATCGGTTTCAAACTTATTTTCAAAGATCTTTGAGTGAATTTATTTTATACGTGCCAAGGGCAATGCCGGGTTATACCCGCTTGCATCCTATATAGACATAGTTCAAAATTTCCCACCCTCATAACTCGCTCAAAACTCAACCGATTTTCATAAAGTATGGATTTTTGTTCATAGTTCGGCCTCTAAATCAATTTGGCATCTAAATCTAACAACATTGTTTTTGGTCGAAATTCATGTAAAAATGGTACCTTCAAATATCCCATAAAGACATAGGTGGGAAGTTCTCACACCCATAACTTGTTCAAAACTCAACCGATTTTCATAAAGTATGGCTTTTTGTTCATGGTTTGGCCTCTAGATCAATTTGGCATCTAAATCTGACAACATAATTTTTTGTCGAAATTCATGTCATGAATGGTACCCTCAAATATCCTATATAGACATAGGTCTAAATTTCCCACCCTCATAACTCGGCCAAAACTCAACCGATTTTCTTAAAGTATAGCTTTTTGCTGATGGGTTTGTCTCTAGATCAATTTGGCATCCAAATCTGGCAACCTTATTTTGGTCAAAATCCATGTAAAAAAAGTAGTACCCTCAAATATCCTATAAAGACATAGGTCGAAATTTCTCACTCCCATAACTCGGTCAAATCTAATCCGATTTTCACGAGGCTTAGTCGTTTCTTCATGGTTTGGCCTTCATATTAATTTGCCATTAAAATCGGGGAACATGTTTTTTGGTCGAAATCCATGGAAAAATTGTACCCTCAAACGTCCTATGTAGACATGGGCCAAAATTTCCCACCCTCATAACTCGGTCAAAACTCAACCGATTTCCATAAAGTATGGCTTTTTGTTCATGGTTTGGCCTCTAGATCAATTTGGCATCTAAATCCGACAACATAATTTTTTGTCGAAATTCATGTCTCAATGGTACCCTCAAACGTCCTATATAGACATAGGTCTAAATTTCCCACCCTCATAACTCGGCCAAAACTCAACCGATTTTCTTAAAGTATAGCTTTTTGCTGATGGTTTTGTCTCTAGATCAATTTGGCATCCAAATCTGGCAACCTTATTTTGGTCAAAATCCATGTAAAAAAAGTAGTACCCTCAAATATCCTATAAAGACATAGGTCGAAATTTCTCACTCCCATAACTCGGTCAAATCTAATCCGATTTTCACGAGGCTTAGTCGTTTCTTCATGGTTTGGCCTTCATATTAATTTGCCATTAAAATCGGGGAACATGTTTTTTGGTCGAAATCCATGGAAAAATTGTACCCTCAAACGTCCTATGCAGACATGGGCCAAAATTTCCCACCCTCATAACTCGGCCAAAACTCAACCGATTTTCATAAAGTATGGCTTTTTCTTTATGGTTCGGCCTCTAGATCAATTTGGCATCCAAATTTGTCAACATTATTTTTGGTCAAAATTTATGTGAAAATGGTACCCGCAAATATCCCATATAGACATAGGTCAAAATTTCCCAGCCTCATAGCTCAGTCAAAACTCAACCGATTCTCATAAGGTTCGGCTTTTTGTTCATGGTATATTATATTATATTATTATATGCATATTTCTTATATATAGTTCAACTTATAAATCTTATCGATGCAGCTAAGTTTTGAGCAAAATAAACATAGGACCGCTGCATCAGATAGTTTCTATAGAAAATATAGTTTGGTCATTGTTGGTTCCAGTGAATGTTCTTTTTTTTTGTCTCACTTTTAGGCCACTTTCAGTTATCTGTTAAATATCATAGCATTATCAGATAGCCACTAATTACCAGCATAACCCACGGCTTGTTGACCAATTTGTAAAAATCTTCTTGTGGCTGGCATTGTCAACGTGTTGTGACTTAACCCAATTCAGCAGGAGGGCAACAGCAGCAACAACAGCGAAAAGAAGGAATGAATTACGAGTATTTTTCCTTATTTTCTTGTTAGTGCTGCAATTTGGCGTCTGAATGCGCGAATTTCATTTCCAACTAATAAAAAAAACTGTTGCCCGTTGCGGCTTAAACTCTAATTAACGCCTCATCTGCGGTGGCGAAGGTGAAGAGTTGCCCCATGTGGCAGACCCTCCAACTCCGCCTCCTCCATCTCTTTGCCTGGGTAGAGAGATTGTCTGTGTAACCCAACGAGTAATGCTATGAACTGTCTTGACGTTGTGCCCATTCTGTCTGCTTGAGAACGTAGCGCAGTAGGTGGAGCACGCCGGAGCCGGGGAGGGAAGAAGAGCCACTTTTTGAATCTTTTACGGTATTTCCACAGCTCACGTCGCCCAATTAGACGCACTTTAAGGGGTCATTAAATGTATATATGTATATATGTGATTTGATTATTATTAATAATTTCGCGTTTTATGCATTTTAAAGACCAGCTGTAATTGCAGCGGCAAAGTCGTGCCTCGATGGTTTAGCGGCTTGGTGGATACCAAGGTTCATATCTAAAATCTCAAATGTCGGCCGTGTTGCTCTCGTTGTTGTTGCTGTTGTTGCAGTTGTTTCGAGTCGAGTTTTTAACGCGCTCAGCTTCCGGTTGGAGTCGTAAAAAACCAAAAAAAAAAACTGCTCCTCTTTCGTCTATGGCTATGTTAGCACTTGTTGTTGTTTGGCTTTTACGATTTACTTTTTTTTTCAGTTTCTTTCTTTATTTTTTTTTTGTGTTTTTACGCTGTTTTTACACCTCGAAACTTTTTTATATGCTTGTTTCTTGATAATTTTTCTCTGCCTCTCTCGCTCTCTCTCCCGCGTTTTTATGTTTTCATTTCTTGGCCTCGTCGCGCGTTAATTGAATTTGCGGCATCGCTCGCCCGCTCCGCCCCAATCGTCAATCCCGTAGTCCCAACTCTTTCTTGGTTACACCCAGTCGCGTCCAGTCTATTTGCTGCGCTATTTATTTAATTATATTGCCGCTCACTGACTCCGACACTGGTTACTTCTTCTTCTTCTTCAATTGCCTTTCTAGCCAGCTATTTTTGCCTTCTCTTCATTTGGTTTTCAATAATAATTTGCATTTGCATCAGTTGCTTAAACTTCATAATTTTAATTGTTTTTGTTTTTATTTGTTATTTTCTACCAGGAAGTAGTCGACTTTTTGCTTGAATAACCATCGCATAACCAGGCAATCATTCTCCGAAGTGTGGCTACATTCTTAAATTCGCTTTTTCTCCAATTTTCTTTAATCGAGGAAACAGCTGCAGGTTTGTGCACTCACTGCTTAGCAAAGTTCCCAACCCCCCAGCTGCCTTTCGCTTAAGCTGAAAATATGTATTGCATACTTTTAATGCGTACAATAAATGATATCACTGCGGCGCCATAATGGCGCCATAATCGATCTTTATGTCCGATTTCGAATAATATATATAGCTCTTTCTTCTCGTACGGATTCCGCCAATCGATTGACACCAAAAAATCGGAATTCTATGAAATGGCCCGATTTGAGAAAAACTGCTATGTTTTTTTGGAAAATTTACGATGGCGGCTGAAAATGGCTGTGACCACGAGTCGAACGAGACCAATCTTTCCAAGATCGGGGCTTATTTGGCCGAGATACGCGAAAAAATGCCGTAGTAATTTGGAAGTTTTTTTCCGATAATTCGGCTAAAAATGGATTTTGGAAAGTTATACCTTTTTGAACTCGTTCCGATCTCTGGAATCGACTTGATTTTGTTTGGAAATTCCAAAATTTGTGAAAAAAATACAGGCAGGACGAACAAAAATCAAAAATTTCATTGCATACCTAAACGGAGCGGTGGAGCAGCTGGTGGACCAATACGAATCTGCTTTAGGGAACGAACGCTCCCCAGGGAGTCCTTCCTGCGCGATCCACAACAGCTACAAATACTTAGGGGTGCACTTTAACCTTGACACATCTCAAGTATCCCAGGAGCCCTGAAAACCAAAGATTAGGCAAATTCAGATGGCTGCTCAACAGTATCTTTAAAAAAACAAAGTAAACTTGCCCTAGCTCCTGCCTGACGATATGGTATTCAAGTTTGCGGTATTTCTGCAAAATCGCAGAATCTATCTTAGTCGCAATCTATAGCATATATGTATGTATTCAGATAATATATCCATATTTCTAGATGTTAAATTCAAAAGACTTGTAGTGTAGTTAAAATATTTCCTTCCGTATACATAATTGATTTTATTTTTGCTCGTTTTGGTCTTTATAAAAATAATAATAATAAAGAAAACACACGCCGAAATATAGTGCCTACTTATACTTAAATAGCGCAAATACTTGGATAGAACATTCGTAGGGGGAATTGATTACAATGAATGTGTTAAGGATCAAAGAGAATTTTACAATTGAAAGAATTTTACAATTATAAAGTTACGGATTAATATCTAAAGTAGTTATATATATTTTCGTAAAAATATTAAAGCAAACATATTTTCGAGTTTCTTTTACTGTAACATGCTCTTATTTTTTTTTCAAGTGTACTTTTTTAGTGCAAATTTGTTAGTTGTGACCAGTTTCAAACTGTTTTCGTATATAACTTTTTTCGGAATCTTTTTCACTGCATACTAATTTGGCACTCATGGGATTTATTTGAAGTTGGAATTAAATTTAATGCTTTGAAATTGCTGTACTTTAGCTCTTATATTAAAAAAGTAAATTGCGTAATATATATATATATATACAGTTAATACGAGAGGGGGACACAGAGAGTGGGCAAAGTGGGGGAGGGGCTGTATAATTATATAGTGTGCTATATTACAGATTTAAGAACGCTCTTTATAAATATTTATTACAAATGATTTGTATAACAAAACTGCGTCTTAGAACTAATTAAATATTCGTAATTATTATTATTATTTTCATATATATATATATATATATATATATTATATGATTTATGACCAAATTTTGGTAGCAACTAAAAAAACAAAAAACCTTTTTACACGCACACACACACACACTCATTCACACACATGCACATAAATTAGTTGTAGTTTGTAGTTTTAGTTGTCAGTTTTAATTGTTAACTTGGCGAGACTCAATTGGCTCAGTCGAGTGCTAGATAAACCTATAAACCCATATACAATCATATTAGATCGTCACTTCAATCGTTGGCCATGCAATAGCCGGAATATGTCTGTATATTGTCCTCCAGAAAACTCTCGCCGGCTATAACGCCCGACTGTGTGTGATGGCTGGGACAGCGATGACCCTTGGGGCACTGGCACAGCGAATTGATGTTGACCTCGTCGAGAAACTCCTGACGTTTACGCACCGTAAACAGCTTGCACGGCTGCTTGCGCTGGCAGCGTAGGCGCTGCACGTAGAAGAGCAAGTAGCTTAGTTGAAGAGATTGGACTGGGTTTTTGTGGTGCTAACTTACCGTCAGCGGGGAGCAGGCGAATAGATAGCGATAGGATGTGCTGCTGTTGGGCACCGGCTCACGTTTGGCCAGATAGGTGACCGAGTTCTTGGGACAGCGACAGTGCACGATCTGCTCGGTGACATTCAGCTCCGCGGCGGTGGTCAGTGTCCAGGTGTAGTCACGGAAGTGCCTGCAAAGCGTTTGCAACAGGGTTAGCTAAAGATTAGCTGGCTGCCAAGGGTTAACTTACTTGCAGACGGGCAGCTTGTGCACCGGCTGGCAGAGCTTGTAGTGCCTGGTCTTGTCCGCTATGGTATGACCATCCTCCACGCCCAGGTTGCTCGGACAGCCGCCAATGAAGCTGGCCGCTTCCTTCAGGCCGCGATGACCCGAGTGGCGCATGTGCGTCGCGCCGCGTGCTGGCGCCTGGGGCAGCTCATTGTTCGCCAGCTCCTCGTAGGCCGGCGGCAGTGCCTCATTGTAGTCCGGCGAACGCTCCACATAGTCGCCGGCAGACGGCAGCTGCAGCTCGTCCTCGTAGACAGCGCCCAGCTTCTGCATGAGCTTCTTCAGATGCAGACTCTCGTACTTCTTGTCCTGGTGCCCGGCCAGCAGCAGGCGCTTGTGCTGCAACAGTTTCTCCTTCTCGTAGTAGCTTCGGAATTTCTGGCCCTCAGTCAACAACGTGCCATGCGCGTGCTCATGATGATGCACTATGACATTGTTGGGCATGCGATTCGATTCGGGACAGCGACACTGGCGCTCTATCCAGGGCGTCTCGTACAGGTCGATCTTGGAGCAGACCGCATTCGGTGCACACACGGGCAAATCGGCCTCGGAGTCCTGTAAGAGAGAAAAAAAAAACAGAGCAGGAGAAACTTAGTTACTGGCAATTTGACAATTTGAGGCACTGTAAATACGCCTCTTTTGTGTGCCACATTTGCATAGCCAAGTGGCAGCACGTCGTCGAATCTGAACGAGTCATTGAAATAATTTCATTCATGGCCCAGCCAAGAACTGCCCAGCCGAAGAGCCCGACAAGAGCGGGCATTGGGTTTGCTCTAAGTTTGAAGTGCCCATTCGTAGGCCCATCAAAGCATTAACAGTCCGGGGGGTTGCCCTGTGCCGAGGGGTTGGAGGGGAGACCAAGTGAAAGGCAGACACTAGACAGAAGCTATTTGGACTTGGAGGAGAAGGCAGCTACCGATTGTGGGCTACTCTGTTGTGCTGAAGCGCTTGGATCTCATAGATTAAGAGCATAAAAGTGGACAAGGTTTAAATATAAACATATGTGTATGGATATCATCTCTCAAGTAGATAATAAGCTAGCCTTATACAGGGGTCACTCGTTGATTAGAACCAGCAAAAAGAAAGCAATCCCAATTAAAGCAAACCCAAATGCATATCACATATGAAATCTTTGCTCGGTCGGCAAACAGTTTGTCCAACCTAAGCTACTGGATCTAATCTTTCAAATAGATAATAAGCTAACCTTACAGTACAGGGGTCACTCGTTGATTAGAACCAGCAAAAAGAAAGCAATCCCAATTAAAGCACACCCAAATGCTTAACAGCTATGAAATCTTTGCTCGGTCGGCAAACAGTTTGTCTAACCTAAGCTAATGGATCTAATCTTTCAAATAGATAATAAGCTAACCTTACAGTACAGGGGTCACTCGCTAATTAGAACCAGCAAAAAGAAAGCAATGGTACGAAAATCATAACCTTAACCCAAATGCATAACAGCTATGAAATCTTTGCTCGTTCGGCAAACAGTTGGTCTAACCCAAGCTAAACTACTTGCTACCAATCCTATATACTTCATTTGCAATAGAGTATTGAAAAAAGTTCTTTAGGGACAACGGCTTCTAAATATAACTTGATTAACATATGTGCCCATCCTAACTATGCCATATCAACCCTCTAACCCTCCAGCTTATGTGGGTGTGTTTGTTTGTTTGTTTGTTTGGGCTCCTGCGAGTCCATTCTGTACACATCCAAAGCAGATACTTTTCATTAATTGAATTCCAAACGCTACGCATGCTTTTCTCCGTTGAAGCGAATGTCCTGTGTGGATGTCCTTACACCTTGTTTACTTAATCCTATTTTATTCCTAGCTCTCTCTGGGTTCACATAAAAGCTTATGTTAGTATCTTCTTGTTGATCCTCTACGCGCTATAAACATAAAATTCAACTGGCAACTGCGGACTTTTAGTTTTGTTTTGTTTTGTTTCTCGCTCGATTCACTTGCTTTTTATGATGTGCTCCTCTGCTCTTGTCATTTATCCCTCTCATTTGATTTTATTGTATGGCACTCTGGCGACAACAACACGCACGCATATGAGCAACAACAACAACAACAACAACAAAACGAACACAACAACAACAACAGGTTTCCAATGAAATTATCGAAAGCAATCAATTTTTTAAGTGGAACTTCTTTCAACTGGTACCTTTTTGACAACTCTCTTGATGTTGTTGTCGCTGGCTTGGGTCCTTTTCTGTTTTGGTACTCTTCATACCCTGTAACATAATGGGCAAAAGCAGTTCGACTAACTGGGTCCATCTGAATGATGTATACGAGTATAGGATGTATAAGAGTATACGAAATTTGAATGTAGCTTCGATTATAAGACATTTTTCTTTATCGATAACTTCTATAACATTTTCTCGAAATTGATAAATTTGTGTGTTTTCGGAATATGTCGAGGATTATAAGGGCTACAAGCACTAAATTTGGCGTATACACACATGAGAAACATTTCACTTTTTAGATAACTTCCAAAAATTTTCAAATATTATTTGTAGACTAGATTTTATTATAAAAACTTCCGTATAATTTGTATGTCGTGTGTATGCCTGTTCATAGGGTATCTTCCAGTTGGTCACCCACCACTGGAGCATTTTAATTTTGCTTTTTATTTTTTGTTGGTCTTTTGTTTGGTTTCGATATCAATTTGATTTTGTGTTTTTTTCCCCCCCATTTCTTACTGATTTGTATTCAAATTATTTTTATAATGAAATCAATAGGCCGTTTCCAGGCGTTCTCGTTGTGAAGTGAGTTGCACCTGCCTCGGGCACAGCTACCTGCGCGTCCTGATCCCACTCCCTTACACTATCTGTTTCCTCTCAACTCCTCTCCTCTCGTCTCTCCTCTCCTTCTGCTGCTGCTGCTTCGTTTACTTAGCGCGTCCGTGTCGTACCGGAAGTCCGGAAGTGATTTAGTGCAGGCGACCGCCTGGCGGAAGTAAATAAATATGTAAGTGCAGCACACACACACACACACACACACAGACACACACGCACATGTGTGTGTGTGTTCTTTCAAAAGGGATTAGCACTACGCTGGGCCGAACCGGAAGTTAAGCAAAGCCAAAGCCAAACAGGTTGCCTTGCCTGACCTTTTACCTTTAGCTTCCTCTCTCTCTCTTTCTCTGCCTCCTCTCTCTTTCTCCCTCTCCGTCTATTGCGGAAGTTATACGCCGTCTGCCCTAATGTCCTCTGCTTTGCTTTATTAGTTTTATTTACTTCCGCTCACAATTTACTTCCGCATTTTGCTGGAAATTAAGCAAAAAATCGCGCGTTTCCCACGCGTTTTTGACCTACTTTTTTTTGTAGTTGTTGTTGGTTGTTCTTATAAATGGCGGCACCTGCCCCTTCTGCCAGCTGCAGCTAGTTCCTGCCCATGTTTAGCCTTAACCCTTTGTTGACAAAAATTTTTTTAAGCTTTGTTCATGCCCTACGCGCCCTCGCATTATGTGGATGCCCCATTGGAATTCCCGGGGGCTGGGCACTTGAGGGAAACCTTTCTCGTGCTGGCAGGATATGCTTATGTAAGGAGCTGAGTGTCTGTCTGTCTGTCTGTCTACGCTGCTGCTGCCGGGCTGTAAGCAGCGTGGGAAATTCTTTGAAATTCGAGCATGTTTATTGACAGCCTCTCCCTCCCCCCAATCCTCAGTCCCCTGCTCGGCTACCTCAACTGGGGGTAGCTGGAATCATGCTGCGCCTGGAAGTGGCACTTCTGAGAAACCGTTAAACACACACCCGCTGAGTTTACCATATTGATAAGCAAATTTGTGTATGAGTGTGTGTGTGTGTTAGAATGGGGCAAACATGCCAGTGGCGCGCGCCCCCCTTTTGCCCGTAATCTTGGCAAGAGATAAACAACAAGCCGAAAAAGTCGCAGTCAAAGCCAAGAACCGAGAAAGTTTATGCCCAGACAGTCAAAGTTGCTGCTGCTAAAGAAAACAAAACTCACACAGACACAGACCGGATATCCGGTTTAACGCGAGCAAAAGGGTGGGGCACACGTGGAGTCGCCGCCGCCTGCTGCTGCTGCTGCTGCTGCGACACTTTATAATTTGCTCGGAGCTGAGCACGCGCGCGCTCCACAAACAATTAGCCTCATGTGTGTCAAAGTGCAAGAGGAGACAACAAAAAGCCAAATGGGCAGAGGGGCCAAAAGGGCGCAGCGGAAGTCGAGAGCAGACAAATGAATGGCGACCATGCAACGTGATGCGGCAAGCACCGAACAACTTTTGACTGCCAACTGCTGCAAGAGCTTCGGTTTTTGAAGCTGTTTTAAGAGCTGTCAAAGGGTTTTACGCACGCTCGTTTAATTGAATCAAATTAACCCCCACAACCCCATCAAAAATGCAGAAGAAGAAGCAGTATATGATGATGAAGTCAAAGAAGAAGAAGAAGAAGAACTGCCGCTTGTCATGCCTCATGTGGCTGGGGGCATGCTTGGAATTCTGCGCCACAAGAGTTGAGCACCGGAAGCGCTGCTGCCACAAAGATGACAATGACTTATACAATATTCTGCATACCCTGTTAAAAGAGAGCGATTGAGAAGGTGTGGCATGAAATGGGGAAAACGTTTGTGTTAGATAGAAGAAGCAAAGATAAAAGGGAATAGATATATTATGATAGGATATTAAAATCTATATGAACTCAGTAACTTTAAAAACTATTGCCAGCTAGAAAATATAAATAATGGTCTAGGTATATATTTGAACAGAGAAACTATTTTACCTAATACTAATTAAAAGGGTATAACTTTTCTGATTCCTAAAACTGGGGAACGTTTGTGATAGCATATGCTCTAAACCGATAAAAGATAATATATATATTATGATGGGATATTATAGTCTATATGAACTCGGTAACCTAAAGAGCTATAACCAGCAATTTTTGTATATGGATAAGTTTCCCATAATCCCAAAAAAGAAATATTAATAACTGTGTAGGCATCTATTTGAGAGTCAGAAAATTTAGTATGTCCATATTTATATTTTACATTAATTATGTATATATCCGTTTTCTAGCCAGGTTTCCCTTTAGTTGAAAAAAAACTTATAACACATAATACCAATGTCTATGAACTCAGAGATTGCAGGAGTTATTAAATTTTGGTATATGGCTTCTCGAATATTAAACAATATTCCTGATTCCATAAAACTGCGGCTTATGTTCTTTAAGTAATTTTCTTACTTCATGTTATTTCTGTTTGTCTTCTTAATAAGCAAATTAATAATATACGCAAAAGTGATGCGGAAAGATAGCCAACGCTTTTAACAGGGTACACGTCAGTCGAGCAGTGCTGTCTATAACATTCCAGATTGTTCTATGACTGCCAATCGGGAGTGCGAGGGGCGAGCGTAATTTAGTCAGTTGCATAGCTGGCATGCCAATGCATCGTGCTTGGGCTTTTGTCTTTACGCTGGCTCCAGCTCCAGCGCCTGCCTCTGCCCCTGCCCCCCCTGCCCCCCTCCTGTCCGCTGCTCTGGCTGCCACTCATTAGCCAGCCGGCTTGGGGGAAGCCTTTGATTGTCGCTTAGCGGCGACAGCGTAATTTGAGCCTGTGGAGCTAACTAACTGACGGACTGACGGACGGACGGACTGGCTGGCTGTTGCGCTGTTAGGCAGTGTGTACTGTAGACAGTGGGTACTGGCTGCTGCACCTGCCGCTATCAATAACCCAAACGGCTTGACATGACGCGCGCAAAATGCCAACAAAAGGACTTGCCACAAAGGATCGACCTGCTTTGTGTGTGCGTGTGTGTGTGTGTGTGTGTGTGTGTGCGTGTGTGTGTGTGTGTTGCCAATCAGTGACATAAATTTCTCGAATGCCGGAAGAGCTGCCTAAAGAAATGCTTGGGCATGTCAGTGCGGCTGCCAGGGATCGGTGTTTGGTTCCCATGAGGGCGTTGACGCACAAAGACGCACACGAACGGCAACAGCGGATGATGTGGGACGGACCGACGGACCGACTGACGGACGGACGGACGGACGGACGGACGCCGGCTGCTGCACATGCGCCGCCGAGACGCTGCTTCAGCTGATCTTCGTAGCCGTTAGACACTTGTGCCAGGCGGCTGCCGTGGCTGTGGCAGGTAGTTTTGCCCGTGCAACAATCTGTTGTCTCTATGCGGCTCTCTACTGTTATCTTTTGTCTGTGCGTTAATGATTTTTCTATACATTTCCTTTTACTTTGTATTATTACTAGTTTCTGTTGTCTTCTTGTTGTTGTTTTTTCCACATTTTCCCCATGCGCAAGAATTATGCAATCTGGCGTCGCACATGTGGCCAGATCTAACACAGATGCACAGCCTTGTCTGGGGCTGGGCTCGGCTCGGCTCGTCTCGGCTCGGGCGCGGAAGTGCTGTTTGTTGGTCACCTCACGCTGTTTACACGAAAATTCAATTAAAATTGAAAATTGTTTTTTCTCTTTTTTCTTATTTTCGGAGCGGAAGCGGCGGCTGCTGCTGTCGCAACTGGCAGAAGCTTCTAACCGTCGTGCGGAAGTCACACGGAAGTTGGTTTGGGCCGCAACTTGCAACACAGCATCCACTTAATCTTCATCCGCCTCTCAAAATTGTTTGGTTATTTGTTTGTATTTTCTTCTTGTTTCGAACCAAGAAATTCCAATGAAAACATTTAAACTACGACTGGATGACCTGGGGATTGCCTCTCTGGACAGCGAGCCGGAAGTAAGCTGATTCTGTTCTTAGTCTTCGCCTGCCGCACACATATTTTGCATAGCCCGAGACTTGGACTTGGTCTGGCTCTGGCTTTGGCTCTGGGTCTGGATCTGACTTCCAGCTTAAATGTGGCCTGCGGTGGGTAGGACCCGGCCGGGGCAGGGGGGAGTTTGGCTTACTGGGAACTGGCCGTGCCACTTTGGCGCGCCTTAACGGAAACTTGCCAACCTCAACGGCAAAATAAAAGCACAGCTAAGAGTGCTGCAGTCGGGGTTGAACGACTAGCCAATGCCCTGTAGCCGGCTTTCAATTGTCGTTAGACGAGAACCTCACTTTAACCAGCTTCTCAGCTCAGTTTATTCTTGAATAACTTTTTTGCTTTATGTTTAAGAGACGTAAAGATTGCATTCTGCGGATACCAAAAAATAATTTGGATCATCTAAAAATGACATCTTGTTTTAGGGGTGAAAAATTAAGTCCATGTTATACGTGAAATATATGTTTGTATGCTGAAGCAAAACCTCTTAAAATACTCGAGAAAATTCTGAAAACCAAAAATTATACATAAATTATAATTATTATTTCTTTATTTCTTTGGCTGGCTCGAGGTCTGGCAAAGAAATAATAATAAAATGGAAAGGTCGTCAAATTCAACTTTATATATTATATATTGATACATTGATCTTTGATATATGGCACATTTCGTTTTGCTCCAGAAATGATGCCCAAGTCTGCATAACAACTTCAAACTCATTATGCCCATTTTCAAAACATTTTCAAGGGGTATAGGCTGCGGCAAAACAAAAAAATTTCATTCATAAAAGCGCAAAAATGCCAAAAGGAAGCAACCGCAGCACAAAAAAAAAAAAAAAACGGTCACTGGACGTCGTCATTGTGAAGGGGTTGCTGCGGCAGCTGCGGGGCAACTCTGACCGAGGTGGTGAGGGGGGGGGGGATCGGGGGAAGTTGTATGGATTGGTTAGGAACGCTGCTGGGGAACTGGTTTGCCAGTTTGCGGGCCAATTGCAGCTGAAGTGGGCATCTCGCTCGAGCATGTTGCTGCCGTTGTCCATTGTTATTGTTGCTGTTGCTATTGCTGGCAGCAGCAGCAGCAGCAGCAGCGGCAGCAACATTGGATTTTGCGTAGCTTGCTGATCGTCACAATTAATAAACGTCTACGCACACGGACATCCACTAACCACATCCACATCCACATTCGCATTCACATTCTGTTGCACATCCTCAGCCGCAACGGAAAAAAGCAATTCATTCATACAGACAAAAAGGGGAGACAACAACAACATCAGCAGCAGCAGCAGCAACAGCAGCAACAGCAACGTGGCATAGTTGTTGCCTTTGTAATTGTTGCTTTAGCCAAACCGCAAAATGTTGCTGCCGGTCTGTAAACATGTTGCTGGCGGTAACTGTTGCTGCTTTGCTGTTGTCTCCTTTTACGCTTTGCTAAATAAATCAATCTTGGCTGCCTGCTCTATTGTTGTTGTTGTTGTTGTTGTTGTTGCTGCTGCTGTTTTCAGCATTTTTATGAATGAAAAGTTGCTGCCGCTTGTTGTTGCCGTGTGCGTGCTGCTGCTGCTTGTTCTTGTTGCTGTTGTTGCCGCAGTTTTTCGCAATTTTTAATGAATGACAGCAACAGCAGCAGCAACAATTGCGCGTAGTTTTTTGTTGTGGACGTTGTTTTTTTTTTTGTTGATCGCTCGCTTCGTCTGTTAATTACGATCGAGTTGCAGTTGCTGCCCGCCCCAGCCCGCCATGCGGCCCCCCAAACCAGTCTGTTGTTTTGTTTAATGAACACATGCGCAGTTGTTGTTGTTGCTGTTGCCGTTGCTGTTATTGCTCGCGCGCGGTTTTTATGAATGAATGAATCCACAACAACAACAACAGCAGCGGCAGCGGCAGCAGCAATACGCGCCCCGTTTGCGTATTTATAGTTATTTATTTTTGCTGCCGTCGCCAGCCGCTGTAAACAATACGCCTTTGGCACGTAATTAGCACACTTACAGATAGCAGCAGCAACAACAACAGCAGCAGCAGCAGCAGCAACCAAATTGGAACGTGTCCGTCAATAACTGTAACAAGGTCTTTGCTGAAACGGAAACTGGGCAACAGCAGTCGATGATCGGAGCAACATTTCCGCTAGCTTTTCCAATGTGTTGCTCTTCCAACCCAGCAGCAACATTTCGATACAGCCATCGAATTCGTATGTGTTTTTTGTTTTTATTATTTTTTTCCTTTTTTCATTTGGTATTTTATCAAAAATTGTTACAAGTCGCATAAAAAAAGTTGACTTGGCGCGCGCGCCAGCTCCAAACTTGAGCCGATTGCCTCGAGCAACACGACAGCAACAACAACAACAGCAGCAGCAGCAGCAATAGGTGCAACAACAACAACAACTTGGAGCGGGGTAAATAAAAAAAATAAAAAAGTGGGCAAACTAGTTTTTTGGTATCCGAGCATCCGTTGGCTCAGGTTGTAGTTGGCTTTCAGGCATTTTTCTGAATGGAGCTCACTAAAAATTGTGAACTGGAATTTTTTTTAAGCTGAATAATTGTGCTATGTTGTAGCTGTTGTTGTTGTTGTTCTTGTTGTTGTTGTTGTTGCTGTTGTCATTGATGTTGTTGTTGTACGTTTTATGCTAATGCGTTAGACATTATTAAAAATATGTTTGCTCATAAGTGCACCGCGAGAAAAGCCGCAAGTGGCAAGTGCTCTAAAATACATATTGTTCCTTATTTCCAGCTTTTCGCTCAGTGTATGAGACTCTTGAATTCTTTGCTCTTGAATTCTTTCTAGAATGTTATAGAAAGTCTAGGAGTAAAAGACTCAACACATTTTACTAATATATTTTTTCGCTCAGTGTATTTTATATGCTAAACACAGCTAAGAACTGTTGCTTCTGTGCTAGTTGAATTCTTTTTTGGCATAATATAAAGTCCAAAGTCTATGTTTTTTGAATATTTATTCTTCTTTTTATTCGATTTGATTTCGATAATTTTCGCTCAGTGCATGATTTATGCCAGACATAGCTAACAGCCGCAGCGGCTGTTGTTATTATTATTGTCTACTCTCTTCGGGCATTTGATTTTATATTTTTTTTTTTTATTTTTCTTGTTTTCGCTTTGAATCCACATTGAATAATTTCTAAATTTAGCATTAAAAACATTCCCCCGACGGAGAAAAAAATCGGAAAGAATGCGAAAATAAAAAACGAAACCCCTCTAGAAGTTGAAGTCGTAATATGAGCTACGCTTCGAACTGGAACTCTGGAAGTCTCTCTGGCAACAACAAAAGCTAGGAATGCGCGTTTGTAAGTCGTGATAACTCGTGATTATTGATTAACGCGACTTCCACATTGAGGATGATTTACGGCCAGAGATCAGTTACACACACACACACACACACACGGCCATAACGACCTTCAAGCTCGGATTACCAAAAACAACAAACTCACACACACACACATGCTTGTAGGATATAATATAGTATGATTCGGCTTTAAAAGCCAGTTATCATAAGGCCCGTACATTTTTATGACGACACTTTTATTGTGAATGCCTGCGGCGGAATTATCATAAAAATGCTCAAGATAGCAAAAAATACAAAAATTGTGGACAGTTGTGGCCATTGTTGTTTTTAAATATAAAAAAAAAGGGCGTGGCTTGAGCATTTCGATAAACAACTGTGGCTCACATTGCGCATACGCACAGTTGGCCGTAAAAAAATATATATAAAAATGCCGTTTTCACACCTGGCTGGCAACAACAATAACAATAAAAGCACCCACGTGTCTGGCTCCGCTCGTCTGTCCGTCTGTCCGTCCGTCTGTTCCCTCTGTCAGCTGAGACATGTTTATGCTTGATTTGTTTATGCATTTCTCAGTCAATTGGAATTCTCAGCTCGGCCAGGCCACTTTGCCTAACTCATGCCAAGATCTTAACAACATGTCATTCATGTATGTTGTTGGCGTCAGCCAGCAACAGCTTGGGTTTTAGCCGCTTTTAGCCATGCCACGCGCACAGCGACAACCTCTTCGACTTGTTTAAGCCAAATATGCGTAGCTGATCTGCTTGTATATGGCCAACAAATCAGCGTTGTTGTTGTTGTTGTTGTTGGCATTACCCATTCAAACATTTGGACGCTCTGTCGCTTTGCCATTCATACATAGATTGACTTGCCCAGCGAAGCGAAACGCAGTCGCCGTCGCCGTCGCAGTTGCTGTCGGCGTCGCTGTCGCAGTCGGCGTTGCTGTCGTTGCCGTCTCATCACAGTTTTACGTTTTCATTCATTCGTCGTCGTCGTCGTCGTCTCCTGGCCCCTCCCTCCCCTTCCCGCTCGCACTGCTCCTCTCACTCCTCGAACGTCACAGTTCTCGCTCATTCATCGCAACGCCATTTGCCATCGCGCTTCGTCGTATTTCATTCATGAATTTTCTTTCATTCAGCTTTGGCCGCCCCCCTCCCCTCACGCCCCTCTCTCTCTCTCTCTCTCGCTTGCACACACAACAATCTCCCTGCTGCTCGCTTCACGTTCCTGTCTGTTGTTGTTATTATTGTTGAAAACATTTTTAAATACCGGAACTGAATGTTTAGCGCTTTTAAGCATGGGAACTTTTTGTTTTCTTCTGCAAAGAAAAAAACTTTATCTAGCTAGCTCCCTCTCTCTCTCTCCCTCTTTCACTCGCACTGCCTCTCTCTGCGCTTCTCTTAGCGTTTGTTTTGTTCTTCGAACAGGAATTTTGGCTTTTTTTTTCTATTTTAGTCGTTCTGCTTGGCTCTTTTTATGCCTTCCAAAATTTATTGCAGACATACGGATTTGGAAATTTATGGGCCACGCTGATGGCGCGTCTCCGAGCCATGCCGGACCCAGCCGTATCGGTAGCTATATGTGTTTTTTAGCTGCTGCGATCTAGCTGGCGGCACTAACATGTCTGAGATGTGTGTCAGGAAATAGAGATTTAGATTTTGAGCTGTGATTGGATTACTACGATTAATAACTAGCGAAAATCTACGAAAATCTAGTTGGGAATCATAAGAGTTGTATTTCAGAATTGACGCTATAATATATACACAATATGTTTGTAGGAAAAATTTTCTTAACTTTAGAAGAAATCAAGATCAGCAACAGCTTTATATATATTTTCTTGGGAATTCTGCCAGAAGATTGCAAATATTTATAAATATTATTATTTTAGCTTCAGAAGTTCTTGAGTTAAATATTATAATATTAGCTTCAGAAATTCTTTGATTAAATACTATTATTTCAGCTTTAGAAATTCTTTAGCTAAGTAAAAAGTGTTTTGCTAATCTTGATTTATGAATATATGAGGTTCCTTCGTAACTTCAGGAAAAATGAAGATAAAGTAGAACAAAATAGGAAAGACAGCATATCTAAACATATATATTCATTTCTCAGAAGTGCTTTTGTTAAGTTAAGAGTCCTTTCTTAATCTTGAATCAGGTATATAGTTGGGGTTTTCCTTTGAATTAAGAAGTTTTTCTTACATCTGACTGAATGTGTGCACTCAGTGCTAGAAAATCGTAGTAAATTCTAGCAAAATTATTTTAACTGTATTTGCTTTACTCTTTGCCTGGTTTTTTAAAGTTTTTAGCAAATTTTATTTTATATATTTGTTCCAATGAACCAATGTTCCAGAAAAAGAATATTTAACTTAAAAAGAAAGTGACATTAACTAGCCATTAAATAGAAAAATCTCAAGTTAAGTTGGGAGGCTTTAGTTAATAAGGATTATTTTTAAAATATCAGAATATTATTGCCTTATTTTGATCCCATTTTTAGGCGCGTTAAAGAAAAAACTTTTATAGTTTAATAAATTGAACAATTTGCTAATCGCCTTGATTCATTTTTCTGACTTTATGTTTGCATTACTTATAATGATTGCTATAACTTCGAAGTTCGAAAAAGTATTTTTCTCTCAGTGTATAGTTAGCCTCATTTCTTTGACTTGTTTAGAGTGTCAATATTTTTGTGTTGATTGTTGTTGATATTTCACGCCTCAGCCAACTAGGGAGTGTTATTTTTTTTGCTGGATACGAGTCTATGATTTAAGCTGAGCGTGTGTAGGGAAAAAAACTGCAGCTAGTTGCTTGATTTATGGGTTCGGTTACAAATAAGTTTGATTGAATGTTCGCTTGAAAAGTTGTTGTTGCTTTTTACAGCAAATGTTTTTTCGTGGAAAGACCGTATCGGAGCCGAGCTTGGCTTAGTCATGGGGGCCAGTTGTTCGTGCCTCAACATATATTGAACTCTTGACCCGCAGCGCTAATTGTTTTATAAGGTATCGCAATTGCTCAGCGCTGAGTTTAATTGATCAAATGCGACGACAACAACAACAACAGCAACAACGTTGTCAATAAGCGCGACATGGAAAACATTGCGAGAGGCAACAAACAACTTTCATTTTTCATCTAAAGCGAGCGATGTTGCTGCTGTCACTGCTGCTGCTGCTGTTGTTGCTGCTGCTGCAGTTGCAATCAAATGTGCCCCGTTTTGGTGGGTGTCAAGTGTAATGGCTTTTAAGAACGTCAATCTCTATAGGGCGGCAGCTAAATATAGACAATGCCCAAAGCGAGTTACAGCCACAGCCCCATGTCGAAAACCTGCTGCTGTTGGCGGCATTTATTTTTTTCTCTCTAAAACTTTTTGGCGTGGGCCAACAGCCAGTTACAAATGGCAACAACCACAACTAACTTGGCTAGCAAGTCGCTGGAGCAGGTGTCGCTGCTGTTGCTGTTGCATTATGCAATCGCCGACAAGTTGTTTGCATAGATCAATGCAAAAAGGCAGCAACTGTTGCTGTTGTTATTAGCAGCTCCCTCTCTCTCTCTCTCTTTACTTACCCCGACTTGGTAGAGTATGCGCAGATCCTTGACGCTGTGCGCATGCTTGTTGCTGCTGCTGCTGCTGCTGCCGCTCAGTCGATGTTGCTGCTGCAGCATTTGGCGCGCACGTCGCCCCGCCTGTGCGGCAGGCTCCAGCTCCGACTGTTGCTGCTGCTGCTGCTGCTGCTCCGCTGAGATGCTGACCACGGCAATAGTTAGCGGCTTTTCGCTGCTTGGCCTCGCCGTGCTGCTGGTGGTTGTTGTTGCTGCTGCTGCTGCTGCTGCCGCCTTGGGCGCACCTGTTAGCTCTTTGGGATCGTAGATGGCATATTCCAAGCTCTTGTGCTTGGCATCGCTGTCAGCGCTGGCCGTTGGCGTCAGCTCGTACACCTCCAGCGGCAGGCGCGTGCTCTCTGCGCCGCCTGTCAACATCGTCAGCAGCAGCAACAGCAGCAACAGCAACGGCAACGGCAGCAACATAAGCCGCCGCAGCAACAGCAGCAGCGAATGCGCACGTATTCTGGCCATTCTATGTGTGTGTGTGCGAGTGAGTGTGTGTGTGTGTGTTTGGGTGTGTTGTGCGACTGCGGTTGTTGTAATTGACACTTTTTTTTGTGGGTTTTTTTTTTTTGTAAGCAACAGCCTCCGTTGTCGTTGGCAAATCGAAACGTTGATTGTTTTTCTTTTTAATATATATATTTATATATATTTTTTTTTGTCTGTTTGTGCTTTGGCTACAATTGCAGTTTGGCTTTGAGTGTTGTTGTTGTTGTTG
The DNA here is from genome assembly GCA_035045885.1 of Drosophila borealis. Lineage (NCBI taxonomy): Eukaryota > Metazoa > Arthropoda > Insecta > Diptera > Drosophilidae > Drosophila > Drosophila borealis. Next base: position 716,725 of record JAWNOR010000164.1, on the reverse strand, counting down.
TTTTTGTTGTTGGTTTAAATTAGCCTTGGTCAGCAGCAACGGCCGCCTGGCCCAGTGGCTGGCAACATGCTACACACACACACACACGCACACAGAGAGCGAGCGCGAGGCACAAACAACGCGATCAATTTACAAATTATAAAAATCAGGTTTAAGGCAACGATCGACGAACGATTAGCGTTGAATTAATTAACGATTGTTGCTGCACAGGTATATAGTATTTCGATTTGTTTCGATTTCGTTGTAATATTTGATCAAAAAACACACTGAAAAACACGCGTCTCAACGAGTTTTGTGGCACGCGGTCAACTCTGCTCGTCGTCTGCTCAGTGCAACCTCACAATTCGAACTGATCAAACAGAAAAACGAGCGACGGCAACTTCAACTGCCGCCGAGCGAACAGCGCGCGTGTGTGTGTGTAAACGAGTATCTGTGTGGCCAAGACTTGAATGAACGCACACACACACACACAAACAGCGACGGCGACAGCGACGTCGGCCGCAGCGTTTGCTATGAATGAATGAACGTTGTGAGCAGCGACGCCGGCAGCACAGCATCCCTGGTGTGCGTGTGCATCTGTGTGTGTGCTGGTGTGTGCTGGTGTGCGTGTGTATCTATGTGTCTGCTGTTGCGGCTCGCTCTGCAGCACTGCAGCCGGCTCGCGTGCTGAGCGCTTGCCCCGTCGCCTGAGGCCTGCGGCCGGCCAATGCGTCGAACGATGCATCCTTTTGGCCGTTTTTGCTTGTGTTTATTTTATTTAATTCTTTTTTTTTCTGCTTTTTTTTTTTGTTTTACTCGTTTGTTGTTTTTGTCATTTTTACTACGACCGGAAACTAATTCCTGCCCAGCGACATTGTCTGCCGCGGCCGCTTCTCCCTGTTGTTGTTGTTGTTGTTCTTGTTGCTTTTGTGGGTTTTTTTTAAGTTGCCTCCGTTGCTGCTGGCAGCTTCAGTTGGTTGTTTAATTTCGCGCGCATGCCAAAAAATAAGCAAGAAAACAAATCTGAGACTCGTCTTCGGCCTCAGGTTGGAGATTGCTCTGGTGGCCAGTTCAAGCGAAAAGCGCGCGCTTCTTAAGAAAGCGCGCCAATTTTTATGGGCCTAGCGATAAGATTTCATTTCGTTTCCATTTTCATTACCGAGCTTTAGTTGGGGCCTGCTGCGGAGCCATGCCAGGCCGAAATTCTGGCAACATTTTCTATCAAATTGAGCTTCTTTTCAACTGAATTCCACTAACTGTCATTCTTATCATTCGAAATGTGGGGTCTTATATTTGGCTGGCAATTCACACAGTATAGTTGTTGGACAAATTCGATTCTTACATTTCTATATAAAAAGTATTTTCTATCAAATTCAGCATATTTTCAACTGAATTCCACTACCCAACATTCTTGTCGTTTGAAATGTCGGATCATATATATGGCTGGCAATTCACATGGTAGAGTTTTTGGACAAATTCGATTCTTATATATCTTAATAAAAAGTATTTTCTATAAAATTCAGCTTATTTTCAACTGAATTCCACTAGCCAACATTCTTATCGTTTGAAATGTTGGATCATATATATGGCTGGCAATTCACATGGTAGAGTTCTTGGGCAAATTCAGTTCTTATATTTCTATATAAAAAGTATTTTCTATCAAATTCAGCTTATTTTCAACTGAATTCCACTAGCCAACATTCTTATCGTTTGAAATGTTGGATCATATATAGGGCTGGCAATTCACATGGTAGAGTTCTTGGACAAATTCAGTTCTCATATTTCTATATAAAAAGTATTTTCTATAAAATTGAGCTTATGTTTAACTTAATTCCACTAGCCAACATTCTTATCGTTTGAAATGTTGGATCAGATATTTAGCTGGCAATTCACATGGTAGAGTTCTTGGACGAATTCAGTTCTCATATTTCTATATAAAAAGTATTTTCTATAAAATTCAGCTTATTTTTAACTGAATTCCACTAAGCAACATTCTTATGGTTTGAAATGTTGGATCAGATATTTAGCTGGCAATTCACATGGTAGAGTTCTTGGACAAATTCGATTCTTATATTTCTATATAAAAAGTATTTTCTATCAAATTCAGCTTATTTTCAACTGAATTCCACTAGCCAACATTCTTATCGTTTGAAATGTTGGATCATATATATGGCTGGCAATTCACATGGTAGAATTCTTGGACAAAATCAGTTCTTAAATTTCTATATAAAAAGTATTTTCTATCAAATTCAGCTTATTTTCAACTGAATTCCACTAGCCAACATTCTTATCGTTTGAAATGTTGGATCATATATATGGCTGGCAATTCACATGGTAGAGTTCTAGGACAAATTCAGTTATTATAATTCTATATAAAAAGTATTTTCTATAAAATTGAGCTTACGTTTAACTTAATTCCACTAGCCAACATTCTTATCGTTTGAAATGTTGGATCATATATATGGCTGGCAATTCACATGGTATAGTTCTTGGACAAGATTATTTGTCAAAATTCTACATAAAAAGTATTGAAACTAAACATTAAATGTTTTTTATAAAGTAAAATATTACGAATTATTTGACGAGGTGAAATACAGCTTTTTGGAGTTTCCTTCACATTTAATTTAGATTTATATTTTACCAGATATTCTACACCTCATTCATTTCAACTTCATTTGAAATACAAAATTAAATAGTAAATTATATTTAGTTTTTTTAAAATATTTTAAACATGATCAAATTATTCTATTATAATAAAAAATGCCGCAGTTCATTAAAGTAATATTCCAATAAATATATTAATATATAAAATTCGCAATTGTTTATTTAATTTATTTTTGTACCGACATTTATTAAACTCACAACTCTTTGCTGCCTGCTGCTCTCTTTGCAGGTAAAATGTATGCGGTTATTGGACGACGTCATGGCAAAATCCTATCGGGCGACCTAACCCAGGGCAGCGGCAATTTCGCAGTGACCTGCCTGCTGCCCGTCATCGAATCGTTCAACTTTGCCCAGGAGATGCGCAAACAGACATCTGGCCTGGCCTGTCCCCAGCTAATGTTTAGCCACTGGGAGGTAAGTGCAATCAACGCAGCTGTTGCTCCTGTTGCTCTTCTTGTTGTCGTTGTTGTTGTTGTTGTTGTCGTTGATTTTTGGGCGCAAGTGCGCCACGCAGTCAAAGTAACCCCTCTCGGCAGTCGGAGTCGCTGTCGGTGTCTGGCCATATGCCTTGTGCGTGCTCTCCTGCTTTGCGGTCTGTCTTTGGTCAGCAAAAATCTCAGTTTACCTTCGCCTTAACTTTTGCTACCTTCTGCTGAAGTCTTATAAGCTAAACCACAGCAGCAACAGCAGCAGCAGCAGCAGCGACAACAGTTGCTCTGAAAGTTATATGGTCCATTTGAGCTGCTGCAGCTGTGTGCAATATTTTATATTCTTGTAAAAAGAGAGAGAGAAAAATCAAAGGGAACACATTTCAAGTGCCTGTTGTTAACGGCCTTTCCCCTGACCTTGTCGCGCCGAGCATTGTGGTTGGCAATACGCAGCCCAAAGTTGATCTCAATACCCACTTGGCAAGCGGATGGGCCCAAACAGCGGATGGGCTCGCTCAAAAAATGATTAATTTAGACGCAGCACGCGCACACCCCACAAAAGTGTCGAATATGTTTTACCACAAGCTCACTTTAGCTGAAGTTAACTCTAGGATCTCTGTCTATGTCTGAAGAAAGGCTAAAAACTATGTTATCTAAGGATTAAAACCATTTTCAACTAAGGTCTGAGCGATCTGTGACCCTTATATCTTACATCATATCATTTTGTTCAGATAAAGTGCGTACAAATTTGAACACAAAATTTAAGAAAATGCGATGTGTAGTCTTCACTATTAGAATAGTAAGATGATAAGGAAAATATTTATTTAATGGCATAAGCTACGTATAATAGAAGTTTATTAATATAGATGTTTTTCCCAGTAAGAAATATTTTATATGAACAAACAGTATTATAGTAAGTATTAAATAGATTCTGTTTCCGAGTTAGAAATAATTTAAAGGAATAAACCTCGTTTAATCGTAACTTATTAAATTAATCTTGTTTCCCAGTAAAAATATTCTTAATATCTTACTATTCTAATGGAGACAATATTTCTGATTATCTAACTATTCTAAACCGATTGATATTATGTTATTATTTGTAATAAGGCATTAAACTTGATTAAACCACTTTCTTTAGTAACCTGTAGGATCCGATTGTTTTGGTTATATAATGGATAACATTGATGATATTTGCTTTTAAGCCAAAATTGTTGTATTTGTCGGGTATACAATAGTTCTCAACTGTCGCAGGCCTTCCTTTGAAGTGAATATCCTATAAATCACACGCTTTGTTATATTTTTACCTCCTATTCAGTTTTGAACTGTTGTTGATTTATTGCTTTCGGTCCTTTTTAGTCGTATATTAAACTTTGATTTCATTCGAGTGTAAAAGAATCTTCAAGTAGAAAAAAGCAGCTTTCTCATATGTACATATTTCCCAAGCTCTTCAGCCCTTAACTATCTATTTTAATATGTACTACATGCGAGAGAAGTCATTAGATTTTCATATCTCTATCCTCAGACTAGATCTGAGCCAGAATAATTTTCTTTTTATACTATATCAAAGCGTTGTTGCTGATTTGAAGCCTTTCTGTGTGTGCTGTATCTGTATGTGTATGCTATGAATATATATCCTACAATAGTCTGCACTATATCTATCGATTTCTTCACTACCTTACAACTTGTTTTTCTTTGAGGTATTTATACTCCATCAAAACCAATTCTTCTGTCGTCTGTACAATAATTACTGGAGATTATAAGCTCCAAGCAACATTCATTCGTATCATACATTTAGATCAGAGATTCCATATCCTGATCTATGTAATATATCTCCATATGCCAGCTCCTTGATAAATCTTGTATTTAGTTGAATTTTTTACGCTATATGAAATCGCATTGTTGTTTCACTTGTCGGGTGTACAACAATCTCCAAGTGCGTGCGCTTGTATAAGTATGAGCTGTGCATGTGTGTGTGTATATATGCGTGTGTGTGTGTTTGTGTGTGTGTTTGTAGTATATCGCCCAACCAATCGATAACAACAAGTTTTTGTATAATGACTTCCGGTGATTTTCTATTTCTCAGCTGAAGTTTTGCCGGCAACGTTGTCTACGCCGACGTTGTTGTTGTTGTTGTTGTTGTAGTCGCTGTTGTTGTTGTTTTTGTCTTTTTGCTGCTTTCGTATAATTTCATACGCATTTCCAGCGTCCGTCGAATGGTGGTGTGGCGGTGCGGAGGGGGAGGGGGTTGGGGCCACATTTGTAACTTTCCGTCTTGGCGTCTTGGTAGAAATCTAAACGGAAACTAGTTTGGCCAGCAGCACAAATAAGTGCATTATTAAGCCAATGGAAAGCTAAGGCCGTGTCTTTTCAGCAATTAGAATGCGACGACAACAACAACAACAACAATAACCGACAACAACAGCCGCTGTGATGTGTGTCACCTGGCGATTGAGTTTGCCCATTTTTAAATGCCGCTGACATTTTTCAGCAACAATTAAACAGTTATGCCCTGCTGCTGCAGCACTTTCAAAAGGTACGCCCAATTGGCCAGCGTTTACGCCCACGCCCACGCCCCCATGTCCATGCCCACGCCCATGCCCACGCCCACATCCAAAGCGAAGTCGCATGCGTGAGCGTCCAAGACTGACCGCGGGCGTGGGCGCAGTTGTCACGTGCCCATAATAACAACGAAGGCGGCCTCGAGTGGGTAAAGGGGGGGATTGGTGAGGGGGGAGGGGGAAGTTGGTAACATTTGAATTTCTTGCCGCATCATGGCCTACAATGCGTTCGTTAAGCTGCAACAACAACAGCTGAGCAGCCTCTGCAGCCTGACCCCGCGCGACGACCTTTCTGGCCGTCGGCCTCAGCGGTCCGAACCGCAACAGCAACAAAAACTAATTTTCAGTTTTCATATAAACATAAGTATATATTTTTCACTCACGTAACGCATTAAAGCCTCAAACACACACACAAACACACATACAAACTGTGGTATGGCCAGCATAAATATCTTTGCGCGACGTTCCTTCTTCTTGTTGTTGTTCTTGTTGTTGTTGTTGCTACTGTGGCGGTTGCTACCGTCTTGCGCGCTTTTGTTATTATTTGATTTTGTATACCCTGTAAAAATATCAAAAGCATTGGGGTGTGTTGTACATGCGGCAGTTACGTCACATGCGTTGTTCTCTGGCCTATTGCTTTATTGTGCGTTGCATAAATTAGCATACCCTGTAAAATATATGACTGCAAAGGGTATATAAGTGCAGGTTGCATATTCCTTAGGGTTATAAAATCAAGGGGTGCATTTTTAGTTAAATTATGAATGTAATCAGGCTATATATCAAATGGTGCTAATGTCTAATCAAATACTCCATAGTATTTGATCTTATCTCTAGATAAGATCTTAAATTTTGCTTATCCCCATATCTGGTATATCCCAGGGATTAGCCCTTATGTTATATATCAAATCGAAAACTTAAGGCGTAAAAACCATAACACAAACTCCGCAGTTGATGCAACTTTTCTTACAATAATAATCTATAGTACATTTTGTGACAGGGAATACCCCTAAAGATATTTTGAGACTTAATTAATATTATATAATTCTTTGTTTAACTATTTGATGGCAATTGCTCTATAAACTAGACAGTTAATGCAACTCGATGGACTTCTGATGATGAGCATTTTTTCTTATATACAGAATACCCCTAATGACTATAGACGTTGTTCATAAATATACAAAATGTAATTAAATTTAAAACTGTATTTAAATTAGTTCTGCATCCTATAAAAGACTAAAAGAATGCAGCATTGCTTTTTTTTAATATGGAATATCCCTAATGACATTTAAAATTATTTCGAGTTAAATTCAGATTGTTTTCCTTTTGCTTAATACATTAGAGTACTCAAACTTTTTACAATAGAATTTTTGCTAGAAAAGGGAGCAGCCCAAATGATTTTACAGATAGTATCTGAGATAGTCTTTAGCACAAATTTGAATATACACAACTTATTTTTAAGTATTTTCGTTATTAATAAAAATCAATTTGCAGTCGCAAAATGTGGAATATCTCTAATGCTATTTTAATTTAATTTGTATTCGAAGCACAGTCAAATATTTACTTGCTCCACAAAATTTTTGCCCAACAGCAACTGTCTTCCCTTATAGCCAGGTCATACTGTACCCAAGGCCTCATTTTCTGTGGACCGCATTTCAGTTCCAAATCCCCCATTTTCAGCTGCAGCTCCAGCTTTGGCTACTGGTCTTACTTTTGAGTCTTACCAATGTTTGGAATGGGATTTTTGGGATGGGGGGCAACAAATATGCCTTTCATTTGTTGTGGCCGTTGTTGTTGTTGTTCTTGTTCTTGTTTGGAGTGTTTATCATTAACGCGTCGCACATTATTGTTATTATTATTATTGTTGTTGTTGTTGTTGTCGTGCTTTGCATACGCGAGACATAACTCGAAAACTACTTGAAGAGCATACTACAAGAAGAAAACAGAGCAGAACCCAAAAGAACAGCAGAGCACAGCCAGCCAGAGGCCCAGACAAATAACAAATAATCTGATAACTCGTTTTGTACCTGAGACAGAAGAGACCCCCAGCACCAGGCACAGCACCAGGCACAGCACCAGGCAGAGCACCAGGCAGAGCACCAGGCAGAGCACCAGGCCAGCTCCAGAGCAGAGCAAAGGGAAAGTCTCCATTGGTGGAAAGCAGGCGCAGCACGGAACGCAGCCCAATGCCGAGGTTGAGGTTGAGGTTGAGGCCGTGGCAGTGCCCTAAAGTCTGCGCTGCATATGGCACACACACACACGCACACCTATGCACACACACCTGCACAGATGAGTGTGTGTGTGTGTATTTATAAGTTTTGTGCGCGAGGTCCGATCTGGCAAGTGCTTATCCAAGTGGCTGTGGCAATCCTTTAGCCAGTTGTTATTGTTGTTGCTGTTGTTGTTGTTGTTGGTGTTGTTGTTGGTGTTGTTGGTGTTGCTGTTGGTGTTGTTGTTGCGCTTAAGTGGAACGTGGTTTGCATTGTGCGCGCTGTCAAAATGACGCTCGTCGAGGCTCGCGGCAACGGGTCGACGGAGCTCGACTTTGCAGCGCATGCGCAGCGGACGTTCCATTTGAGTTGCCGTTGTTGTTGTTGTTGCAGTTGTTGTTGTTACTGTTGTTGTTGTTGCTGTTGATTTGCTTGTGGTTGTGGCAGCAGCAGCAGCAGCAGCAGCAGCTCTGCCCGCAGCACTCGGCTTTGGCTCTGTCTCTGGCTTTGGCTCTGTTTCTGGCGCGCGATAATAATCTCGACTGCGGGCCGCGCTTCGTCTTGGTTTTATTTTTTTTTAAATTTTGGTCTTGCCCCGGCCACGTCCCCTGCCCCTGCCCCTGTCCCATGCCACAGCTGCGCTGCGACGTCAGCGTATTTCGGTAGCTGCCGCGTAAATTACCTGCATGCGGACGTATGGCTGGACAGGTAAACACACTGCGCACACACACACACACACATGTGTGTACACACTCGCACACACATCCAAGCATACACACTCGTTTACAAACAGTCGAGCAGACAATCGCCTCACGCGTCTCGTGTGTTTATTAGTGCACTGACTGAGGCCCATGACAAGTTCACTCGCACATGATTTGTTATTATCATCAAAGCCTTTGCCAAACTATGCACAAAAAATATACTTAGCTTAGCAAGTAAATTGTAAGATTTCTTTTGCTAATATCTCCCGTTCAACCTTATCTGAAGGTAATCAATTTACATGCGGAATATCAGTTTGTTGAGGATTTTTTCATTTGGCATCTCAATTAAAGTCATTTTGGGTACTCGAACCCGGTTGCTTGTTGTTCCGCTTATTATAAAAATACATATATATTTATACCCTGAACCCATTAAAAATGAGTAAAAAGGGTATATTGTATTTGTGCAAATGCATGTAACAGGCAGAAGGAAGCATCTCCGACTACATAGAGTATATACATATATTCTTGATCAGCATCAACAGCCGAGTCGATCTAGCCATGTCCGTCTATCAGTCCGTCTGTCCGTCCGTCTGTCTGTCCGTCCGTCTGTCCATATGTATAAACGCAAGGATCTCAGAACCTATAAGAGCTAGAGACTTGACATTTTAGGTGTAGGTCATCCTAGTGCCCGCGCAGATCGAGTTTATTTCCGATATTCGATAACTTGCCCCGTTTCCAAGTAATCAATAAAAATTGATATCGAAATCCTTTTTTTCCACTGGATGTCATATATAAAATGTTAGATTTAAAAATCTATTTCAAAACAAAAATTTTGCATAATTTAAAAATTATTTTGTCATTTTATGTTGCCTTTTATTGGACTTCAATATTGGATAACTAAGTTAACCCAAACCGATTTTTTTTAGCCACAATTTTGACCATGCTCATTAGCTCTGTTTAGCTAACATATATAAGTTCAGATTTCCGTAAAATTTCTTCTTAAATTCTTTTGTCAAATGGCATACCAGAAATATTTGACATCCTTAGTTAGAACCCGACAAGAACTTTAAATGAACCGGGTTTCAAAAAGGACAGCAATATGGCTATGTTTTGGTGTCCAGATGAATCTACAAAAATAAATGAAAGTTGACTAGCGGCATTGCCAAATCTCTAGTTTTTTGGTGTCTAGACTAATTTTAGATTTAAGTTTAAAATCAGAAATTTAAAGATATTTTGGTATTCCAAACTATGTAATATAGACATGATAATTCCATAGATATTTCCCAGCACTTTCAACTGCAAAGACTGAATATTAGTTAAGATTGAAGATCGTAGTTCCGGTTATCCTTTGATCCATAGATTGTTTCTGCATTTGATATTGTAAATAGTAAGATTTTCTTTCGAAAAATTAAAATTTTCTGTTTCGATTACCAGAACTCATTAGTATATCTCTACGTTTGGATAATAATGTTGGATGTTTTGAATATTTGTGTATACACGCCTTTTTATTTTTTCTGAATATTTCTTGGATGACACCACCCGACCGCCCGCCCGCTCGCCCCCTCCTTGTAGACGGTTCCGTCTTCCTCGTTCGACGCGTCTGCAATCTGGAGCTGGTGTGGATAACAACATTTGAGTGTTTTTTATGGCAGTTGTTGTTTCTGGCTACCCGGCAAGGACACTGAGCGAAAAACTAGGCCAAAAGAAACAGAGCTGGCTTTAGGTATTGTGCTGGCAAGTTAATTTGATGCTGATTTCGCTCAGTGTATGCAACGATTGCTGCTCATTTGTCTGGACCGGCTCAGACGCAAGTTTTGCGCACTTTTGGAGCACTTCAGCTGCCAAGGGCCCGAGTATTGTTGTCCAACTTGACGAACCGTTGTGCGTAGGGAAAGCAGCGTCCCTCCGGCTTGATGAGTAGCCAGCCCTTTGCTTCGGCTTCTTCTTCTTCTTCTTATCGTTGTTGTTGTTCTCGGAGGTTGTTGTTGTTGTTGTCGCCTGTTGCGCATGTGCAAAAGGATAGCAGACAGCACACAGAGACTGGGATTGCCCTGCCTTGGCCTGGCCGCGTGTCGTTGTCGTGATCATGGTGGCTACTGCTGCACGTTCCCCTACCCCCTACTCCCGTACCCCCCGTACCCGCCAACCCTCCCCGCCCCCAACCCTCGCCGTCTGCTGGCGTTGTTAGTTGTTGTTAAACAAGCGAAACGTTGTGCCCGATAATCATCTACATGGGGGAAGCTCTGGAAGCGCAGTTTAGCGTAGTGCGAACAGATGGTGCAAAAAAAAAAAAGCAAGAGTGCTCTAGTCGGGCATGCTTGACTCGGTAGATACCCAGTGTCGTGATCGGCTGTTGTCGAAAAGGCTTAATCTCAAATGCCTTGCTGATCCTTTTCATGGTGACGGCCATAACTTTAGATGAAAACGAAATTCTTACAGGCCAATAGAGATAACCATGTTGAGTCCCTTTCGAGCTTCTAGCTCTTGAAGTCCTTGAGATCGTCACGTTCATATAGACGCGCGAACAGATCGAGCTGCAAATTGATGCTGTCCAAGAGTCTTTAGACTTAATCAAGTCGCAGCTGCCTTCTTCTGCCTGTTGCACAAAATGATCATGCCCCATTTATAGTGGTTGCAGGGTATATACGAAAAAAAGTTTCTCTGCGCACGAACTGAAACCAAATCCTGGCCGAACCCAGCGCAGAAGTTCCTGGCATTGAGCGCTGGCTTCTTTTTTTTTTTTTTCGGTCAACCTTTCCGCAGAACGGCAAACACAGCGTCCGACACCCGCCCGCTGTGCGTTTCAAGTGTGCACAACAAAACAAAACACACTCACACACGCACACACGCACAACCAAGTGGCGAGTGCGTTGGCAATCATCAATCACTGGCAAATACTTCACGCCATTCACCAAAAAAAAAAAAAAATTCCTCGTATCCTGGCGTGCCTTATCACGCAATGGCTGGCTGTGTCCTTCCACTCTGCGCGTCGCTGAAAAAGTCATTAAAGATGCGCAACAGCCATTTGAATGTCTTTGCCTCTCGACGACCCGGAGCTCTTCTTCAGCACAACAATGAAGATGTGAAAATGCACGCTTTCCCTGATTGCCGACACACACACGCACGCACACACGCACGCACACACACTCTCATAAAATATCACGTAAATCCAATCAACGGGCGCAGGCGCAGGCGCATAGACCCAGCGACGCCTTTGTATATCCTCTATTGTCCTCACTCAAGTGGCCCGGCTCTGGGCCGTTGTGCCTAAATGATTTCCCGGAATAGCTGCTCGTCTGATCTTTCTTTGCGTTCGGCTCTTTGCAGGTGATTGATATTGATCCCTTCTGGCTGCCCACAACCGAGGAGGAGCTGATGCACTTTGGCGAGAAAGCCGATTCGGCAAATCGCGCCAAGCTCTACATGGACAGCGTCCGGCGGCGCAAGGGCCTCTTTGTCGACGAGCAGGTGGTGGAGCATGCCGAGAAACAGCGCACGCTCTCCAAGAACAAGTGAACCGAACACACGGGGTGAGTTTTCAAAATATACATATGTATAAAATCTGTGTCTTTATTGGCTTGATAAAAAAACAACGAAAGAGCAAATAATTGCGGGCGTCTTTATTGTGCCGCCTCCTGGTTGGCATTGTTTGTCCTGTCCTGGACATCCTCATTGTTGATCAGCCCGCTCTCCTTCTCGGGCACCTCGGGCACGGCCAGCGAGCTCCGGCCCAGCACAATGTGTATGCAGCTGCAGCAGAAGGGTAGCTTTAGCTTGAGCAAGAGTTGGGATTGGGATTAGCAGCCACTTACAGTATCATCAGAAAGACGGCCAGCTGGGTGCCAATGGTCAGGAGATAGACGCCGCCTCCGTGATTTGTGTTGAGCGTGGCCCGATAGATTTGGGAGTAGCAGACGCCGCTAATGAATGGCACCGCATTGTCGCAAACGGAGAGCAGGGCAAAGACCTTGCCGCGCTCCGATTGCGGCACAATCTTCGAGGTCATCGAGCGGATCATGGGCCCAACAATCGGACCCAAGCTGCAGACCACGGCGCCGGCATAGAACAGCGTGGGATTCGGCGCAAAATAGTAAAACAAACGGGCAATCGCATGCGCCCAGGTGCCAATAAAGATGATCGTCTAACAAAAGAGCAGAGCAGAGAGCAATCAGTTATGGACTTGGCTTGGCCTTTCGAGTGGGGCACCACCGACCGTATCACGCCAGCCGAGCAGCTTGTTCATCAGCGGCACCGCCAGCAGCATGGCAATCACAAAGGCCGTCGACTTGAAGGTCTTGAAGGTGCTGTAGGTGCTGACCTGCCAGTTGAACTTGTCGAACGTATACAAATACAAATAGTTGCCCTCGTCCCGCTGGAACGTGTACAGCGCCATGCTGGCGAGCAGGATAAACAGAAAGCTGCGCCTGTGGCCACGTCGGGGCTCCATCAGCACGCCCAGCGAGTCCTTGATGTGCTGCCTGTCAAAGAAATCGCACCAGAAGCCGCAGCAGCCCAGCTCGCGCAGCGATCGCTGATTGGGCGTCGTTTGCCACTGATTCCGGATTAGGGCAGAGTTGAGTTCAACCGGAGCAGCAAGGAGACCTCATCGGAACTCACCTTCAGGACCAACAGCGTGTAGATGATGGCCAGCAGCAGCAGGAATGCGTTTACCGCAAACATGTCCGCATAGGACTGATTGAACACATTGTAGAACAGATACGAACCCAATGCCACGCCCGTTGGCATTGCGGTCAGGTAGATGGCATCCAATATGGTCACCCTAATCGTGCGCTGCTGCAGCGTCGTTATATCCGATATATATGCAAAGCAGGAGGCAAATATGGCCACATCGGCGCCTGTTACCGCCGATGGCAGCGTTGCCGTATAGATAATATACTCCACCGGCCATGTCGGCATCTTGGCATTCACCACAATCATCGTTGAGTAGACTAACTTACCCACCAGACCCATCAGCAGGGGCAGCTTGCGGCCGCGCCGATCCGAAAAGGAGCCCAGAAACAATGCTATAATAATGGGAAAAATGTGCGCCGAGATGTCCTCCCATTGATGGAACCATGCGGTCGTATCTAGCACTTGTTTCTTGTACGCCTCGTACTCCGGCTTGTTGATATTCGCACAGATCTCAGCGCTGAAGTTGTTGTTCACACGGCAGGCCTTTTGCAGAAAGAAATTCTGCTCCACCACCGAGGTGATCATGAAGGCGAACATGTACAGGAACATCGTTGGCTCCACGGAAATGGAGGTGATGCAGTGCATCAGCCACTGGCCGAAGCTGCGTCGCGGCGGCGCAACGGCGACGGCATTGCTGCTGGCAACCGAGCTGCTCGCAATGCTGTCGCGTCTGTCATTTTCGGAGCCACCCTGAAAGTAGGCAACACTTTTGTAATTCACAATTTTAAAATTGAGTCAAAGAGCAGGAGAGCGTGGAGTAACGCCGCAGCCGAGGCCGAGGCTCAGGCGCACTCCGCATTGGCGGAAACACGCTGCCTGTCTGCCTGTGTGTGCGTGTGTGAGTGAGCGAGCGAGCGCTTGAAAGCTCTGCTAAGAAAAAGCTTTAGCTGAGCGCAGCAAAAACACGTTTTTGTGTACAGCTGCCACCGCCTGATAGCTTGAGTTTGCGGTATTTTGTTTTGTTTTGTTAAAGCAATATATGATAACATTGAGTATACACGAGCATTGCGAGGGCTGCTTTTTATATTGTGCATGAGTGTTAACAGCTGAAATTTTAATTGGAGCATTTCGAGCAAATACAACTAGCAGAATTTTAAAGGCATTGCCAATCACTTATGGTATGTTATATATATTATTAGTTATTGTAAGAAGATCACAAGAATATTTTTGCAATATTTAAATTTGGGTATAATTTTTGTATTATTAGCTGCACAATATTAGAGGCAACCCTCGTCTTTATGAAATTGTATTGTTTACTTCGTGCTTGGAATCAGTTACTTTGCTATTGTTTGTAACAAATCCATGTGCGTATTTGTATTTGTTGTCTGATGTATCGAGTGCGGCATGCCATACGAAAATCAGTTTCGCGTAGGGGCTGAATTGCGCGTCGTAACACTTGTCGGCACATATGGATGCACGTAATCGTATAATATCATACACACACGCGCATATTCATTCCTGCGGATTGATGCGATTCGATTTGATTCGCATTTAATTTAATTGTGCAAAATGCTGCACACTCACATTTGGCGACACAATAAAACATAACCAAGACGCGAGAGAATTACAATAAATGGCGAATCGCACTCACCTCCGCTGCGCTCATTTCAGTTGAGCGCCTCGTTTTGCTCTGCGGCTCTCTCGCGGCGTGTGTGTTGTTCCTTGTTCTATGTAGCTATTTGTGTGCGGGGTCAAAGTCAAAGCATAAAAGCTTTAATGCTTTGTCGGCAGTCGTTAAGCTTTTTTGCGCCGTTACGAATTTGAATTTGAGCGCGCTGTGAAAATAATTGATGATTTGCGAAATTCAACCCTTTTCTTTTCGCAGTGTGGTAGATAAATCACATATAAATAAGATTTGTTTAATATTTGTATGGACATATGTATGCACATAAACGTGATTGCCTCCTCTTAATTATTGTGCACTTGCGTTTTATGACGTTTTCTGTACTGTTTTTATGGCCTATTTAGCTTATCTGGGCCTTAAGTTGGCAAATTTTTGTTGGGTTTTAGCCGTTATCCGTCTGGGTCAAATTCGTCGACGATAAGACTTAAACTTTAAGCATTTGGCAGAGTCACAGAAATTTAGGATCGTAAAAATACTTTATCTTTATGGGCCGATAACTGTTGCCTGGCATTGTGCACTGATTTCTATTATACAATTTATGGCTCTAATTGTTTGGCAATAAATTACATTATAATAATAGCTTAATCAGACTGTATGACTTATGTATGTCTGCTAACTATAGATTTCAATGCACTAATCGGAATTCAGCTGTTACAATCGTCATATCACACCTTATTACATGATCCCATTCCACTATCGAATCGTATTACCAGACCCGTCCGGTTTTCCAAATTCCATTGCAAACACTTATAACTTGTAAAATTACACGTTTATAATTGGTTTACCCTTTTGGAGGGTATTATAGCTGTATAACAAGTGGCTTATACAATTTTGATCAGGAATCACAGTAGAGTTGATACACCCATGCCTTTCTGCGAATTAAAATCACACTTTTAGAGGCGTCACGTATGGGTTAAAAAAATAATTTTCATGCACAAAAAAAATATAAAAAAAAAATTATGTATCAAGATATCTTGACTAAAATTTAGCAATTCCATGCTTCACTTTCCTTCGAGAATACCCGCAAAACTGAATCAAATTTGACTATATCTTATAGAAACAAGCAATCGGATAGTTTTTGTATACACATCTTAGCCATATGCCTATAAGGGTATTTGATCTTCGGCGTGCCGGAGATAGCCGATCTATTTGGGTTTTTTGTCAAATTGCCGTGATAATGCAATTTTTGTTCGCTTTTGTTAGCGAGACACTCGCGATCAGATGTTAGACGTCAAGCCGGAGCTTGAATTACCCCCTGCTAAGGGCGCAATCAAGTGTTCAGATCTGTAGAGGAACACGTACCGCTCGACTGAGACGCTCTCAAACAACTGCCTGTTATCGGAGCACGACTATAGTTGTTATACACTTCTTATCAGGCGCATTGACGTCCACTTTAATTGAACAAGATGCACAAGTATATTTAAGTGTAAACAGAAAGCGTATAAGAGTCAGATTAAATTTCATTTGATTTCTCCTCGCAGCTATACTCCATTCTAAGAGTATATTGTCGATCTAAATTGCATTTATTAGGGCTAGATCCCAAGGGTCTGCAACCTGCACCTCAGCTTGTTCACAGCTATCACATTATTTTCCTTACTCTTACCTTTTGTTCAATAACAAGTCGTAGTCTTAATAAGTAGGGTATGCTAGTGGTCGGTCAGGCCAGCACTATGCGCGAATTATACCAATTAACACACGGACAGCAAACAGCGCACAAGCACACACACAAACAACAGCCTAGAAATAACGGATAATCAATTGAGCGTTTAACAGAACAGCTGCGAAACGTCGCCCAAAGCCGGACTTGCATCTGTACAAAACAACAGCAACGCCGAATCTTAACAGTGATGCCAACAGCGACTGAAGCCAGCGTCTTAGACAGCAAGAAATCGAAGCAGCTCTGTTAACTAAAACAGTCTGTTACTGGCTGGTCACAAGGCGACAGCACCGCCGCGCATCGCATGAGACCGCGCGGAAGTAACTAAGCGGAGAGAAGAAAACGAGGATCGAAGTGTGAGAAATTAATATGTAGGCAGGCCCAGCTCCGCCCCAGCCATAGAATATATATGTTTCTTAGAGGCTTAAAACTATTCCCTTAGATTGCTAGTGGAAGAGTCTAAAAACCCTCTTTACACCTGTTTCCAGCTGTTAATACACTGTGCACCAGTTGCAGTCGGATTTATACGATTGTAAATTCCTCTTCTCCAATGGTTTTGCCTCATTACCAACACGTTTTCCTAATAAACAAATTTAAATTTCTTCTTCTCTTTCTAGAAGCTACTGAAACAACTCAGAACCATGACCGCAGGTTGTTGTTGGCCTCTTGGTCTTTGGGCAAAACCAATTATATTTTCTGGTGCATAAAAATTTCTATACCATTGGTTTTTGATACAAAGAATTCCATATTTGTTGAATAAATAAATAATATAATATATTTTGTAATGTAAGCATTTTTTTTTTAAATTATAATTTAATAATTTAAAATTATTCTACGGCATACTTGCTGCATGCTTTTGTGCGGCACACTAAACCGGTGTGTTCGCAGAATATGATGAAGCATACTTTCGGGGCTAACTAGAAATGAATTATTGAGAGCAATTTATTGTAGCATACTTTTGTGCGACACACACTAATTTGCGCATGGCATTTATTTGTGTAGCATACCTTCAGGCATATGTGAAAATTCATTCAGATCAATTTTTTCGGTTTTTAGGGTGGTCACAAAAAGTGCCAAAAGTTTTCCTGTTCGTGCTGCTATTTTGCAACTTAGCGACTTGATTTTTGTGGATACGTTTAGCATGAATACAAATACATATTGTATACGCAAAAATAACCTAATTGGACAATTGTCAAATTTTTGGTTTTTAGGCTGGTCACAAACAGGGAAGTGTTCGAAATATAAGATGAGGCATACTTTCGGGGCTGAACATAAAATAATTATTCAGAGCAATTTAGTGTAACATACTTTTGCGCCGCACCTCGTAATTTGCATTAGACATTTATTTGTGCAGCATACTTTCAGGCATATGTGAAAATTCGTTCAGATCAATTTTTCGGTTTTTAGGGTGGTCACTAAAAGTGCCAAAAGTTTTCCTGTTCGTGCTGCTATTTTGCAACTTAGCGACTTGATTTTTGTGGATACGTTCAGCACGAATACAAATACATATTGTATACGCAAAAATAACCTAATTGGACAATTGTCAAATTTTTGGTTTTTAGGCTGGTCACAAAATTTTTATGGATACGTTCAGCAGACGTGCAAGTTTTCGGAGCTTAGAGGCTTGGACCTTATGGATACGTTCAGCAATCATGCAATTGCACATTTTATGCACTAAAAGAAGATAAATGAGCAGTCGATTTTTTAAATATGAGCAGTTTTTCTTTAGTTTTTCTGTAATGATAATGAGTGAGAATGAGCTGAGCAAAACAGACGCAGCAAATGTCAAGCCATTGACGCTTCGCTTTGCCGTTGCTTTCGTGGTTTCCCGTTGCCGCGTGACTGCTTGGATGGATGGCAGCTTGGATGGCTTCCCTATGCCTGGAGTCGCCGGCCGTTGGGGTAATTTGAGATGGCTGCTTAGGCTGCTGCTCCACGCCCAATCGCCCTAACCCTGACAAAGATCAAACGCTGCTCTGTCTGTACAGAGCCACCCTAAAGAGACGCAGCAACAGTAGAGTCTAGACTTTAGAGCATTTGCATAGTGGCCCTCAGTTGTCTGGCACTCAGGTAGGTTGGCTCAGTTAACAACTAGCTGCCGAACGCGTCGGCTTGTCGGTTTGGTGTTAATTTAAAACTAGATAGAATATGTCAGATGCAGATAGCAGGCGATTGTTAACGCAGGATCAGCAGGAGCTGCAGATGGTGCGCATTGGCCAGGGCAATGGAACGTCCAGCGATAATCCGAGCGTGGATACCACGCCCAAGTTGTCCAAGCGCAACAGTTCCGAGCGCAGTCTGCCGGTGCGCAGCTACAGCAAATGGTCGCCCACGGAGCAGGGCGCAACGTTGGTGTGGCGCGATCTGTGCGTGTACACCAATGTGGGCTCCGCACGTGGCATGAAGCGCATCATCAATAACTCTACAGGCGCTGTGCAGCCAGGCTCGCTGATGGCTCTGATGGGCGCAAGGTGAGCCCCGGCTACGCTTCTGTGAATTTGTGCAATACAAGTAATCGATATAGCTATGGAGCTGTCAAAGAGTGGAAACTAGTTTGTGTGCTTACCAGAAATTCCATTCCATAAAACTGGGTTATGGTTACGGCGTGCTGTGGTGCACTGAAGCGCTAATCTTTGACTGATAAGACGAGACGGGGCTTAGCTCCGACCAAATAGTTTTATGTCCCAACTAATGAAGCACATCTCATTCACAGCGGCTCGGGCAAGACGACGCTTATGTCAACACTCGCCTATAGGCAGCCAGGTGGGTTATCTACAGACTCCTAGATAAGATAAGCGCGCGGTCCCCACCCAAACCCCTGTCCCTACTACACTTCTTCATCAACTATTCTCTATTCTGGAACATGGACCTTCAGCGGGCACTGTGGTTCAAGGTGATATTCTGATCAATGGCCGGCGCGTTGGACCCTTCATGCATCGCATCAGCGGCTATGTGTACCAGGATGATCTCTTCATTGGCGCCCTCACCGTGCTGGAGCATCTCAACTTTATGGTCTGTATCCAGTGGAATTGCATTTAGTTGCATCACTAGCTTCTATCGTTCGCAGGCCAATCTACGCCTGGATCGGCGCGTCTCGAGCGAAGAGCGACGTCTTATTATCAGGGAGCTGCTGGAGCGCACGGGTTTGCTGTCCGCCTCGAATACACGGATTGGCTGCGGCGACGATGACAAGGTGCTCTCCGGTGGCGAACGCAAACGCTTGGCCTTTGCCGTCGAGCTGCTCAACAATCCGGTGATTCTGTTCTGTGACGAGCCCACAACCGGGCTGGACTCGTACAGCGCACAGCAGCTCGTGGCCACGCTGCACGAGCTGGCCCAGAAGGGCACCACCATACTGTGCACCATTCATCAGGTACGGCTATAAACGGGAACTGCTTCATGCTATTACCTGACCTGTCGTGTCTATCAACAGCCCAGCTCGCAGCTGTTCGACAACTTCAACAATGTGATGCTGCTCGCGGATGGCCGTGTGGCCTTCACCGGGTCGCCGCAGCACGCGTTGAGCTTCTTTGCGGATCATGGCTACTACTGCCCGGAGGCCTACAATCCGGCGGACTTTCTCATCGGTGTCTTGGCCACAGATCCCGGCTATGAGCAGGCCTCGCAACGCTCCGCGCAGCATTTGTGCGATCAGTTTGCGGTCAGCTCGGCGGCCAAGCAGCGCGATATGCTGGTCAATCTGGAGATACATATGGCTCAGTCGGGCAACTTTCCCTACGACACGGAACTGGACTCGTTCCGGGGCGTGGCCTGGTATAGACGCTTCTATGTCGTTTGGCTGCGTGCCACGCTGACGCTGCTCCGCGATCCCACAGTACAATGGATGAGATTTCTGCAAAAGATGGCCATGGCGTTTATCATCGGCGCCTGCTTCGCGGGCACCACGGAGCTGACGCAGCTGGGCGTGCAGGCGGTGCAGGTGGGTCTTCATGGTATGGGATGGGTTAAAAGATTTCAATTGGGATTTATTGCAGGGCACGATATTCATCATGATATCGGAGAACACCTATCACCCCATGTACTCCGTGCTGAACATCTTTCCGCAGGGCTTTCCGCTCTTCATGCGCGAGACGCGCTCCGGCCTGTACTCCACGGCGCAGTACTATGTCGCGAATATATTGGCCATGGTGGGTTAGTTGGTTATCTTCCAAAGATTATTTAATTGGCTGTAATCTCACATTGGCAGCTGCCTGGCATGATTATCGAGCCGCTGCTGTTCGTGGTCATCTGCTATTGGATTACGGGCCTGCGCGCCACCCTCTATGCATTTGGCATTACGGCGATTTGCGTGGTGCTGGTGATGAATGTGGCCACCGCCTGTGGATGCTTCTTTTCCACGGCCTTCAATTCGGTGCCGCTGGCCATGGCGTATTTGGTGCCGCTTGATTACATTATTATGATAACGTCGGGCATCTTCATCAAAATCAGGTGAGCTATGGTCATGATGGATGAGGGATTCCAAGCTAAACCCTTTGCTTGTCGTTTGCAGCTCCCTGCCTGTGGCATTCTATTGGACGCAATTTCTGTCCTGGATGCTCTATGCGAACGAGGCCATGACAATTGCCCAATGGTCGGGCGTGCAGAACATCAGTGAGTAGCAGGAGGAGGAGGAGGAGGCCAGACTCATGGCCCTCTATTGATTCTCTCTGTTTCTCTCTCTCCGTGTTTCTCTTCTCAGCCTGCTTTGGGGAGAGCGCGGACCTGCCGTGCTTCCATACCGGCCAGGATGTGCTGGACAAGTACAGCTTCAGCGAGTCGAATCTCTATCGCAATCTGTTGTCCATTCTGGGCATTTACTTTGGTTTCCATCTGCTTGGATACTATTTCCTTTGGCGTCGTGCGCGCAAAATTTAACGTGTCCGTCTGCCGTGCATTGTCCTCTTTGTTTGTTTGCTTGTTTTGCTGTAAATAAATTTAATTTCATTTGCATAATAAATTATTATTCAGGGGGCGAATTTTTGGTATTTTCCCAAGTAATTTGCGCATTTTTTATTAACAACATTTGCGAGAGACATTTACAATAATTAACATCGAATTGAATTTAAATTAAACAAACAGCGAACTACGTTAAACATTAAACATTTCCACTTAAATTGACACAATTGTACTTTGATATACATGTTTTATCCTATGCATAAACATATATGTATATTTGATATATATATTTAGTAGATCTACGACAGCTGCCAACACTTGTTCATTTTGTAGAAAAACTTAGTTAAATTATAGTTAAGAGATATCGTAATACAACACTTCAAGCATGTTCCCAACTTCCATTTCGCCGCAATTTCGACAAGATCTTGTTGCGAAATCAAAATTGGGCACATGTTGGCGCTAGTCGAAGAGACATCATAAAACAACTTTTCAAACATGTTCCCAATTGCAATTTCGCCGCAATTTCGACAAGATTTTGCTGCGAAATCAAAATTGGGCACATGTTGGCGCTAGTCGAAGAGACATAATATAATTTTTCAAACATGTTCCCAATTGCAATTTCGCTGCAATTTCGCCTTAATTTCGACAAGATTTTGCTGCTAAATCAAAATTGGGCACTTGTTGGCGCTAGTCGAAGAGACATCAAAATACAACTTTTCAAACATGTTCCCAATTGCAATTTCGCCGCATTTTCTCCGCAATTTCGCCTTAATTTCGCCAATATTTTGCTGCGAAATCAAAATTGGGCACATGTTGGCGCTAGTCGAAGAGACATAATAATATAACTTTTCAAGCATGTTCCCAATTGCAATTTCGCCGTTATTTCGCCGCAATTTCAACTAGGTTTTTTTTTCGATGAAATCAAAATTGGACACATTTTGGCGCTAGTCGATGAGATATCATAATACAACTTTTCAAAGATGTTTCCAACTGCAATTTCGCCTTAATTTCAACCGAATTTCAGAAAAGCGAAATTGCAACTCGGAACATATTTGCATCGAAGCTTTCGAGTTTTAAGCTAAAACTATGTAACACAAGTCTATAAAATAATCTATACATTTATAATAGAAATCACAGCGAGAATTGATTTTTTTGTAATCTGTTTGTTTCTTTTTTTGGTATATCTGCTCTTTGGTTTAGTTCAGTTGAAGTATTTGTTATATTATACATAGTTTAAGTATTTCAAAATTTAGTGTTGATTTCAGCAACATTGAGACAAGCACAAACACACACACATTCACTCAATTAAATACACACACACACACACATATATATAATACTAACGTACACATAAAGCGCGTTAACAGTTTGAGTTTTAGTTTTCGTTTTGAACTTATTGAATTTCTCAAATAAGAGCAGTTCCTAATTACGAATTCGCTTTCAATTGAAACAAGTTCGAAATTCTTAAAAAACTAAACTTTAAGTTGAGAGTTGTCGATATCGTAACTTGGAACTGTTTCACATAAATATTTATTAGTTGAATCGATTTGCATTTTAGTTTTTCAAATTGACTGGATATCTATATAGTTCGTTATATCGTATGTAACAGAGCTTAGAAACTGTTGCTTGTAGTTTGCATACCCTGTAAATTGAGTTTAAATTCAGTTGCTTCACTTTCCTAGGCCGGCTCGCTGTCTAAGACTACAATAGGAACCTGACTTCCCCCTTACCAACTACACGTAACTCTAGCCTATGGCAACAGCTAAGGTTTCTCGTAGTATCTAAGTTCAAAATTGTTGCAAATTCGTTTTGCTGTGATATGCAGGGTTGCCACCTGGTCGTATAAGAGCTTAAGGAACGAGATCAATACAATCAGGGGATGAAATACTGATGGGCATATATGTATGTATGTTATATATATCGGGGCAGCCAATCCTCTAATCCTCTAATCCCCCAGCCTGACAGTCTGTCCGCAATTTTTACATATTTACACACACTTTGGGATCCTTGGGAACCACAATTACCACAATTACCACCACCACCACCACCACGGTCTATTTAGGTGCTAACCTGCTGCAGGAGTCCTGCCCTGGGACTGCTGCCTCCTTGGCTGCCGCTGGCGCTGCCATTTGCCGTGCTGCTGATGAGGATCATGCTGCGGCTGTTGGGCAGCACGAAGACCTCGGTGGCCAGGCCGATGGGACTCATTGATTGGGATGTCTTGATGGGGCTGCGATTTGGCTCCAGGCTGGCCGTGCGCGGCTGCCAATCGTGCACCTGGCCCAGACCCGCGTCCGCCTCCGTGTCCGTATCCGTATCCGGGCCAGCACGCAGGCATTCGGCTGCCTTGCAGCCGCTCTCCAGCGTGCCGGGTGCCGTTTGCGTGGAGCTCTGGCTCTCGTTGGACAGGAGTCGGGTCGTGGTTGTGGTGGAGCTGCTGCTGGTGGTGCAGCTGGTGGCCATGGCGCTCACCGAGCGCCGCTTGCGCTGCTGCTGTGTATATCCGGCCGTTGTGGTCAGCGTCTCGGTCACATGGAAGCTGACGATGGTGTCCCGCTTGCGGAGCGTCGCCGTCGCGGAGCTGCTGCAGCTGACCACCTCGCCGCGCAGATTCTGCTGCTGCTTGTTGCTCAGATCCGAGAGACTGATGTTGTTCTTCAGCAGAATCTCCAGATTCTCGATGGAGTCCTTCAAGGCGCTTTTCTCATCGCGCGTGATCTCCTCCTTCAGCTCCGCCACCAGCGTTCTGGGCGGCACTGTGGGCGTGGCACAGCTCTCCGCATTACGCATCAGCACGGGCAGCGCCCCAATTGTCACCACGCTGGAGCTGTTCGAGATGCTGGGCGTGATGCCCGTGGAGCTGACATTGGTGCCGAACGACGAGGAGATGTTGTGCTGCCGGCAGAGAGATTTGCGGCGTTGTGCGGTCAAGTTTTGCATATTCGAGTTGAGATCAATGTCGTCGTCATCAACATCATCATCATTGTTATCTTCCTCTTCCGGGTGTGACTGTGCCTCTACAGCTGCGGTGGCATCTATGGCTGGCGGCGCCTCCGGCGTTGTCTCTGCCGGCGCCTCGTCTGCTGTCTTCTGCTCCACGGCGAATGTTGGTGTCGCCGGCTTGGGCAGCTCCGCCTTGCCCTTGAGAAAATAGGTTATCATCGAACCCTTGCCCTTGACATTGACGCTGCCGCGGCAGGTGAGTTCGAAGCCGCGGCACTCCAGCAGCTGCTGCATCTCCTGGGTCACCTGGACGCCGTGAAAAGGTGTTGATTTCATTTGGCAGCAACAAAGTGAAAGAGGGAAAGGGGGGAGAGGTGAGGAGAGAGAGATAAGAAAATAAATTCAAAGTGACAAGTTCATTGGCTCCGCGTGCGCCAGCATTTGCTTTATTCACACACACACACACACACCCACACACTCACACTCACACACACACAATCAGTGGCAAAACCTGTGCTCAATATTTCATGATAAAACTCAGACCAACACCTGCCGCCCTCCCGCTCTGCCACGCCCGCCCTCCCCTATCGTCTTATCCCTTGTCCGCTTAATAATTTATTTCTCTTTGCAAATTTTCATGCGCTTCGCTTTTATCGACGACGCACGGCAAATAAAATCAAAAGCTGCAGATGTGTATGTGTGTGTGTGTATATACGTCATTTTGTAGTCTAGTATGTGTGTGTTTAAGTTTCAGTGCGTGGGCACTTTCTAATGCCCATGAAAATTGTATGAGCCGTACATGGCGTATACGCAATGCGTGCGAGTGTTGGCGCAGCCTGTTGCCCATTTCGCCTGCTGCCCCTGTTGGTCAGCTATTGATTAGGGGGCGTGGCTACGGCAACAGCTATTGACAAGTTTTCTTTGAATACCCTGTGTCTGAAATACGGATATTACACGGATAGCTCGACTTGACATATATTGGAAATTATATAGATAATAAATATTGAATATCCTCGCTACTACTAGAAAAAAAAATGCTAAGGGAATGCCCTGAATTTTTGGTATATATATATGTATATCGTCATCTTTGAGTCTTCACAATATCACAGCTTTCGAATAATAATAATAATATTAAGATTAATAATAATAATAATAATAGTAATGATAATGACAATGAAAATGAAAATCATAATGATAATGATAATGAAAATCATAATGATAATGATAATGAAAATCATAATGATAATGATAATGAAAATCATAATGATAATGATAATGCTAATGCTAATGCTAATGCTAATGCTAATGCTAATGCTAATGCTAGTGCTAATGCTAATGCTAATGCTAATGACAATGACAATGACAATGATAATGATAATGATAATGATAATGATAATGATAATGATAATGATAATGATAATGATAATGATAATGATAATGATAATGATAATGATAATGATAATGATAATGTTAATAATAATAATAATAATAATAATAATTATAATAATAATAATAATAATAATAATAATAGCAATAAAAATAATAATAATAATAATAATAACAATAAATCTAAATTAATAATAATAGTAATTATAATATAATAAAAGCTGCTTAAAAATATATTGTTTTTAAATAAAGGGCTCCATGTATGCTTGTGTGTGTGCCCGTATTCTGTCTTGTGTGTCCGTATTGTGTATTTTTATGTATCTCAATTTAAAGCTGATTGCAGGGTATCTAATAGTCACGCACTCACGCGTTGAGCTCTCTTGTTAATTTATTTTTTAAAGTGACATTTGGCAGACTAAGAAATCCGCAACAAAAAATCCGCCCCAAAAAGGTGACCTACCGTTCGTTCAACTCACCTGTATGTGATCCACCAGACCCGTGGAGTCCATGCGCGAGGCCACGTTCACAGCATTGCCCCATATATCATACTGGGGCTTGCAGGCGCCAATGACTCCCGCCACGACGGGACCAATATTAATGCCTGCAGGTGAATAAAAGAAAATAAAACTTGAAAAAGTTTTTCTTTTTGTTTTTGGCATATCTTTTGGGCTAATGCTCACCTATGCGCAGGCGAAAGTTGTTGAAGGAATGCATGTTGACCTCCTCAATCTTGTCGAACAGCTGCAGCGCATAGTCGGCCATTGCGGTGACATGGCTAAAGTTCACCTGGTCGCAGGTGTTCGCCGTAAGGCCAGAAGCAGCCATGTATGTGGCGCCGGTGCTCTTGATTTTCTCAATGCAACTGTTAAAATATAATCCAGGTCAGCTAATACAGAATTGATCCTGAGGTCAAACTATGACCAAAATGTCATCAATCATGAAAATTGGTTAACTCTTGCCATAAGATTGGGAGTTGGACTTACTAGAGACTCGGGAACTTCTGGGTCATTTTTGACATGATTTTTTACAGTAAAATTTACTACCTGAAAAGGTAAGAGAAAGGGCCTCAACTTACCGGAAACGCTCCTCGCTGAGCAGCTCATCGAAGTCGGCAATTATCTCATTGAGCAGCCGCAGGCATTCGACGCCCTCGTTGTTGCCCTCCAGCTCGACGTAGAACTCGGAGAAATTCGGTATGCTGGCAAAGAGTATGCAAACGGAATCGCATTGCTCGTGATAAAGATCCTGCAAAAGCGGTCAAATGCGAACAATTTAAATAACCCGAGCACAACTCTTGAAGGTTTAAAGAGTTAAGCAAGTGTTGGACATTCAATCAGGCATATGCAATTCGTTGAAATACAAGTGTGTCGCTTGGGAGATAGGAAAGCGATTCGGCTTAAATAGAGCAAGATGTTCCGACAGGATTAATCAATTGTGCTGGGATTGGGATATTTTTAATAATGGAATCTCTTGTCTTCCGATTTCTTTGAGAGTTATAAAACCATTTCAGCTGGCTAATTGTAAGACGTTTCACCTGGCTGATAAGAAAGCCTATCGCCTGGGAGATACAAAAGCGTTTCGGCTTAAATAGAGGAAGACGTTTCGCCTGGTAGAATCAATTGCGATTTCCGCATGGGATTGGGATATTTTTAATAACGGAAGATCAGGATGCGATTCGTTTTCGTGAATCGCCTTTCTATCGCGTTCTTATCTTCAAGACGGATGCTTCGCTCTTCCGATGCCTTTGAGGGTTATAAAACCATTTTCCATGACTAATGCGAAATTGATTCACCTGGCTAATAAGAAAGCCTATCGCCTGGGAGATACAAAAGCGTTTCGGCTTAAATAGAGGAAGACGTTTCGCCTGGTAGAATCAATTGCGATTTCCGCATGGGATTGGGATGTTTTTAATAACGGAAGATCTGAAGGAGATTCGTTTTATAGATGTCGCCTCTTTATCGCGTTCTTATCTTCAAGACGGAAGCTTCTCTCTTCTGATGCCTTTGAGGGTTATAAAACCAAATTGATTCACTTGGCTAATAAGAAAGCCTATCGCCTGGGAGAAACCATTGCGATGTGGCTTGCTTACATCACGAAAGAACTCACGGAACGCGGTCAACTCTTGTCCAGAGCAGATTCACCCACACACAGGGTATCGCAGACCACACGTCGACGGTTCCCAAATGTGTGGCTGCTCATGTGATTTGGTTAAAAGTTGTTGATTGCACACTTAATGTGGCAAGTAGCGTCCCCTTGCCACGGCACAGTTGCGTGTGCCCGTTGCGCATTGAACCGTTGCAAGCCGCAACATGTATGCGGCCAGCGGGCATATGTGCCAGCCGTAAAAGTAGCCGGAGTAGTCGGAGGCGGAGCCGGAGGCTGGGGGCACGGCAGGTGCGGGGACTGGGATATACTTATCAAACGACCTCTGCTGTTGGCCTTGTTGCTAGGCACAAAAGTTTTCAAGCTTTTAAATACATTGCAAATTGCCAGCAACCAAACTTGCAACTCACACACACACACGCACGCACACACACACACGCACACACAAGTATTTATACATATATATTTAATACTCACATCGAGGTGCTTTTCGCGGCTCAGAAAGTGCTCAGCGACATGTACGGGCAAAATATTTTCGAGCAGTTTACGATTATAAGCCTGCAAATGCTCCATATCCTCTTTTTCCTCTGCGCGTTACGAAAGCGAACACGTGTTCCAGATATGTATAAAAAGTGAAAAAAAAAGAAAAAAAAAGAAAAATATACGAGCAAGAAAACACAAAAAACAGCAGCGTGAAATTGAAATATCAGTTTATCAGTTAACCGAAGCGTAAGGCGTACAGCAAAAAAATTACAAAAATATACGAGCTTACAGCAGTCGGCAGTGCACGACCAAGAGATACCCTGTTTACCGTGCAATAAGCATATATATGTCTAAGATGAGTTGTCAAGGTTGTCAAGATGTCAATGTTTGATGGATGAAGGATGTCTAAACTGAAGGTTTTATTCGTTTCTATACCAAGGCTGCCATAGCAAATGTCGATGGTTTTCTTCACGGTGTGAACCAATGCCACGCCTTTTAATTGGGTCGTGAACCAAGTTTTCCACATCTATAATCCTGGCTTTTAGTTCGAGCTTAGGTTTATTATATTTGCCATAATCTTCAATTTATTATATTTTGTCATTTAAGCATAATTAAATTTTTTTAATTTAATATTTTAATTTTTGTATGATAATATTTTCAATTTAATTTAATTTATTTTTATATTAAATACGAAAAGGTTTCAAGCTATAGTTATCTGATAAAACACGACTACATTATATAACACACTAGCTTGGGCTTCGATTCAAGGTCTTCCTAATAATAATTATGATAATAATAAAAAGAGTTCAAGTACGTTTGAAGAGACTATTCGAATATGTTTAAAACTACTGCTTTTTAAAAAATGTTTAATTGTTCAATTTTAAGTAGATTATCAAAATTCTATATTTTATATGCTCCCTCTAGCTTAATATTTATGATAGATATATAGATTTATACTCTTTTAGCAAGGTATCTAATCTGTTGTGAGTTTCAATACAAACAATTATTTTAAATTTGACAGACAGACAGATTGACACCCCAAGCCCAACATACCCGCATTGAAAACTCTGAATATAGGGCATTAAAGAGAAGCGTAAAAAGCGCTGCATAAGCTCAGGCGCCAGTCAAACACGATTGTGATTGTTCCGAGTGTATTAGTGTGCGGCTGTATGTGTGCGTATGTGGGGTGTGTGAATGCTTGCGTGTGCGAGTGTGTGTGCGAGTGTGTGAGTGTGTGTACTAATACTAATGAAAATCCTTTTGAACAACAGAGCCAACGGAAACGCAGAAGATGAGCAGCAACGCGCTGGCATTAGCCACCTAATGTTGCCAGTTGCCCAAGGGGGGAGGAAAGTGGGCGGAACTTGTTGTTGTTGTTATTGTTATTGTCAGAGAGAGAGACTGTCAGTTGGTTAGTCAGTCAGTTGGCTATAAGTTTGCAGTTGCAATTGCTAATTAGCAGCCGAAAATGTAGATGACGTTGAAACTTACCCGTTGCCTGCAGCTTCCAGATGAAGTCCAAGCGGTAGGTGGCCTCCGTTTGGTGACTGTGGAAGATCAGGGCGAGCATAAATGCAAATAGGAAGATTGAATCAATTATATAGCGCAGCAGGGCCTCCTCATTGCTAGACAGTGCAACAATTGCAGCCGTAGACCAAGTTATTCCAGTCCATTAAAGCGCAGTCGAAGTACGAGCGGAAGGCGGATGCGGAGGAGGAAGTGGACGTGGACGTAGATGTGGAGCAGGCCCCAGGCAGCAAAATGGGTAATAAGAAACAGAATGTTGTGAATGTAGCTGTGGTGGAAGCCAAGTCTCAGCCGGTTGTCTGATAAATGAAGCCAACGCCAAGTGCTAAATACAATTTTAATGCAGTTTGCGGCTGCTCTAAATGCATTTTCAGCATTTTCAGCTGTGCCAGCCGGGAAAAACCAGGGAGACGGGAGACGGGAAGAGAGGGGAGGTCGGGGGGCAACTGCGCCAAATTATATTACAGCATAATTCGTTTTCATTCAACCGACAGAGAGAGAGAGAGAGAGAGAGAGAGAGGGGGGGGGGGGGGGGGGGGGAGGCGAATACTTACGCCAAGTCGGCGCTCATTTCCCTGCTGCTCAGATACAAATATGAGGAGCAGGCCATGTAGCAGCCGGCGGCCAAAAGGAGCAGCACCAGCTTCAGCAGGATGCGCAGCACTTGGTACGTGGCACAGCACATCATCGAGAGCAGCGTTAACAGCAGGAATGTCTGCAACAAGATATAATAAAAGTAAAACCATTTAAATCTCTATATGTATACATACAACAAGACGTGGAATGCATTTCTTAAAACGAGTGCTCCGGCTGAGCTGAGCGTGCCCGACTAGCAGATACTCTGTGCCGAACTGCTAAATGAGATCGTTTTATACGCCGAGTGTGGTTTTTTACATTATGAAACAAGTTAATTCTTAAGAATTCTCTGTTTATTGACTATCGATATTTATCGATTTAGCAGAAATTATGTTAATTATCGAAAGAATATGATAAACGTTATCTGTGCAAGGTACACGAACAACTTAATATCAGCTTTAGTATCTAAAGCTGATGAGATATTGAAAGAAACCCTTGCTTAAAAAGGATATTTATTGGTTTAGGAGAAAGTACGTGAGTTATCGATATTTATCGATTTAGCAGAAATGATGTTAGCTATCGGAAGAATATGATAAACCTTATCTGCGCAAGGTAATGACTTAATTTCAGCTTCAGTATCTCAAACTCATAAGAGACTGAAAGACACCCGTGCTTAAGAATCGATATTTATCGGTTTAAGAGAAATTACGTGATTTATCGAAAAATTTAAAATATGTTGTCTGCGAAAGGTATACAAAAACGTACATTCCAAATTTTAATTATAAAGTTGCTCTAATTTAAGATGCATTTACAGAGACTCGCTTAAGTCTTCGGGCGCAGAGAGACGGAGAGGGTTAAACTGCTTTAGGTAATCAATAATATATATACCATATATACCCCTTCTTTATAGGGTATCACAACTTACATTGTAGGCCAAATAGTAATCACAGCTTTCCTCAGGCAGCAGCTGCTGCTCTGGCTCCAGTCCCAGCTTCGTCCGTTCCAGTTCGCTGACGTTCAATTGCAGATCGAGCCATTCATTATGCAGCAGCTCCAGTTGACGCATTGATTCCTCCATCTATGTATATAGAACGCAGCGATTACAATTGGCGGCTAATTAGCAGCATGGCCAAGTCACCTGGAAATGCCATTTAACAGCGCTTCGAGTTTAACGAGGCGCCTAACACGCACTCTCAGTCCGTGGCAATAAAAAAAAGTCGTTGCTAAATGAATAGCGAATGCGGCTCGCAAGTGCCATTAAACGTGGCCGATAAAGATACAGAGTAAGCCAAGAAATGGAGTGCCAGAGAGAGAGAGAGAGAGGGAGAGGGGCACAAGTTGACAACTAAATGTCAAAGCGCTGACGGAGGCTTTGAACCCAGAGACGCGCTGCCAACTGCCTTGGGGGCATGTGGCAGGTAACAAGTAGCACATAAATGGGGCACACTTCGTGTATGAAACGTGGCTGGCATTTTTGTTGCCTGCCTGCCAGCCTACCCCCCAGCCTACCTCCCCTCCTGTTGCTTGGCGTGTTGTCTGCCCAACTTTAATGGAAAAACTTTTGTTTTGTCGCGTCCCAAAGACAACAACAACTACAACAATGGGAACAACAAGGAAAGCAACCGCATTGAGTTGGCTCAGGCAAACGCCCTCAAAAATTGTATTTTCAGCTACAAAACGTAAATTTCATTTTTATTATTTTGAACTTCACTTAAATGGGCCAAGAAAAAACTGAAGAAGATGAAGTAGAAGTAGAAGGCAGGCTTGGCAACTTGAAAGATGCGACTCTTGTAGATATTAGGCCGCAATTTGTTGCGCGCACAAATTATGCATAAAACAAGAAACTGGCATTTCGGGGATTTGGACATTGTTTATGTTATTATAACTAAAAGCACAACTTAAGAGCTTCATTCCCGCTTACCATGGCCAGCAACGTGGTCAAAACAATCAGCGACACGGTGGCAAAGGCGAACAACTGTGACAAGGTGCGATTGCTGTGAACGCGCAATGAGAAGCGCTTCATTCCGATGGGCAGCTGAAATAAATACAAATTTATTACAAAATATGGAGGAGTATCTGCGGGCTGATGAAGATCAAAAGACCGTTGAAAACAGATGCACGATATAAGAAAAAAATAAAGGCTTTCTTTGGCCAAATACCAAGTACTCTTCATATTCGAGCCTTTGTTTCTATAGAAGATGTATGATAAGGCTCTGCAGATATGTCTGAGTAAACCTTGCAATTACTTGGTTTGATCAAGATATCTTGACAAAGTAAAGTTTTGCCTACTAAAGCCATTTTTCGAAAGGTTTTTCCCATAGAGCTAAATGATATAAGTAGATGTTGGATATTCATAAAAATAATGTTAATGTGTAAGAGGCAAGGTAAATTCCTTTAAATGTCAATATTTATCAAAGTATATTTGAAAAAAAGTATATATGATATACAAGTTGGATATTCATAAAAATAATGTTAATGTGTTAGAGGCAAGGTAAATTCCTTTAAATGTCAATATTTATCCAAGTATATTTGAAAGATGAGAAGGTTTTTAATACAAGAATTTTATTTTCAACCGATCGTATCTGTCAAAAATTGTCAAAAATAAATTCCTTTATTCTCCAACTCAAGTGAAAGTGTTAAAATTCCTCTAAAATGGGTAATATTAAATAAATAATATACAATTTTCCACTGCAGCCGAATTCGACTTATGTACTGCCTAGAATTATTAGACAAACCTATTAAGGGATATCTTCAAAACTGAGATGAGTTGGCATAAAAGCAGACACAAGGATGGACATAGCTCCATGAAATCCGCACTAGATGCTCCCCACGAACATATATATATATACGTATACTTAATGAGCTCGGAGGTGTCTGCTTTAATGTGTTATAAATTACCTGTCAAAATTCGCATAAACAGTGCAGGGGTAGAAACTATTTTGCTTACCTGCAAATTGATTTTGTGACAGGCCATCAGGAAGACCAACAAAAGCAGCGTCAGCAAAGAGCCAATGGACATCACCAGGCAGATTATGGAGCTAGAGGAGGAGTAGCGAGTTGAAATATGGATATGTTTTGACCGACAACAGCACGGATTATGCGCAACACTAGATGCACTTAGAGCCAACTATAAAATAATCATAAAGCACTCACATGTCAAAAACCGCAAAGCGCATAAGTGTGGTGCCCAGCAGGACGAGGAGACTGCAGTAGAAATAAACGCAGAGCATGCGATCCGGCTCGCTGTCATACTGCGTTAAAGTACATGGGGATTAGGTGGGTTAAGCTGGAGCCAAGCGAATGGCGCTCCTCTCCGACTCACCTTGTGCTCCAGCGCGGCGCTCTTGAAGCACAGCAACAGCGACTGGCAGTGCTCGGCCCGCAAATGATCGATGCTCCGTGCATCGATTGCCCGCATCAAGTACTCATTGACCTCATCCTCGGGATCCTTGTGGCTCTCCGAGCTGTCACCGAATCCAAATCTGCAAAAGTAAGTGATTTATTTGACTGGGTTTGTTGTGGCTGCTGCTCCCAGCTTCAAAGCTATAGACTAAATTGATCCTGATTAAAGGCCAACATTTGGGTCTTAAATTTAGTATGATTTAAGTTCGTGAGCTCTTTAATCAAGATTTTTATAAACTTTTTAATTGAATTAAGAACATATTGGTCTCATATTATTTTTATATGTATTAGGGACATATTGGTCTTATATTAAGAAACATGAAAACTTGATTCAATACTATTCCGCGTAATAAGGCTGAAAAAATACCAAAATGTGATTAATACAAGTATTTTGGGTCATAAATTAAGTCTTGAATTAAGATTGATATAAACTTATTTCAAGCTCAAACTGGGATTGTATTAAGAACATATTGGTCTTATATAAAGTATCGTTAACACTTGATTCAATACTATTCCGCTCTTAAATCAAGCGTAATAAGGCTGAAAAAGGAGCAAAATGTGATTAAAACAAGTATTTTGGGTCATAAATTTAGTATGATTTAAGTTCGTGAGCTCTTGAATCAAGACTTATACAAACTTATTTCAAGCTCACTTTGGGATTGTAATAAGAACATATTGGGTCTTATATTAGGTATCATTAAAATTTGATTTAATACTTTCCCGTTCTTAAATTCA
This sequence comes from Drosophila borealis, assembly GCA_035045885.1. Taxonomy (NCBI): domain Eukaryota; kingdom Metazoa; phylum Arthropoda; class Insecta; order Diptera; family Drosophilidae; genus Drosophila; species Drosophila borealis. Next base: position 682,164 of record JAWNOR010000164.1, on the reverse strand, counting down.
TTTAATTCAATTAAGACTGAACAAGTAACAAACAAAGCTTGATTCAAGTATTTTCGTACTTAATAAGTTAAACTTGAAATAAGAATTTCATACTTGAATCAAGTGTAGCCGGTCGTACCAGGCTAACTTCATTCAAGTAAGAAATTCTTGCTTTTATGTTCTCTGTGCACTTACTTGGATGCGTGCTTCTGTGCGGTGCCATGGCCCATCATGCGCAGCTCCTTGGATATGTTGCCATTTACCTGGAGGCGATTGCGCGATTTCTTGTGCTGCAGGTGCAATAAAAAAACAACTTTTTATTGCTGCACAACTATTAATGTTGAGAATACTCACCGGCCTGTAGATATCGCCCGGCACTATCAGATATGTCTCAATCTGATGATCCTTGAGATAGGAGTTTCTATCGGCTCCCTTGCCCGCCTCCACCTCGTAATCGCCATCCAAGCACTTGAGCGTCTCCTTCGTAATGTGCACGCGTCTGCAAGGGTAGAGAAATTGGAGGATTTGCCACATGGCAGGCGGAACATTGAAAGGGGGACAACATGTGGAGCTCTTTTTGGTTGCCATAACCACAGCCATTATGTGGCATTACATGGTGCACTTGCCGCTGCCACGCCCCCCAGCCCGGAGATGATGCTGTGTAAATACTTTTTAATGTTTTTTTATAGCTGCCGCAGCGGGAAGCCGGCAGCAGCAGCTTATTATGTTATTCTTTTCCAGGCACTGCCGCGTGCCACGTGCCACGCGCCGCGGGGCTGTTGCAACAATGGCTGCGGCTGCAGCAAAACTCTGCGCCATGTTGTTGATTCTATTGATAATTACATGGCGCTTTGTTATGGATTGCCCCGCCAGTTGCCGTTTCAGCTGCTGCTGCTGCTGCTGCTGCTGTTGCATGCCTCTTGCTGCTGCTGCTTGCCAAATTGCCGCTTATCAGGCTAAGGGAATCCTGCTGCCTGTCTGCCTGCCTGCCCTGAGGCTCACTGCAGCTATTTGCTTTTAATTTCGCTTGAGACAGGGCTAACAAACGAGCTACTGCTGCTGCTGACCCACATCGGAGCCAAAGTCCTGTCGAAACAAATTGCTGAAGTGTTGTTGAAAGTGAAGCAACTGAATCAACAGCAGCAGCAGCAAGTGCTGGCCAGTTAGCGTGGTGGGCGTGGCATGCAACAGCTCCATAATCGATTCGACGATTGGCCAAAGAGAGGCCGAGACGAGACGAGACGAGGCGAGGCGATGCGAGGTGGGGTGGGGGGAGGTCGGTTGACTTGCTAATAACTTGACGCCCCCACCAACCACAACACACACCCCCTTCACACACACACACTCACACACACTGCGGCGGAGTATGCAAATTTGCGCAACAACAACAACAACAATTACAGCTATTACAGCCATTACAGCCACACATTGCAATCGCTTCGAAGCAGCGACACTCGACCAAGTGTCGAGAGGTTAAAGTTCCTTCAAAATGCAAGCAGCCAAACGAAGCGACAGGAGCGGAATACACAAACGACGGGCGCCCGTTTCGGACGTAAGAAAATATAAATGTGTTTCATTTAAGGAGTAGAGCAAGATCAAAGTTGTGGGTTATAAGGAATCGGAAAACCTGGCAAAAATAAAAGATCATTTAAGCTTTGACTTTGAAATTTATCTTTGAGGGAATTAATTTTATACGGGCCACGGGCAAGGCCGGGGTATATCTGCTTGTATCCTATATAGACATATGTAGGTCAAAATGTCTCACTCCCATAACTCGGTCAAATCTAATCCGATTTTCACAAGGTGTAGTTTTTTCTCCATGGTTTGGCCTTCATATTAATTTTGCATTAAAATCGGATAACATAATTTTTTGTCGAAATCCATGGAAAAATGGTACCCTCAAACGGTTTATATAGACATGGGCCAAAATTTCCCACCCTCATAGCTCGGCCAAAACTCAACCGATTTTCATAAAGTACGGCTTTTTGTTCATGGTTTGGCCTCTAGATCAATTTGGCATCTAAATCTGACAACATAATTTTTTGTCGAAATCCATGGAAAAATGGTACCCTTAAACGTTCTATATAGACATGGGCCAAAATTTCCCACCCTCATAGCTCGGCCAAAACTCAACCGATTTTCATAAAGTATGGCTTTTTGTTCATGGTTTGGCCTCTTGATCAATTTGGCATCTAAATCTAACAACATAATTTTTTGTCGAATATCATGTCAAGAATGGTACCCTAGAATATCCTATATAGACATAGGCCGAAAATTTCCCACCCTCATAGCTTGGTCAAAACTCAACCGATTTTAATAAAGTATGGCTTTTTGTTCATGGTTTGGCCTCTAGATCAATTTGGCATCTAAATCTGACAACATAATTTTTTGTCGAAATCCATGGAAAAATGGTACCCTTAAACGTTCTATATAGACATAGGTCTAAATTTCCCACCCTCATAGCTCGGCCAAAACTTAACCGATTTTCATAAAGAATGGCTTTTTGTTCATGGTTTGGCCTCTAGATCAATTTGGCATCTAAATCTGACAACATAATTTTTGTCGAAATTAATGTAAGAATGGTACCCTCCAATATCGTATATAGACATAGGTCTAAATTTCCCACCCTCATAACTCGGCCAAAACTCAACCGATTTTCATAAAGAATGGCTTTTTGTTCATGGTTTGGCCTCTAGATCAATTTGGCATCTAAATCTGACAACATAATTTTTGTCGAAATTAATGTAAGAATGGTACCCTCCAATATCGTATATAGACATAGGTCTAAATTTCCCACCCTCATAACTCGGCCAAAACTCAACCGATTTTTATTCGTGATTTGGCCTCTAGATCAAATTGGCATCTAAATCCGGTTTTCACGAGGTTTGTCTTTTTCTTCATGGTTTGGTCTCTAGATCAATTTTCCATCTAAATCTGGCAACATTGTTCCTGGTTGAAATTCATGTAAAAATGTTATCGTAAAAAAACCTTTAATTTCTCTAATTCTCTCCAATTTGTCATCTAAATCTGTCAACATTATTCTTGTTCAAAATTAAAAGAATATAAGGATCATCAAATCTAGTATTCAGTTTCAAAGAATATAAGGATAATCGTTTTGAATCGATAATAAAATGTATTCTCACCGCTCAAATACAGATTTAAGTAAAAGAAATAATAAAAACGTTTATAAAGTGCACCCAAAATAAAGTCCGCTCCTGGAAGTGAGAAACGTACGAGCTGAACTTTCTGTGGCTGGGGCAAGCCAAAGTTGGCTTTAATTGCACGACACTCACATAGAAGAGGACTAGGGCTTTCAGAGCGGAAATGAGACAAACTTGTCAGCGGCTTTTGCGGTTGGCGATTGCAAGTAAAAGTTTTTGGCCCTCGAATGGATTGTGGGCGGTGCACGCGATAAGGACTCAACTGCTTTTCATTGCATACTTGTCGGCGGAGCATATCAAAGCGGGTCAAAAACATAATTCTCAGCTGTCGTAAAGTGGCACACGTCGTCCACAAGCCACAAACCACAAGCCACCAAAGTGACCAGTGACCAGCAAGGGCTTCACTGAGGCGTCTCTCCCAGCGCCAGAAAATAATCAAACGAAATGTGTTTGGCCAGAGACAACGTCAAGACATTGGGTATAATGTGTCATTGGGTCTGTCTTTCGTTTGGGGCTTAAGCGGCTCAAAGAGAAAATCCGTAAAGGGCTCAACTTTGAAGTGGTTGCTGGCCATTGTCCAACTTTGGCTGACACTAAGTAATTAACAGGCACTATTCTATTTTGTTGCCATTAGCTGGCGAGTGGAGAGCCATTGTCATCGATACTTACCCGGGTATGCCGCCGCTCTCCATATGATTGGCCAGTGTGACGTCGTTGGACCAAACATCGAACTGCCACTTGACCAGGCCCAAAACGCCGCAGTGCACCCGACCCGTATGGATGCCCACACGCATGTTCACATTCACGGCCATTACCTCGCGCACCAGTCTGATATAGTGAGAGTGCGAGAGAGAGAGAAAGAGAGAGAGGGTAGGAGGGTAAAGATAGTAAAAAACAAGTAAGGGATTCTTGTCGGCAGCTCCCGACTAGGGGATACCCTGAACCCTCTTCTTCCGACAGGCGATAGCAATAAAATGGAAAATATTTGATATATACATATATACTATTCTAGAGGCTATATGTCAAGTTTTGTGACTCTAGCTGTAATTATTTGCCGAAATTGCTCAAAAAAAAACAGGATTTCGATATCGATTTTTATCGATTACTTGGAAACGGGGAAAGTTATCGAATATCGGAAACTCGATCTGCGCGGGTACCAGGAGGATCTACAGCTAAAATTTCTCTAGCTCTTATAGATTCTGAGATCCTTGCGTTCATACATACGGACGGACGGACGATCAAGAAAATATATACTTTATGGGATCGGAGATGCTTCCTTCTGCCTGTTACATACATTTGCACAAATACATTATACCCTTTTTACCCATTTTCAATGGGTTCAGGGTATAAAAAGGAGGCAGCACAACAAAAGCCACACACACAATGTGTTGGTTGTGCTGTGTTCTGTTCTGTTCCGTTGTTATACTCACGCTATGGCGTCAATCATATCGAGTCCCATCTCAACAGCACAGTGTGCATGATCCGGTCGGGGCTCCGGCAAACCGGAGACGCAATAATAACAATCGCCCAGCAGCTTAATGCGCAGACAATGATGCTCTGCAGCCAATCGATCAAAGCTGCAATGAAGTAACGAGAGAAGGAGTTGGGGTTGGTCAGTAACCAACATTAAATGATAAACTGTTTAGCTAAACTTAACTACAACAATAAATCAAATAAAAAACTTGTCCCAAATATTTAATATTGATTAATTAAAATACCTAACGACGAAGGCTTTGAGCTCACTCAACGCTGCGCCTTTCAATTATTCAATTAAAAAGAAGATTAAGCTTAGCATGCAGCACGAAAAGTTTCAATATAACTTGCAACTTTTTATTAATAACAACTAATTAAATATTTGTATGCATATTTCTTAAAGTTGCAAATAGTTTTCAGTTAGATTTAAAATACATATTTAAGCTGCACGCTGAGTGCCTCACGGGCGTTAAGTGCAACTCAGAGCAATTGCCTGTGCTGCTAATTTATCGGTATTTTTGTGTTGTTAAATCTATTAACAGCCCGTTTTCGGGCTACTCAATAAGGTAAATGTTCGTCCTGGCACACGATAAATACCAGGAAATGGTTATTGTGCAGCCAGCCATTGCCCATTGCCCATTCGATGGGAATCAATAAAGTGCCTGACAAACACCCGGCCAAAATTCAAGCCGGAGGTCTATTTTTTCTGGGCCCTAAGCCCGGCCAGGCGGCACTCGAATGTGCAATTAATTTGTGCCAGAATGTGCCTCTGTTTCAGCCGGCATCACCATTTGTTAGACCGTTTGACATGGCCGGAGGCCAGCAAAGAGCAAAAAGCAAAAAAAAAAACAGGTTGGCAGAACAACAGACACTCACACGGAGAGACAGGGGCCTGCTGTCATTATTGGACCTGGCAATGGACTCACCGTGCAAATAGCTCGTTTAGCAGACGCACTAGCTCCTCCGCCGTGCACTGATCCGACAGGCTGGTGAAACCGCAAATGTCCGCAAACAGAATGCTGCGAAAGAGAAAAACAAAAAAATAGTAAGGCAAATAGTAAAAAGAGTGGCCAGAGTTCAAATAAAGTGCAAATATTACAGTTTGCAACTGTTGTTGGAGTCAAGCATAGTTTGCCGTAGTTGTGTGTAGGTGTAAGTGTGTGTGAGTGTGTGTGTGTGTTTGTGTGGCTGTATTGCGCCCAAGGAATTCTTTAAGGTATTCAACTGGCAGAGAGAGTCGCATTTTTGGGCGAAACTTTCTATTTAAAACGTGAACGCGTTGTTGAGTTTGACTTTTATGGGAAATTTGTTGAAATCCTTGCGCCAGCCAAAAACGACGACAGTTCCTTTGAGAGCAGCAGCTTAGGCGGCTCAGCGCGTAATTTAATACTGAAAATGCGACTGGAGGGGAATGGAGCGTGGGTGGGGAGGGGGGGGGGCTAAAGGCAGCAAACAGGTGCGCCCTGAAGTATGCTTTATGTTGAGTGTAACTGCTGTGCGCGTGTAATTGTGTGTGTGCCTGCGTGTGTGTGTGTGCGTGTGTAATTGTGTGTGTGACAGTTGGTAATGTGCAGTTGTTGCTTGACATGCGTACAGTAAAGTCTCCCTTATGCGAACAGCTCTAAGTGTCAATCTTTTACCTTAAATTTTTAGAAAAAAAAAACAACTCATATTCATAAAAAAATCTCCGAAATTCAAACTTTTAATGGAAAATTATATTGTGAAATTTAAATCAGAAAAGCCAGCTAAAAATTCCCTGAAACGGACATTCAACCTTTTAACAGAAAAATATATGTATGTTAAAATTAGAATCAAATACTAAATAAAAAAAAAACACAGATACGCCAGCTACAAATATTGAAAATAATCAAAATTATTTGCAATTTCGAAACAAATTAATATATTTTTTGAAAATAAAAATTTGAATTGTGAACAGGTTTAATTATTGATTAGCAGGCATTTATATGATTCTTGATCATATTCATATTCATAAAAAAAATCGCTGAAATGAACATTCAAACTTTTAACGGAAAATTTTATTGTGAAATTTAAATCAGAAAAGCCAGCTAAAAATTCCCTGAAACGGACATTTAACCTTTCAACGGAAAAATATTTGTTAAAATTATAAGCAGATACTAACTAACAAAAAAATAAAAAAATTCAGATACGCCAGCTACAAATATTGAAAATAATCAAAAGTATTTCGAAACAAATTAATAAATTTTTTGAAAATAAAAATTTGAATTGTGAACAGGTTTAATTATTGATTAGCAGGCATTTATATGATTCTTGATCACTTCTTCGACATCTCTTTAAAGCAGCCTGCACTGTTAGCTTCTGCGTTCGTTAAATGTATGCTTTACTGTACGTACAAATTCAATGGTCGGGTTACGCACACCAACACACATGCGCGCGCCAAGCATATTTATTGACTTTGCATGCAAATAAATTTATACACAGGCACAAGCTGAAAGAGACACACACACGCACACACACACACAAACGAATACAATCACAAATACACACGCACACCCACCTGACATTCTCGTGTCGCTGTATGTAAATCTTATGAAACTGTGTGTCACGTGGCTGGCCCGCAATGTCGTCCTTCATCTCCATGGCAACGTGCCGCGGCAGCACCGACAGCAGCAAACGCTCCTGCAACATTAAGTATAACAGCACACACATACACAGATACAAAGGGGGTGAAAGGGGGGTTGTGTGTGTGTGCTTGGCTAAGTAACAGTCAAAAGGCGCCGCCAAATTGTGCTATGCCAAATGCCAGAGGCACGCCTGCCAGCCGGAGTTTGCCTTTGGCATCAGACGCGACGGGCGGACGGGCGGACCTGTGGGGCAACAAGTGACAGCCACGCCCCAACGCCTCTAAAGCTGTCGCAGATTCATTTGCCACGCTCGCGGCTGACGGCTGCCTGCCACGCTTTGATGCAGCCATTTTTTAGCGGATGCTTTGTGATTGGCTGGCTGCCGGGCTTTGCAGTTGACGACGGGATGGCCTTTTGATGTCCTTTTGCTGCTTTTTGATGTCCTTTGACTCACCTGCTGTTGATTTTCGCGCTGCGTACGCAAACGCGCCTCGATGCATTGCCGCGTCTCAATGAAGGCCTTGCGCTGCGCCTTCTCCTTCGGCCAGTGCGTATAGATGCCCGTCAGATTGGCCAGCATCAGGGCGATGCAGGTGCACAGCAGCTGTGTGGAATCGAGAGGGGGGGGGGGGGGCAGAGAAATTTTAATAGCATTAAGGCATTAGTGTCCATATCAATGTCAGCGAGGCAACAATAAAAGCGACTCACTCACACACACAGACAGAGAGAGGCGCAATTTTATTCAATTTTGCGGCAATTTAATTTCATTTATTTATACTTTTTCACCTGCACTCTGTACAGGTGTGTGTGTGTGTGTGTGTGTGTGTGTGTGTGTGTGTGAAGTAAATTGCGCGAGCATTTTATGCGAATTTATTGTCACGTGCCACACATTCGAGGCATTAAAGCGCTCGGTGAGAAATCGCTTTAATGTTTTGGGCAAATGTCAGACGCATTCACGCATATGCCTGCGGCTTGCGGGTTGGCAGCACAGAACAGAACCTGTTGATGGATGTGCTGTCCGTTCGTGCAGGTTGATTTGTGGCAACCACAAACAACAACAATTGCAACACAGTTTCAATTTACCTCTTGCCACTGCAGCATCAGCTCCTGCTGCAGCTGCAGCTGCTTATCCTGATGCGTGTACTGTGTGTGCAGACAGGTGTACAGGTGCGTGCCACTCAGCAGCATGCCACCGATGAGCGATTCACGCAAACGCAGCGGCAACATCGTGTATGTCATATAGATGAGCACAATGCAACAGGCGCTGCCATTAAACGATTTGCTGCAAAAATAGGCGACACTTGAATTTAGTCAAAGACAAAGCACCCAATTCCCAAACAAAACTCCCTCGCATTCATATACCCTTGCAGAGGGTATTATTATTTTTTTGTCACGTTGGTAGAAAATTAAAGACTTGATAAGTTATACCGATTCAAACCGCAAGCATTCCCCCTGTATTGAATAATTTTTTTATCAACATCGGACTACCAATTTATGTAGTGGAAAAAATTGGTCAAAAACTAATTTTGTATGGTAATAAAAAACATTTGTTTTGCAAGGTATATAAAACAGTGCGAAGAATTTACAGATCTAAGTATGACAGTTCTGAGATTTACTATGCTTCTTATATGTGGAAGAAGTTCTTATAAACATCGGGCAACTCCTCGTACAATAATTAGATGTTGTATGGAAAATCTATATCTATCTATACGTATATATCTTCTTTGAAAGATATCATGGCCAAACTTTGCAATTAATAGTTTCAACCTTCTCCTTACATATCAGCGCAAACCTTTTCAAATCGGACTACAGTGTCATATAGCTCACATAGGAATTCCTTTGTTTAAATACCCTTTTAAGTACTCTGTCGGCAAGGGCATTAAATCTTCGGCATGCCTGAAGCTTATTTTAGTCATCTTGCTTGTCCATTGTATTTGTGCTGACTGAAAGTCCGCTGTTTGGCTTTGTTGTCTTCTAATTTTGGCCTAAACGCAATTAGCGTGCCGCAGCTGATGGCATGATTAATTCTTGCTGCCAGGCAACAGCTGTGAGAAGGCTCAGCAGCCTCTCTCTCCACCCCCCACCCCCACCCCCTTCTCGCTTACAAACCTGGGCTGCACGGCATAGCTAACAGCAATTTCAATGGCCAGAAACGTGCCCAAAATGACGTATGAGACGAGCACGAGAAATATTTCATTCATGGCCGGCTTGGAGAGTATGCACAACAGGACTGCAACAAAAAATATGAAATTGAAAATCAGAGAGAGTGAGAGAATTGAGAAACCAGCAGCAATTAAAAGCAAATGCAGCACAATTGCCAACAATTTGTGGCACAAACGGAGCACTCACATGCATAGACGATGCCGCAGATTAGCATCACGATGAGAAAAACCAGGACAGACTCATCGATGCGCGTTATCAGCGAGTAGACCACATGCGAGTAATTCAATGAAGTCTCGAAATTATCAGCCAAACCAAACAGACCAGATTCTGTCTGTGCCTCCTCCTCCTCCTGCTCCTCCTGCTGCGCCGTGTTGTTGGCATCGCCATCAAACAGCGTCAGTTTGGGCACTTCATCACGCGCCTGCCGGCTGCCGGAGAAGGACAAACGTCGCCGGATTTCGTTAGTGTCGCGCTCCTCCGTAAAGCGTTTAACGCCATCATCTCCATCATCATCAACAAAGGCAGCGGCAGCAACATCCACGGAGGCCGCATTCAGTCGGTCAATGTCAGCAAACAGTGGCTGCGCGGCACGTTTGTATCTGAAATTGGCGGCATTTGCAGAGGTAGGGTAATGGTAAATCGAAGTCAATAAAAAAACAAATAAGAATGATGCAGTCGGCTGCAGCCGACTGCGTGATACTCCTTTTGGAGTCCAATAGCAGCTTAAGACGAGCTGCCGGCAAAATTGTTAAAGATATATTCGCTTTGCGAATGGTTGCACCCTTCCTTAAATCAATATATATATATATATATATATTAAATGGATTGAAATAGAGAAAGGTTTTCAGTAGCCTTCATCCCAAATTATATGATTCTAGCTCTAAGACTGTAAAAGATATAGACTTGAGCGATTTGCCTTGTCCCATCTCAATCCCTCGTTGCAATTGTACAGACAGATTTTGCACAAAACAAATATACCCTTATCACGCTCTGTAAACAGAGTATAACAATTGGTATAGGCATATCAATAAGCTTGACATAAGCTTAGCACACACACTATCCATCTTGACGGCATAAATATGGAAAATAAATCGAAAACGAAATCGAATTCGAAATGGAAATTCCTTAACTCAAGCGCGGTCCAAGCAACGCGCGACTTTATTGATGTATTTGTGGACTTGTTTATTGCTTAGCCCACAAACACGCACACGCACGCACACTCACACGCACACACACGCACACGGACAGCAAATATTTTGCGAGCCCTTTTGTGTGTTTATGTTGCCAATTTCTTGTCTTGCTGGCGAATTGTTGAATTCTAATTTTAACTTCAAAAACAATTTACAGCGGCAAGCGGAAAAGCATAGCATACTTTTATGGGCGCCCTGCGTTCACTGATTGAATTTGGCGGCTTGACAGGCACACACACACACACAGACAGGCACACGCATTGGCCAATGGGACGTATGCGTAATGCGTGCTGTAAAACAACGCCTGGACTTGCTAGTTGCCAGTTGCCAGTTGTTTGCATAACTCGCCTGTCAAAACGCCAAACTCAACCACTAACTCAGTAAACAGGCACAGTTCCTGTTGCCACTTGCCAAAAAACCCGTAGCCAGTGCTGGGACTGGCTATCAGTGTTGCCAACATTTAACTAGAAGTTAAAAAATAACTAAACAAATATAAACAACCATTTTTATAGAGAAAAGTGTATTAAGCTAGGCACTCAAATGAATCTAAAACTTTCTTATTTGCACAGCTGAAGTCTAGCTCTTAATTTTCAAATTTATCGATTACACATTGAGTGTATTATCGATAACTAGCAAGAGTTTATCGTTCAAAATAAAACAGGAAAAAAACCAAGGTTGCAAGTCGAATTTGAATATTATCCATAAACCAAAACTTAATCCGGATTAATTGATTAATATAACATTTTAAAATTTGCACAGCTGAAGTCTAGCCTTTAATATTCGAAACTTATCGATTACACATTGAGCGTATTATCGAAAACAAGTAAAAGTTTATCGTTACTTAAAAAAAAACATAAACAAATGCAAACGTTGTAAGTCGAAATTAATTTTAACCTATTAACCGAAACTTATTCCGGATTAATTGGTTAATCTAACATTTTCTTATTGGCACAGTTGAAGTCTAGCTCTTAATTTTCAAATTTATCGATTACACATTGAGTGTTTTATCGTTAACCAGTGAAAGTTTATCGTTGCATAAAAACATGAAAAAAAGACAGGTTTCTAAGCCGAATTTAAATCTAGCACATGAACCAAAACCTAATCCGTATTAATTGAATAGAAAACAGAGCTTTACAGCTAATCAATTTTTTGGCAAAAAGATTCGCTGCAAAAACAATTTTTTTTTTTCGAAAAATTAATAAGACTGCCACATCAAGTAGGTAAAATCGTGAAAAACCGTGGCAACACTGTCGCCCACTCACCTGACCCGATGCTGGTGCTGCTTGTAGCGATGCTTGTGCATGCGTCGATAATGTTTACGCTTCTGCCTTCTGCGCCCCGTCACCCACGTGGCTGTCGTCACATTTGGCCGTTGTGCCACATTATCGTTGCGGGCACGCGGCAGCTCGATGCTGTTCGGAATTTGTGCTGCGCTTGGCGTTGTTGGCGTCGTTATGGACACCGTCTGATGGCCCATTTGCTGTGGCGTGGGCGGTGGCAACAACATTGGCATAAAGTGCGTTAGGTTCTCGCCGGTTCTATTGGCGTCCAGAAATTGAGGCGCCAATCTGATCGTTGCCGATGTGAGGCCCGTGTCGGTTGATTGGCTGCGGCGCAGCTGCAGCGTTGTGAAGACAATTTGCGTGCAGGATAATGCCAAAATAAGCGCCAGCAACAGGACGAGAATGTGCGTGGTATTACTTTGATTCATGCGCAGAAAATAACGCTGATAAAGCATTTCCACCTGGCGAAAACGAACGAACGAAGTAGAAATAAAATAGTCATAAGTAGGTAGAACAAATTACGCAAATCTTGCGCGCTGACAAAAGCTGTTTCCAGGGATTTGCTGGCAGACAAAATGAAATGAAAATGAAAATGAAATGAAAATGAAACTCCGTTGAGCTCCACAATTGAGCTGCCATTCAGTTGGGTTCGCCAACGATTTCCATTTTAAAATTCCAGTTAAGAATGAAAAAATTAAATAAGTAGCTTACCTGCAGGTTCTTGAACTGATGCGTCGAGCAGAGACGCAGAATGATGCGATTCAAGCGATACCAGAACGAGATGCTGGGACTAGCTGCCTGAGTGCCCGAGCTGCTTGGGTTGTTGGCCTCCACATTGCTCCGGCCGTCGGCTGCATCAGCTGCGCGGAGGAAAAAGGGGCTAATAAGAATCGAGACTGCAACAGCTGGTTAAAATAAACCAAAACACAAACTGGTTCTTTTTAAATGCTTTAAAGGAGCGTAATATAAATCCAGATCGGATCACGTCACATAAATCTGTCAAAAGAACGTTCGGTTAAAACATATATGCGCTTTATACGAAGAAGCTTCTCTTCTAATATCATTTGCAATGATATTATGAGTTATATTAAGTTACATTAACAGCACATAACTCCATAGAAAGAATCGGTCAATTGTAATTAAAATACTTTTATGATTTTTAAAGTTTTTTTGAGTAAATTAGACAACGTCTTGTTTTTCACAATGGGCTTTAAACAAAAATTGCCAAAAAGTTTTCATTTTCCATGTTTAAATTTTATCTTAGTCTTTCATAATTATTATTGAATTGTGAAAATGTATATGCTTAGAACAAGTAAGCACAAGGTGGGCATGGTCTAACTTTAGCCATGTTCATCAAGAGTCAACCAGCAGAATTTGATGAGTCTGGCCTTGAAACTGTTGGTCATATTGAAATTCATAGTTTAGCCATACCCTAAGGAGCATGGCCTGGAAATTTGAGCTCAATTTAAAGAAATTTCTGTTCAACTTATATACTCTTTACATTTTGTCGAAGAGTGTAGATACGCCAGGGTTTACAGGAAGTAAGAGCTTTAAGCTTGTTAATATCTTCAATTGATAAAAATAATGAATTTAATTTCGTGTTAATCTGAAATGCTTGTAATTATGCCCGACTCCCCTTAAACGAATTATCAAAAATATTAATTAAATTTCATGTTAATCGGAAATGCTTGCAATTACCCCAGACTCCCTTAAAACAGGATGTATAAACTTTAAGCTGGTTAATATCTTAAATTACCATTAAATATATTAATTTAATTTTATGTAAATCTGAAATGCTTGCAATTACCCCAGACTCCCTTAAAACAGGTTGTATAAACTTTAAGCTGGTTAATATCTTAAATTAATTATCAAAATATTAATTTAATTGCATGTTGATCATGGTAATGCTTGTAATTATGCCAGACTCCCTTTATACAGGATGTAAACACCTTTAAGCTTATTAATATCTACAATTAATTATCAAAATATTATCTGAAATGCTTGTAATTATGCCACACTTTCTTTATATAGGATCTAACAACTTTAGGCTTATTAATATCTTAAATTACCATTAAATATATTAATTTAATTTTATGCTAATCGGAATTGCTTGTAATTATACCACACTTCCTTTATATAGGATCTAACAACTTTAAGCTTATTAATATCTTAAATTACCATTAAATATATTAATTAAATTTAATGTTAATTTGAAATGCTTGCAATTATGCCACACATGTGGAGTTTGTCTAAAATTGTCAATGACAAATTCAGCACTAAATATTTTGCTCGAATATTTGCATATTTGCATAGCAAAGGCTTTTCCCGTTGACCTGCTGTTTGGAGCGGCAATTGCTTTCCGCAATTCGATTACAAATTGAAATTTCAGTGAGGTTTTCAATTGCATATACAGTTAATAATGCTTACAAGTTAACAGTTGAACGAGCTGCGTTTGGCATGGTGTAATATATGGAAATTACATTTGCAACTTGAGGCTGCAACACAATACTTTGATCCTGATCCAGATTCGCATTCGCTTATCGCCTTTTTGCCTTCGATTTGTTCACATTGTTGTTGCGTACGCAAAACTTGTTTTGCATGCAACACACAATGCCATAAAATGTTGTAAAATCGTTCAACTGACCCCCATAAAACCGCACACACTTATACACACACTTACACACGCACACGCACTCGCACACAGAAGCACACGCACAACAATAAGAGGAATGCGTGTCGCCGGCATATACATGGGAAAATATGTTTTCTTATTTTTGTACACTCTCATGCATCAATAAATAAATGCCAAACGTGATTATGTAAATTTCTATAGAAATCTGTATATACTATATCAAAAGCAGGAATCCATTCTCGCATTTGCCCTATTCAACGTGCCACTGTGGCAGCTACATAGAAAACAACTAAGAATGCTGCAGTCGGCTATCAACGACTGCCAAAGACTCTTTCACCTTGTTATAAAAGATGAGCGACAATTTTTGTAAAGAAATATTTACCTGGCTTGTTAAGGTCATATATAAAATACTTTATGCTAATTCTATTTTTGATCGAGCTGCTCTGTAGCTTTCCCTATACGTTTAGACCTGGCCATAAACCTACATAAACCTCCTACGCAATGTAAATATCTCAGCTAAGCTACCTTTAACCAGAGCTACTTCTTTTATGAACCCGCGATCCTCAAGCTGATACAAATTATTAAAGCTACAGTAACAGCATATCAGTTGTATATAAAAGAATTTTAATTGTGTTACTCTCTCATAATCATATAAAAAATTATAGACAATACACAAAAAAGTAGCTTTTTCTCAATATTTGATAACTCTTTTTTACACTTACGCTTATCCCGAGTGTCTGAGTCTGACCTTGGTAACATCGATAACAAAACCAATATACTCGCTTTCACATTGTTTACGAGCATGATATAGAGAGAGTAAAATATATATGAAAATGGCAGCCATGGCAACCCAACAAGCAGCTCATTGAAGGTGAAGGGGGAAAAGTGTATATTGAGAAAGTGAAGCTGATGCTGAAGCTGAGGCCAAGAAGCTGCCTCGTCAAATTCAATTCGACAATGACAATCAAGTTGTGACATCCGAGTCAGCTCTTCGATCAGACGGACGGAACCGGCAGCAGCCGCAGCTGCAACCTGAACCTGAGCCTGAACCAAAACTCACGCACGGCCGCATGTGTTGGCATTTTGATTAGCCATGTCCATGTTCTGGGCCGGATTCCATTATATGCTTAGCCTAAAGTTGTTGTTTGCTTTCACATTTCTACTCACATTGCTGCAGCAGCTGCGCCTCGTCGCGCTGATAGATCATCGGGCTGTGGCAGGTGGAGCTCGAGTTGGTTGAATCAATTGACTCATCTATGTTGCACCGTGTGATGCCAGCCTGCAAAAAGTGTGCCAAAGTGGGTTAATACAACAAATATACATAACACATACATATATGATAGCTGGATAAATAATTTATAAATATTAAGTATACGCCCACGTTGAATTTCACGCTGTTTATTCTTAATTCAAAACTCATGACTTTGCGCTGTCTTCTTGTGTGCTTTTGTATTCCGTGCGGCATCTTTAAACAAATTGCCGCCCATTTGCATGCCACCCCTCCCACACACACACACACTCTTTGACTTTTTGTGCTGTAAACTTTTTCAATTGACTCTCGCCAACTGGCAAGCAACGAGTGCAAATTCACATACAGTGAGCACTCCACAAACGGACAGATTTCTTAAACATACATCGCAAAATTTAAAAATTCAAATTTTTCTTAAATTTTCACCAGGTACAAAATTCCGAACCTTGCTCGACTTTTATTTCTTCTTTTACTCTGGATGTCTGTTCCTGAGAGCATTCACTGTAGAAGCACACACTCACACACACACACACGCGCGCATCCTCAATATTGTAAAGTGGCCCCTTGTGCATGCAGACAATATTCCTCTATCTATGTGAATATCTCCCCCTCTCTCTCTCCCTCTCTCTCTCTGTGTGTGTGTGCAGCACACGGAACGTCGCTTGTTAGCCAAAGCAAAAGGTGTTAACTTTTTGTCAAGTGCACTTTTTAGAAAGGACAACAGCAACAACAACGTCTAACAATGCACAAACTTTTAGCTTGAATGATTCAACTCAATAAATTCCCCCACCCCATCTTGCCCCGCTCCCCCCACAGCCCCTCCACGAGCTTCAACTCCCAGCTGGGCTATGAAATTGTATTTTAATTTGGCATCGAAGTCGTTTTGTTACCCGCTGCCTATGGCCAAATCGAATTAAATATTTAAATCGCAGAGCGAGTCGAGTCGAGTCGAGTCGAGCCGAAGCCTGTCCATTAGCTGAACAAATTAATTGATGCCAGGCCAGTTACCTTCCCCAACCCCATCCACATCCACATCCACATCCCCCTCCCAATCCCAATGGCTGTGCTTACCGCAATCAGGCTGCTGCTCACCATCGCCTTGCCTCCCTTGGCGCTGGTATTGAAATGTTCGATCACCTCCCAATTGGATTTCTTTGGCGTCGATGGCTGTGTCAGTGGCTGCGGCTGTGCCAGTCCAGATGGCGACCCAGCTGCCGATGAGTGTCCAGGTACATGCAATTCCACGGAGGCTTGCGTGCTGCCCGCCTGCTTCAAGGAAGCGGACCGGCTAAAGAATTTGCGGTGTTTGCCCGAACTCACGCTCTCCTGCCGGTGAAACATTTATGTGTTTTTTGGATTGTGGCCCACTCCAGTTGCTTACCTCTTTGCTGGCAGCGAGGCCCGCAGCGGCCGCGCCGCCATGCCGCATGCCACGCAGCGACAGACGTTTGGACCATTCCCGTTTCTGGCTCTCCGATGACAGCGAGCGAAAAATGTGCGTGGAGCTGCTGCTGCTGCCGGTGGTGCCGGTGCCTGTGCCGGAGGTGCCGGAGGTGGTGGAGGTGGTGCCCGTGACGGTGGCTATGTTGTGGCTGGTGCTGCCGCTGGCGCTCATTCTGAAAGTGTAAAAGGGCCGGGCAATCTTTTATAAGTAAGTATGTATTGAGTAGCTGAAGGCCTGCGAAATTGATTTTCATTTTACATGCTAAAAGAGGCGCGCTAATTTTCAAACAAATTGCCAATTTTTTTTGGGGCTCGTGACAGCGACTGAAATGGCATTAAAACAATAAATTCGATTTTGGCCAAAAACGCTGTCAAAACAGCAATAACAACAACAACAACTAAAACAAACACAACAACAATGCAAACAACAACAAACGCCCACGCGAAAACGGAGCGACCAAGTGCTTTAGTCTTAATGGCCGACTAGAATATACCCTGTATTCGGAGCTGAGTTGTCGTTATGCACATTCATATGCATACATACAATCTTATACAATAGCACCTAAGACAATGCGAATATTAATACAAAATATTATAAAAGATTTGAAAATAATAAAATCAATAAAATATAAATAAAATTAAAAAAAATTATATATACATGCATACATACACGCCCGTCGCAAGTTAAAGACTTTAAACTGGAGCTGTGCTTCTTGTTCCCTTGATCCCACACAATAGATAACCCGTTCATGCACAACTTCGGTATTTATAGTCATATATTTATAAAATTTGCTGCGTTTAAATATGGCGCCCTGCTGTGAGTATTTTATTTTTTTTATTTTAGGCACCATTAGAGAAGGTATTCGAAATGTGGAACATTTTGCAATTATTAATAATAGACACAACCATAATTACAACGTTCCATGCATTGCGCTTTAAATTTTCGACTTATGCCTTCAGACCCAAGTTTCAATCTCGATCTTTAATTATATTTTCACAAAAGGAAAAGAAATAAAATATACAAAATTATTATATCGTTGTGATACTCACAACGGTACGACAATACGAAAGTATATACATACATATATATACGACAATTTATATATATTTTAAGTTCCAAGTCTTTTGACTGCAGACAGTCAGACGCGCTGGCAGATTAGGCTAGATCTGATCAGCTCAACAACCCGATTCAGATTATGCATACTCCATCGGAATCAGAGCTGAATTCTGTTACATACATTTGCATAAAACCAATATACCCCTTTTAAACAATTTTCAATGGGTTCAGAGTATAGAAAGCGGCTCTGCCAATAAATATATCGTATCGTATCGCATTGCATCGTAACGTAACGTAACGTAACGTATCTACTTTTGGGACGGCCCACTTAAGTCTCACGAAATGCGCGCCAAACACGCAAGGCCAGAGTCAGAGTCAGAAGATATAGGTTGGAAGCGAACCAGGAGTGCGGGGGGGGGGGAGGTTGGAGTTGACTGACTGCGAGTAAGGCAAAAGGCAAACTCAGGACAGGTTACGCTCTTCAGTTTTTCAGCTAGGGCTTTAAGGTAAGAACATGGAGCAAATGGCTTTTTAAAATTCGGAGAGGGGATCTATGCGTTTAAACAGCCAAGTGAAATTTTGTATAACCTATCAATATATCTGGAGCCAGCCATTATAAGCCCGAGCTGTAAGCCTTAAAAATTTTGAAATAAAGCGCAAATTTAAGAGAAGAACTTATGCAAATTAAGTAGTATCAATTGCCATTATAAGGAAATTGGATGCACTCAAAAAAAAACTACCAACTTTATATTTTGAACTAAATGAAACATAAAAGGGAAATTGTTAAGGCCAAGATTCGAGCCTAGAACCGCAATTTTAACTCATCGAAAGGCGAGCACGACCCAATTGTCTAGCATTTTTTTTTCTTAAGATATAAATATGGCTTTCAATTTTAAGATCATAAAGCTTCGATAATCAAGCCCAATTTACCTTGGGCGCATATTAAAACAAAACCCAACTACAGACAGTTTTGGTTTCTTTTTCTGTCTGTATCTAGATACTTTAGACAACGATTAATTCAGATAAATTGAGATTTGCCCTCCTGCTTAGCATATGCACAGCCCATGCACATTTATTAAGTTTAATTCCCGACTTCAGGACAGACAACTGTTGCCTAAGCCTAAGCTGCAATACGCTCCGTTTTTATGGACGCGCAAGTCTGAGCACTTTTCCGTAATGACTTTGTTGAAGCGCATAACACTAAACTGTGCCACAGACAACAACAACTTATGCAACAACAACAACAGCAACAACCACAAAACAAACAAACAATGCAAAGGCGAAGGCGCAAAAGTTTTTTGGGTTCCTGGCCGCATTACTGGGGCCACAAGTCTTAGGGCCAGGGCGTTGCTTCCTTTTTGTTTTTAGCTACTGTATATTTATACCCTTTAAGAAAGTTTTACGATTTTGTCACAAAACACGTGAAAGAAGACGTCTCCGACCCCTTAAAACTCACGCTGATAAAAGTTGCTAAGCAAGAGTAACAGAAGATTAGCTGTAAATAAATGAATTTTAACAGGAAAAAAGAAAAAAAACGCCTGAAAAATATATATATATATATATATATATATATATATATATATATATATATATACGTATATATATTATCTAAAAGTCGTGTCGATATAGCTTTGTTCTACTCTCCTAATTGTAAAGCAATATTGACAAGGGTTCCATAGGTGCTCCTTTTTGTTACAGAGTTGAAAACATGTCATAGGATCCACTGGTGAAAATTGTGTTCTTGTATGATATGTTTTATTTATTTTATCATAGTATCTTGTGCACGATAATTGGTTCGTTTCACTTTGATCCTCACAAATATTCAAAGTCAAAGAAACTAGTTTTAGTAGCGAACATTTTTCTAATTTTCATAATTCTTGGCCGAACTCGGGAAATACATTTGGAAATAATGCTATCGTGTGCATTTACTTTACAAGGGTATTCAGTTTTCGGCTTGCCTTAGTTCTTTCTTGCATTTTTGCTTCTTTTTTCAGTGCCAGAGGCGTCTGGTAAGGGGGCGTGTAAAGGTACAAGTGCCGGCCGCCGGCATAAATATGTCAAAAACAAAATGCTATAAACAAATTGTTTTGTTGCCAAAAAAAAAAAAAAAACAACACGTGAAAATTGAATGAGAAAAACGAAAAATCGAAGTGGCGAAAAAAAGAAGAAGAAGAACAAAGACGACGACGGGCGGGACAGGCAGCCCAGTCGAGCATTATATTACAAGGGTTGGTGAGGGGGTCAGGGAGTGAGGGGGGGAGGGGAGAGGTTCTTTGAGTACGCCTTCGACAAACCACTAGAGTTTTCGTGAAAATGGAAGATTAGTCACACTGTGCAAAGCGCTTTGCACCACTTTCGCTGCTCGGCCAATTGGAATGCCATTCAAAGTATTTTCAATTCGTTCAGACGGCGGAAAATGTTGCCACCCACCGCGCAAAACCGCAGCGACGCCGCAATGTGTATTTATCTAATTAAAATTGAAAAAGGCTACGAAAAATGCGCTTAATTTCACTACCACAAGACATAAATGAACAGAAAATACACTTAACAAAAATGTTCATATTTCATGTCGAAACCAAGGTCAAAGTTCATAGATACACAATTGCCTCCCATACAAATGAAAATTGCCTATTTTACCAAAAACAATTAAACAATAACAAGGAAAACTTTCAATTAAAATATGCCAAAAGCTGACTATATCGAATTCAAATTTGGCAGTCGGTTGATATCGACTATACAATACCCTGTTTGCAGTGTGTTTACCGTTTGAATTTGTCTATAGGAGAATATTATGGGGCGTGGCCAACAAATAGATGACTTCAAGTTTTTAGCCAAGACGAAATCAATATACCCCTCTTCAAATAGTGCGCAGTATATTAACATGAAAATCAAACAGCACTCGAAATAAATATTTAATTATATCATATGAAATATGCAAATCTCAACCTATTCAGCAGCACATAAAGTTTTCCTGTCACCTTTAAGCCAAGTTACTTTTTCTTGTGAGCTAGTTTGAATTGCCTGAGCTGGAGCTAAAAGGCCAAAATGCATGCACGACTGCCTGGGAAACTTAGACAAGAGAGAGAGAGAGAGAGAAAAGGAGAGAGAGAGAGGAGGAGGAGCATGCAAGCTGCGTACACAAACTTTTCAATTCTCATGGCTAAGACATTTTAATGGGCTGTAGTTGGCAGCTGGCAGTTGGCAGTTGGCAGCTGGCTGTTGCCTGTTGCTGTGAGCCATCTTTGTCATTCGTCGGCATTAGACATTGAGCTGGAGACTTGAGAAACAAAACTCAGTGAGCTTTTTAACATAATCGCCTCATAAGCCTCCAAGAGGCGGCAGCAATCACGAAATCAAGCAGCTGATTTAATTAGCCCAGCAACGGCCAGAGATAACAATCGAAGCGCTAGTCGAGCCTGATGGAACTAGCAGACACCCTGTAAACAGTTCTTCCTCATATTATAGAGTATTTGTATAATAGGAAACAACCCACACAAGCTATAAGGTTCTCCCTCTTTTGAGATATAGAATATAATATTATATTACATTATCATAATTAGTATTATTTATTATTATTATAAAAGCCACAAATACATTAGGTCTAAGGCTCCCGCTCTTTTGAGATATAGAAACTATTATCATAATTATTATTATTTATTATTATTATGAATATGTAATGTAAATAAATAAAATAATTTTCTTTTAATATATTTCTTTCCGATATATTTCGGCTGCAACTCGGCAACCGTCTACAGGGCAATTGTTCTTATTTATATTTATTATTTTATTAATATTATATTTATATGAAACTATACAAAGAACCTGCTAGATATGCCGACAAGCGCAGCACAACTTGGTCTTGCATGCTGTCAAAGACTAAATCTGTCTTATATATAGTCACAGCTGCCTTCCCTAACTTTCACTTAGCTAGAAGGGTTTCTTTAATTTACAGGGTATCGACTTTAAAACGCGTTAAAGGCTTAGGCCTGGCAGCTTGGCCCACTCAGTTGTATGTCGTCCGACCACACACAGCTTGTTAATCAATGTCATGCGCGCGTACCGCACCCCACAAAATTCAGAAGCAGGTATTGAAGTAGCGCTATAGGAAAACATTCTTTGCCATTACAGTTCAATGGCAATTCATTAGATTAATGGCGCTAATGGCCTGGTAAATATTGTGGCTGTAATAACATCTACAAAAGCGGAAAACAAAACTTCGACACGACGCGCGCGCAAAAAAAAGGGAATAAAATTAATAAAATAGCAAAACAAATTTGATAAGCGGCAGAAATTAATGAGGCCAGAAGCGAACAGCAGCAGCGAGCAGCAGTTGTGTTGTTGTGTATGCAGCCCCTATTTACAAGCCCTACAGCACCCACACCTCCATCCCCCCCCCTCCTTCCCACGCCCACTCACATAGATCTCATGCATATTCATTCATTAACTGGGCGCAAGCAGCTGCTGGCATTTTGCAGACGCTCGACACACAAGCCGAATGCCACGCCCACGCTCCAACCCTTCCACACAATCTATATATACGCCTGTCTCCCTATATATATATATATATATATATATATATATAGTATAGGAAGTCGGCACAAGTTTCTATATTTGTAACAGTTGTTGCTCTCATGTTTATGCTGCCATGTGTTGGCCTTGTTTACGCGCCGTCATCTTTGTGTTTGGTTTTTGGTATTTGGTATTTGGTTTTTCCTATTTGTTTGCATTCCATTGACGCAAAGGTGTTGCTCGGTCGCGGGCACAAAATTTGCAATGGAAATTAATTCATATGCTGTGCGTGCAAAAATGCTGCAAGAGCCCTTGGCAGTGAACGTGCCCCCACCACACACACACACACACACTAACACACACACAGGCAGCCCATCTATCATCTGAATGCTTGAAATGCACGTCCCACGGGACGTATGCGCATTATAGTAAAAACTATGCGCTATTTGGGTTAGAATTCGGGCACGGATTGGGTTTGGAATTGGGGCTTGGGTTTGTTATGCGGACTAACTAAAAGCTTTGAGCAACCAAGCGCGGATGCTGCCCCAAGTGAAGTATGGCACATAACTTATTACACATGTGAAGTATAGCACATAACTTATTGCTCATACGCAACATATACTTCACTTCTGAGTTTAGAGAACGCGAACATATAAATATTTATATTTATATGAATGCATGGAATAGATGGAATATTGATTAAACAGAAAGTAATGCTGCAATTTCAGCTGCATTTTCTACTTTTCTTTTTCAACTTTGATATGCACAGTGCAACAGAAGCAAAAAGTAAGTCTTTTGTTCCATAAAAAAATCGAAATATTAAGCCTTGCAGAAGTTTGAAGGAATTTTATG
Organism: Drosophila borealis; assembly: GCA_035045885.1. NCBI lineage: Eukaryota > Metazoa > Arthropoda > Insecta > Diptera > Drosophilidae > Drosophila > Drosophila borealis. The sequence goes on along the minus strand of JAWNOR010000164.1, from coordinate 658,570 downwards.
CACACTCTTTATTGCTTTAAGATATGGAACAAGAAAAGTTAACAACCGGATCGAATTGTGCCTTTACATCACAATTTAAAGTATATATATATATCGATTCTTAATTAAGAGCTAAGAAATATATATTAATATGTCCGTCTGTCCTTTTTTCGTCTTTTATTTAACCACAGCCTGCTTTCAGCTAAATGTGCTCAATTTTAAACAACAACAACTTAGTTCTATTAATTTTTATGTACAAAAATCTGAAATGCTTGAATGGAAATCCAAACACAGTTTTTAATATTTTAAATTTGTTTTCATTTCATTGAGAACAGCATACAGGAAGGTAGCTGACCACACAGCCACAAGGCACAACACACACACACACCCACACCCACACACACACACACGCTCACACTTTTTATTGATTGATCAAATTAAATTTGCATCATAAACAAAGGGGGCAACATTGTAGGGGAGCCCATTGAAAAGTAACAACATTTATAATTGATTAGAACAACAGAGCGCAGCATATTGTTTACCTTATAAAATTGTTAAAACAAATCAAGCCAAAGATAAAGCTAACAAAATGCCAGAGCAATATTTCGAAAAAAAAAACCAAGAGATATGAGAGCAATAAAAAAGGTAAACACATTCGACAGCCAACACACATTTATGCGGCTAATAAAAGGCAAACACAATCCAGCAACACGGCAGCATATAATTTGCTGAGAGGCAAATTAGCTAAAAGTTAAACCAAAGCAGCTTAAAGGCCGCTGGAGTGGGCGGAAAGGGGGAGGAAAGCAGGGAGGTGGGGGGTTTGTTGCAGGAGCAGCTCTGGCAACAAGCGAGCTGACTTACTAATTTGTGACATGATCAAGTTAACCGAAACCCGTGACAAACGAGCGAGGCAAATAGCCCCCCAGATGTTTAACCAAGCAGCAGCAGGGCGAGAGGGGCGGGCGGCAGGTAAATAGCTGCAGCAGTAGCTGCAGCAGTAGCAGTAGCAGTAGGAGCTGCAGTAACAACAGCTCTCGTAGTCTAAAGTCTGGGGGCAAAACTTAACCTCACCTGGCTCTGACAGGGACTCGCATTGTTGTACTTATGAATGCATTGTGCAAAAAAAAAAAAAAGCCCCAACAGCATTTCTTTCTTTTAATACCCTGCACATAAACAAACGTGGCAATAAGAGGGCATAGCTTTGCGTAAGAGTCTTGGCTGCAAAGCAAAAACAAAAGTTGTTCGTACTTCGCTGCGAGTCAATGTCTCGCCTTTGGGTTTGGAAAGTGAAACGTCGTCTTTTGCGACAAGCACAGATTTTGATTCGGAATCTGGTTTGAACTTAATACACTTTTTATATGTGCATTCTTTCCCTATCAACATTAAATCAGATTATAGAAATGCGAATAAAATAATATATTATAGAAATACGAGTTCGATTTAAAGCTAATTGCTCGCCTTGAGGCAAGACTTCTATTTATTTATTTATTTATTTATGTATATGTATATATATATTTATTTTTTAAATGATTGACAAAATCGAGTGTCTACCTAATAATTCAATATATAAAATTATAAAAATGAAGTGCCAAAAGCCTAATAAGAAAACACATTTTTCTTCATAAAACTTTCAAATATATTAAGTACTGAGTCTTGTCGGAATTGTTGCCTCTCTAAGAACTTAGTGAAGTCTTCTATATAATTCATATAAAATATACTCAAAGTTTAGTCAATCTAACTAACTATCCCGCACATTAAGTACTTAGTACCTCTTGTCGGAATTGGTCCCTCTAAGAACTCAGTGAACTTAGAACCTAGCTGAGCTTTGGAATGTTAGCTCTCTTCTAGGTTCGAAGTTTAGACTCTATCAACAACTTCTAATCCTTACAAATAGATTTCCAGCTATAATAGGTTAGTCATGACATTTAAATTTCTGCTTTAAGCAACTTTAAGCTTCTTCCAGGGTATTTCCTAGTGCCGCATTCTTCTCCCTATTATTCTTGGCTATTTTGTTTTCTGTTTGTTGTGGCTCCTCGTGCGCTTTGGGCCATGGTTTAGGTTTAGGTTTGGGTTTTTGTTTTGGTTTTCTTTTTGTGCTTTGGCTGCATCGGTTCGCCCGAAGACCATTATTCTTTATGCGTTCCCGCCCCGTTCCCCCCGCTTGTGTCCGCAGGCAATTTGCATGTGACTCTGGCTGCAAGTGCACATTGAGTCGAAGGACTCGGGTAAGCTGGTTCAGTTACAGCTAAGGAGCAGCCGACGTTTATGTTGCTGCAACAACCATTTAATTAAAATTATGTGTGTGCAGCAGAGGCCGTTCTAGCCGCCAGGCGACAGCCCTTAAGTGCACACACGGCGTCTGTCAATGACTCTGCCGCCTTGCGGCATGACACTGGGCGCTGCTGCAGCCGAGAGCCAGGCCGAGAGCAAGGTCTGAGCCAGCGGCTCGGCCATGTCAAGTGCCCGATTTGGCAGTCGGCCAGAACGGGCGCCAGTTCCAAGTTGAAGGCAGCTGCCTCGTCATTGATTTGTGTTTATGTCGATACAGTTTTTCAATCAGAGACGGGGTAGTATAACTATGTTATGGCATGTGTAACGTCTTGAAGGAGACACGTTCGACCCTTTATGATGTAAATATGTGTAGGTCTGCCTGTCTGTATTCATGCAAACTAGTATATTGGCATATTCCGATTAAACATAGCCGGAATTGGCCTTTTTGTTGTCGCAGTTGGTCATTGGTGGAAAGCTTAGGAGCTAGGAAAATAAAGCCTGAGGACCCAACCAGGCTTGTCAAAATATTACCTAAGCCAACTTTGGTGTAATAAAACAAAATGGAACTAGGAACAATCATTATGAATATTAATCGAATTCATGTTATTATTTTATTGTTTTCCATGTAGGGATATGGCTAATAAAAACTATCAACCTAACTTTTTAAAATAATTCTACATGCATGCCCCAACAACGAACAAGGAACAAACGTTAAGGATTGACAATATACATATATACTCTACTATAAATATTGGGAAAATAATTAAAGCATCAAACTTATATAGCATATAGTTCCAGTGCGAACAATTCCTAAATGATATGGTTTTTATTAATCCTGGAGAACAATCGAGACCGATTGTTCGAAAATTAAGCTCAAATGTGATATGCTTTCTTTCTGAGATCTTAACCACAGTCCGTTTTTACAAACTTAACCCCTTTTTCCACCATATCGGCCAACTTTTCACTAAGATCAGACAACTATATCATGTAGATCCCATTCGATAAATCGCCCGCAATTGACTTTTTAATAAAGTAACCTGCTGTTTGCCAGGGTATATAATCGTCAGCATCCGTAAGACAATTGTGATATTCATGAGTTTTTTATTTTCCTCAGACTGTCTCACGTCGTTGCCTGTTTTCGCTGCTTTGCACATTTTGTGGTGCATATAAATGCGGCTCGCTTGGCAGCTGACCCACTGACAGATTCACTGACCCACTGACTGACTGACTGACTGACTGACTTGACTGACTGACTGGCGAACCCGGAATCGTTGCATTTCGTCTGGTTTATTTGCTTGCATGCCAAATGATTGTGTAAACAAACAAAATGTTTGGTTAATTTTGCGGGTTTTTGTTTAATTTTGAGCGATTTTTATGGTCTGCTGCAGCTTGCCACAAATGTGGCAGCCACTAATTCATAGCGGTTGCATTTTGCATTTACTTGTATACGTTTTTTCCAATTTTTTTTTTTCATTATATAATTTCAAGCACAGCACGTGCGGGACAAGGTTCAAGGACATGACCAACTCGGGCAACATGCCGGGCATCTTCACGTGGCGACATGTCGAAGACATGCCCGGGGTATTAAGACTGTGGCCGGGATTAGCCGCAGGAATAACACAACATATTGGCAAGGAATGTATTTAGCAGCGAGTGCCTTTTACTTTTGTGCGTGTCCTGCGTAGCAAATGTGGCACAATTACAATCCCCACCCCCACCGCTTCCCCTCTTGACAGCTGTGTACCCTGCTTTGGTGTCTAATGAGGCATGACCAGGTCGAAAAATGTCATGAATAAATTAACGCACTCAACCAAAACCTTTAAAAGCAATTGCAGCAAATCGAATCGAATACAACAATATTCAATTAACTATACACACGAATATCGAATATTTAATACTAAATACCAAATTTCTTATATCGTATATTGTATTTGTTATCATTGAGTAATTACTGTAGCAGTTACAAATGACATGCCACACGGCAGCAAGCGACTAATTAGTGATGTGTTCTTCGAAATTAGCCACAGATTAGATTCAATACGATTTGCCAGTGGGGTCGGTTATTGATTTGAATGAATGCTTAACAGGTACTCGACTGAAGAATACCTCAGATTACGATTAGCATGAAGAAGAGATCTGATTCTTACAAACACATAATAATTGTTGTCCGATTCTAAAGAAATTATAATACAATCGACAAAGGTTTAGTCAGAAGAGCTCAATATCAAGATGATTTGATGAAACCAGCTTTTAAATCTAGCTAAGTCTTTATGCCGACAAAGGTTTAGTCAGAAGAGCTCAATATCTGGATGATTTGATGAAACCAGCTTTTAAATCTAGCTGGCTCTTTATAATGCAGATGCTGTTCGGGCTGTCCGCCACAGATGCCTGCGGCAGACTCTGACATTTACATTTATAAAATTTTCTGTTACCCTTTTCACAGGGTATTCAAAGTTTATCTGTAGTTGTCGTTTTGCTTACTTTGATATATTGTTCAGGTAAATGCTTTGTTACAAATTCCAAGAGCATGTAAATGCTGGCAGCTTTGCCAACTTTTCGTCCGAATCGATGTAAATGAAGTTAGCGCAACTTTGAACGCCATTTTCGACAGTTCGAATCCACATCATATAAGGCCCTAGCTCAAGTCTGCACATAAACTTTGTGTGTTAACTAATTGCTGCCAGAGACCGCAAGGAGGAGCCGCCCTCCCCCTCCCCTTGACAAAAATGTTATGGTACCTGTTCTTGCCACAAAGCCGCAGCTAAAAGTGAAAGCTGCGCAAATGCATTTCGGTTTTTTATCTCTGTATATTAAATTTGGCAAACTAATTTACTAGCTCATTACGTATACTTAATAATTTATCAAATTCATAGTAAGCATACGCCAAGCTGGCCGCAAGAGTGAAGCGCACTTCATGGCACACTAACCCGCACACTCACTCACACACACACACAACTACACACAACCACACACACACACACACTGACACAGCTGCCATGAACAATGGCAGACAGTGAACCACAACAGAAACCACCGAAAAACGGACTAACATACACGTAAAAGCACGTCAAATGTGTTGTGGACTATGTTGGGGGAAAAGGGGGGGGGGCAAGTGGGGGCGGGGGGTTGGTGGCAAGTGTTCGGCTCGTGTGCATCAAAATTAAATAATTAAACGCTCCGTTGTTGGGCGGCGACTGCAACATATGAATAAACCAAATCCAGGCAAAAGTCAGAACTATTTAAGGGCCCAAGTCAGAAGCCGACCAAGTGCTCAAAATGCGCCCAGCAAGCAGATACCCTGTAGCCAGCAAAGAGTCGTAAAATGGTGGGAAGGGAGGGCAGTTCGGTATGCTGGACGTTAATTTATAAACAACTTTGTGTGGCCTTTAGTATCTCAGAGATGTGCTTAAAAGAACAAAACTCAAGATCGATAGCACCCAGCAAGCAGATACCCTGTATCCAGCGATGACTCGGGAGAGAGGGGAGATATGAGAAAGTATGGAAAAGTTATTGATGAGCTGGATATGCTGGACGTTAATTTATAAACAACTTTGTGTGGCTATAAGTATCTCAGAGATGTGCTTAAAAGTACAAAACTCAAGATCGATAGCGCCTAGATACCCTGTATCCAGCGATGACTCGGGAGAGAGGGGAGATATGGGGAAGTATCGAAAAATTATTGTAGATTTGCGAATGCTCTACGTGAACATAGAAACAATTTTGTGTCAGTCTAGCTCTTTGTATCTGAGAGATATGCTCAACAGAACAAGACTCAAGATCGATATGTATCGATTTTGGGAAAACGTATTATATGAAAGTAAATTAAACTGGATATGCATATTATATACGATAACTTATAGGACTTAAATGGGTGCTAATCCTAGGGATAGACAGGCTGTCAAGGCTAGCAAGAAGAATATGTTCCTTTTCTGCATACATTTGCACAACAACAAATAAACTCTTTTGCTCACTTTGGGTACAGGGTATAAGAGGAGAATGAGTATTAATGTGCGGCTTTTGCATACCTGTTTAGTTGGCTGCCGTGGCAGGTGCCGGCACGTCTGACGCCTCTAAGTATGCAGCGTTATCTCTGCTCCTGCTCCCGCTCCCGCTCCTGCTCCTGCTCCCGCTACTGCTACTGCTGCTGCTACTGCTGCTGCTGCTCCTCCTCTTGCTGCTGCTCTTCCTCTTGCTGCTGCTCTTGTTGGTTGGGCTGATTATTTATTTGTTCATTTTGTATGCATTGAAGTACAACAAGGGGCTGGCATCGGGCCTTGCAACATTTGTTTTGCTTTGCTGCACGGCAACACAAATGAAATGCGCGTTTAAATGAAAAATATCTCAAATAATTATAATAAATACTTTTTGCAACTCCCCCGCTTCCTGCCCTGCCCCCCCCCCCCCCCCCCCTCTCCCCCCTCTCTGCGCCCCATTTGCCTGTCAAGCCGAGTGTTTTTCCTTATTTGTTTCTTTTTGTTTGTTTTGGGTCTGCGCAAAAGAAGGACTTGGCACAAAATGCGCTAAAAAACTTCCCTTTTCACACACACACTCACACGCACACTCTGCTGTTGAAAAGGAAAATTTAAATTAAACTGATTTGTTGCTGTTGTCGCTTCAATATTCGCTGCTGCTGTTGCTGCTGCTGCTGCCTTCTGCTTGACAGCTTTTGTATGCTTTTTTGTGGTTTTTAATTTTTCATATTTGGAATTTCTTGTATTTTGCATTGTAAATTGTAAATGCCAGCTGCAAAACAGTTAACGCGCATTTTAACAGCATTTTTTGTGTGTGTGTGTGAAATAACCCGAAATGCAACGGTCTAAGCCGCGGCTTTTCTATATTAATCATACGCAACGTTGCACGCCTCACACACACACACACGCGCACACCTAATTGCCCGCGGGGCGCCACAAATATGCAAATCAAATTAATTTGTTGCTTATTAGTTTGACCCACTGTCAACTCAAATTGCCCGAAGCGCGGGGGGTGGGGTGGGCGTGTCACGGGCGAGCCTGACACCAAATTTGCTGCAATTTGCATGCGAAATGCTGGTTGCAATAACATTAAATGCCAGACAGACGAGCGTAGCAAATTATTGTTTTTCGCAATTGTTGTTGCTGCTGTTGTTGTGTTGGATCATAAACACGCCATACGCCCATCAATATGTGGCACGCCCCGCCCCCGTCCCGCCACCGCCCACACGTGGGCAATCAGGCGCCAGCATTCAAAGCGAAATCAACGCAAATTGAAGCGAAATTAAAAATGCAAAACATAGCGAAAAGCAGCAACAACAAACAAGATTTAAAAAAACCAACATACACACAAATCAAATGGAGAATCGAGAGAATTGGATACTGAGAATCGAGTCATTTGTTGGTTTTGATTTCGCGCCCGCGCCAAATGAAGCGCCAAATTGGAAAATAATACAAAATAAAATGGAAAGCAAAAAGAGAAAAATTGAAAAAAAAAAAAATATTGTGAAACAATTTGTTGTCTTTGTTATTATTGTTGTTGTTGCTGCCACTTGAGGCGGAAGTGCGCCTCGCTAACAACAATGCCGCAGAACCTTAGAGGATGCAGCAGCAGAGACAGCCGGATAAAGCAAAGCAAATCGACGGGCAGGCTACGGGGTATGGCGCGGAAGGGGGGGAGGGGGGGGGGCTATGGGTTTGCTTGAGCTGCCATTGTTATGACTGCTGTAATACGCTTTTGCGAGGAGATTACAATGTCTGATTACTTTGTTATTAATAAATACAAAAGCGTGCCACACACACACACCCAAACACAACAAATCACACACACACACGCACGCACACATACATATGGGGCCGCGGGCAACGGCGCGTATACGCGCTCTCATTATCTGTTCTATGTGGCTGATGTTTATTAATAAACTGTGCCACAATACAATACACACACACACACACACTCACACACACAGGCAGACAGCAGGTACAACAAAAGCAACAACTGTAGACACAGGTAAATGCAGTTTTGTTGCCAATGTAAATACACAAATAACAAAATGTATTCAATTTCTGAGCCATAAACATGCTGTTTGCGGTTGTTTCTGTTTGTTGTCATTGTTGTTGTTGTCGTTGAGCCAAAATTTCTGGAGATATGCGTATTTAATGTAACATTTAATTTGATTTGCTTTCGCAAACATTTTGCACAATTTAATTGCATTTTAATTGCATTTGCGAAAGTCGGAATGGGGCATTTGTTCAAGTTTCATTTTAATTGAGCGTAAAATTATTATTTTTATTTTGCTTTATGCACCTTTATTTTTGTTTTATGTGTTTTTTTCAATTCAGTTATGTTTAATATTTTTAATGAGGCGTAATTCAATTAAATCAAATGTATTTTCTATGCTGATTTCATGTTTCGCGTTAATTCGTTTGAAATTAATATTTTGTTTTTGATTTTCGCTTCCATTTAATTTAGTTAAGTCCCATGTATTATATTATTGTTTGCAAATAAATTGGATTATTTTGTGCCAATTAAAACAAATATTTTCCTTGGTGCATTGTTTTTGGTTTGGTTTTCATTTAATTTGGTTTTCTCTTATTTGAATTAACTACGAACTGTGTATATGAATTGGTTTGTTTGCATTCAAAAATGACGGCAATTTTCTATATATTTTCTCTTATTTGATTTTCATTTCAATTTAATTTTCTCTTTCATATAATATTTAAGTTCCATGCTTTTCATTCAGATAGGCTGCCTTCAGTTAAATTATGTTGTATTATATTTTCCACAGTGAATTTGTGTGTTAGGTTTTAGTTTAGCATTTCTGTTTCTTGATTTTGTATTATTTTATTTAAACAATTTTAAAATTTCTTTAAGAAATAGTTTCTTCAATTTATGGTTTACTTTTCCACATATTATTTAATCTTTTCCATACTCTACTCTTTGTAACATTTCCTTTTTTTAGTTCATTATAATTTCCTTTTATATGTCATCAATCTTCATTTATGCAGTTAAATATGATTTTGCGTTGTCAATATATATGAATTAATTTGAACTTGAATCGATTTATAAGCTTTATTCTCGATCAGTTTTTATTTTTGGCATGTCAACTGTTTATTTACACCTTTTTGACTGAATGACTTCTTAAGGTTTTACTTTTGTTTGATACCTTTTTCAAATGTGCCCCGAAACGATAAGTTTTCACTATTCACAACGTTTTTCTCGATCTCGCTTGGTTTTTTCGGCTTGGTTCGCATTCGCATTCGGCCACGTTGAAACCGCAACTGACTTGAATTTTCCGACGCAACGGCCTTTTATGCGCTTTTCCTGTCGGCTTCGTTGAATATTGACGACGAAGCTTTCAGTTAAAGCTTTTCCGTTTCAATTTTCCACATTCAACGTGGGGCACATTCAATGCGACTCTTGCGACTGTTTACAGGTGTTTGTTTTGGCTCCTTGGCAGGGCTGTCGTTAAAGCTGTTTTTTTTTTCCTTTTAAATTGGGGTGCTCTTTCTTTTTTTTGGGTGTTCTTCTTTTTTTTGTTTTTTTTTGCTTTTGGTTACGGGTCGCTAACCGCAACATTTGTTGGCCGTAATGGCGCTTGGCTGTTGCAGGCAACTGTTGCCACTTGTTGCTTGGCTTTCAACTCGGCCGAAAGCGGGGCAAGCAAATTGTCAGCCAATTTATAAAGTTTGATTTTCGATTCTTACCACATTTATAAATAATTCAAGAGCAAAAGCATGATATGGCCATTCATGTTTATGTTTTTGGCAAGCATATTAAAGCCAAAAGGCAGCTTTTATTTTTTGGCTCGAAGCTTAATACCCTGACAAAAAGTTACTACCAATTATATTTGGAGTATTCAAAGTTGATAAATTATGAAAAACTTTAGAAAATCAGGAAATTCGCATTCATTGTAAGCAAAGGAGGAGGAGAATCATAATAATAATCAAATATAAAAAGAATAGTAATAGCATTACTAATGAAAATATCAATACAATAAATATTAATTAAAAGGCTTAATACAATTATTTATACAAAACTGAATTTCTAACACACTTTTTTACTCAGATACTTATAGGATATATACGTGCGATCCGTTTCAAAATAACTCGAACACAAACGTGACAAACTCAACGACAAATTCAACGCATCCGCTGCCAACGGACGACAACATTTAAAGCGTTTGAAAAATTAATGAAACAATTGGAAAATTGCTGCATTATTGACAGAGGGAAGACATAATGCCGAGAACTTCGAACTTGCCTAATCAAAATAAGTGTATGCGGGCGGGGGTAGAGGCAATAAAAATAAAAAAAAAACAATAAGAAGGACTACGATGTGTCAACAAGGCGCACAGGCAGACGTCCTGTGACAGCGCAAGGATTGCAAAGTGTAGCAAGACAAATCAATTGTGAAGCCACATGCGAAAGGACAAGCAAGGACGGCGGAAATGATGAGGCATCGGCAAGGCGGCGGACGCCGCTAAAAAGGACGATGATGTTGAGAAATGGAGCATGTTGCTGAAAGAGTTTTTATACCCTATTATGATGCTGCCACGAAATCTTTAACGGAGCAAATGTTGCGACCGAATAAAGTATATATAATCCTAATCGGTATCAACAGTCTAGTATTGATATAGACATGTCCGTCCATCTGTCTCTCAGTTTTGAGGCAATCGTCATGAAATTTGTACCTACAGTACATACTTCGAAGTCGGCTAGATAGGAGTTATATATGCTAACTATATATAGCTTGTGTTTAAACAATTTTTTTGTGCCCAAGGCATATTGACTTATTAGTTTATATGGCTTCTATAGCCACAAACGGTCGCAAAGAAATCTCTGCTTATGAGTCACATCTCTAGAAGGGTATTTAACTCTCGCTATGCCAAAGAAAGGCTTCCATAATTTTTTTTTGTGTTTTGTGTGCCTTGTCGTGTGGCAAACAGAATGAAAACATTTTTCTAATTTCCTGTCATCAATATCAAATGAAATGTTCTAACGCACACATAAATATCCATCGGCAGCAGCCCTTCTCTCTCTCTCTCTCTCTCTCTCTCTCTGTGCCGAGCTAGAGACAGCCATCTAATTGAGTTGTTTGCGAGTGTTGCGTATCAATAGAAAATTCCTTTATTACTGTGTGCGTGTGTATAAATAAACAACAAATGCCGGTTAACAAAATGCGTAGAGTCCACTTAAAAGCGCAGCCGCCTGATCGCGCGATAATGATAGCCATCGTCCAGCAGAGCGGCGGACTCCTCGCTTTCGGGCAGCTCCTCGGCGACGACCGCATTGTCATCGAGGGGCGGCAAATAGGCCTCGACGGGCGCAGTTGTGGGCGTCAGGTCGGGTATGATGTCGGGCGTGGCATAATGATAGCCGTCCGCGTGCAGCACGCCGGCAGGCTCCACAATATTCTCGTGCGTTTCGGGCTCCACAACAGGTGCTTCGGTTTCCACAGCTGCGGGCTGCTCCGTGGTGGGTATGGTGGGCACCTGGGCCTCTGTTGTCGGCAACTCTGTGGTGCTAGTTGTTGTGGCTGGTGCTGCCTCAGTTGTTGACTCGCTTAGCTGTTCGAGGGGCGCGGGCGGCAGGTACTCGTTGCCCGGCTGCACTGCCTCCACAGGTGGCAGGTAATCACGAGGTGGGTTCAACACGTGCGGCAGGCTGGCCGCATGCTGCTCCACGGGCGGCAGGTAATCGCGACTAGGCAGCGGCGGCAGCACCACAGGCGGCAGGTACTCCAGCGGCAGGTGTGAGACATCGCGACGCGGCCGCAACGCTGCAGCATCCACGCTGACAGCTGCCACAAGCAGCAGCAGCAGCTGCAGCAGCATCAGGCCAAGGTTTTGGGCTTGTGTTTTGGTATTCAACTGCAGACAATTGAAAAGGCGGCTTTGATCTAGCTCTGAGCTGGAAATTTCCCCAAATTATAATTGAACTTACCATATTTGTGACTCAAGTTGTGGCTGGGCCTGTGGGTTGTTGCGTTATGCTGTGCGTTTTTGAAATCTCTGTGGCTATTTATAAGAAAAATTAGCAAGCGATTGCCAAGAAGCGCCACGTTCGATCCGAACACGAACTCGAGCTATCGAACCGGAATCTCAATTAAATATGCGTTTCAGTTTCTATTTTGTTGTTGTTGCTCTGTTTGATTGCATCAAAAACATTTAGCGCGACGACACCTTCCGCAACAGTGTTGCCACTTAAGTCAAATTATGGCTATAACTAAAGCTGAATAGCTAAAAATTCAGCTTGAAATGTGCGCAAATATATAATTGTTTGTGCATCTTCAAAGAATGTTTTGTAAAAGACAGCGAAAGGAAAATTTTGATCAATATTGATCATTTATACCTTTAGCATATTTAAATGATCAATATTGATCATTTATACCTTTAGCATATTTATAGCTAACTTAAATTTTGTTTAGCCTTTTTTAATTTTTTGTGACAATATGAATTTTTAGGCATATTTTTGGCTAGCATAAGTTTTGACATATTTCTAGTTGGCTTTAAGATATGTTTAGCCACATTTTACAGGCTTTTTCATGCCAGTTTGGCAATTCTAGCATATTTAAACTAACTTTTCGTTGATTGAAATTGAACAATTGAAAACATTGGCAACACCGAAAGCCGAGCTGAATACCCAAAGCTTAATAAAAACGAGAAGGAAGGGCTATCTTCGGCACGCCGAAGATTTAATACCCTTGCAGACCCAACCTTTTCATAATGCTCATAGTGCTTTGCCCGTATCTAAGAAGTACAGGGAAATAGTTAATGACAGTTAATTAACCGAGTATGGTTAAAATGTCTTAAAAAACAAAAAAGTTTTCCATACAACAACTTAATTTCGACCGATCGTTCCTATGGCAGCTATATGATATAGTTGTCCGATCTTAATAGGATTTTGCATATATATGGGGGGCATAGTAAAAATAATAAATATCAAGTTTGGTCAAGATATCTTGACAAAAAAAAAATTTCCATACAAAAACTTAATTTTCGACCGATCGTTCCTATGGCAGCTATATGATATAGTTTCCCGATCTTAATAGAATTTTGCATATATATGGGGAGCTTAGTTAAACTAATAAATACCGAGTTTGGTCAAGATATCTTGAAACACAAAAAATTTTCCATACAAAAACTTAATTTTCGACCGATCTTTCCTATGGCAGCTATATGATATAGTTGTCCGATCTTAATAGAATTTTGCATATATATGGGGAGCTTAGTTAAACTAATAAATACCGAGTTTGGTCAAGATATCTTGAAACACAAAAAATTTTCCATACAAAAACTTAATTTTCGACCGATCTTTCCTATGGCAGCTATATGATATAGTTGTCCGATCTTAATAGGATTTTGCATATATATGGGGAGCGGAGTAAAACTAATAAGTACCGAGTTTGGTCAAGATATCTTGAAAAACATAAAAATTTTCCATACAAAAACTTAATTTTCGACCGATTGTTCCTATGGCAGCTATATGATATAGTTGCCCGATCCGAAAAGAATTTTGCATATATATGGGGAGCTTAGTAAAACTAATAAGTACCGAGTTTGGTCAAGATATCTTGAAAAACATAAAAATTTTCCATACAAAAACTTAATTTTCGACCGATTGTTCCTATGGCAGCTATATGATATAGTTGTCCGATCTTAATAGAATTTTGCATATATATGGGGAACGTAGTAAAACTAATAAATACCAAGTTTAGTAAAGATAACTTTATAAACAAAAATGTTTTTCATACAAGAACCTACTTTTCGACCGATCGTTCCTATGGCAGCTATATGATATAGTGGTCCGATCCAGCTGGTTTTGACATATGAGCTGCGTGCAACAGAAAGAGGGACTTCTGCAAAGTTTCATAAAGATAGCTTTAAAACTGAGAGACTAGTTCGCATAGAAACAGACAGACGGACAGACGGACAGACGGACAGACGGACAGACGGACATGGCTATATCAACTCGGCTGTTGATACTGATCAAGAATATATATACTTTATGGGGTCGGAGATGTCTCCTTCTATGCGTTACACATTTCACGACAAAATTATAATACCCTCTGCAAGGGTATAAAAAATAACCAACAATGTTTAGTTGGGAATTTTAAATTAAATTCAGATTGATAAGGGATAGGTTAGGCGAAGTTGGAACTTTCGATTCCAAATCGGAACAAATTTTACAGTAAATTTCGTGGTGAGTGAACGAAAAAATGTTTGCTCAATTGCAAATTTGATCCAGCAATTCACGCATATTTTAAACTAACTTTTAAGACCCTTTTAACAATTTTTTTTTTGATGCTCGTTTAGCAATTTTAGCATATTTTGAGCTAACTTTTTGATTTGTTTAGCCAGTGCAGCAAATTTTTTGTATCAATATAGCTATTTTCGGCTCTTTTAGCATATGCAAGCCAACTTTAAAATTTGTTAACCACTTTTAGTAAAATCATATGACAATGTAGATACACAAGCATATTTGCAGCTCTTTTGGCTAATTTTTAACTAAGCTTAGTCACTTCTAGCCATTTTTTGTTGTCAATATAGCCTTTTTTGACTCTGTCCGGCAACACTGTTACGCATCAGTCAAGGCGCTATGTTAGCTAACTTTAACAATTTTTAGCCACGTTATATCATTTGTCAATACATACGCATATTTGCCGCTCTTTTACAACAATTTGTAATTAAGCTTAGTCACTTCTAGCCATTTTTTGTTGTCAATATAGCTTTTTTAGACTCTATCCGGCAACACTGTTCCGCATCGGCTTAGGCGCTATGTTAGCTAACCACGTAATATCATATGTCAATACAGATACATAAGCATATTTTCAGCTCTTTTACCAAATTTTTAATTAAGCTTAGTCCCTTCTAGCCACTTTTGTGTCAATATGGCCTTTTCTGACTCTCAAACTCCGGCAACACTGTGCCGCATCGGTTTCGGCGCTATCTTCAGACCTGTTGCAACTGGTTGGAGCCAACAGATCTGTTTGTTTGATGTTCGTTTCGCAGCTAAAATCGGCTCAATGGCATGGTCATTGGCATCTCTATGACTTGATGGGGCACTTCTTGAGCTTTGCCAACTGTTTATCTGTTTATCTATTTATCTTTTGCTCTGTTTGTTTGTTTGCTCGAGCTGAAGAATATTTCGCACTCAATTTAAAAATCTGTCAATATTATACATATACCATAATTTTGTTCCTCGTTCACATTCTACAAACACAACTTTGAAGACCGTAACTGAAACTGAAACCGAAACGCTTAAGATAAATTCAATGTCCCGCAAACAAATCAATTTCAATGTCAAATGTAATTTTTTATTTTTTTATTGTATTTTTGTTTGTCTGCAAGGCCCCATAATTACAAGTTCAAGATGATGCAGCACTTCTGGCACTGTGGGTCAATACTGGCACGACCCTCTGCCGCGTCTGCCGCTGCATCATGACGTGGCAATTAAAAAGTTATCAGACACATGCGGCACGCTGACGCTGGCTAAGCGGCTTAGCGCCAGCACCTCATACAAAGAAAAGTGAAAAACCAAAATCAAAGCTCAAGAAAATTATAGAAAATAGTACGGGCGGACAGAGCGGAGCGGAGCACAGTCCAGGCAATGCACACAATTTCAATCGAATGCAATAAACCAAGCTTAGCTGTCGCAAATTTTGCTCATACAAATATTATTCCTGAATAAACCACCCACAGCCACACACACTCACACACACTCACTCACACACACATTTAACATATATATCTATAAAGCGCCTTTATCTTTGTCTGATTTCCGCAATTTTCAGCGTGTGGCTGACAAACAAACGCGCGCGAGCAAAAAATAAAACTCCCAAAAGTAAGGCCAAAAAAAATTTTATAAAAAACCCAAACGAAATCAAAAGCATATATACAATTTTTTCAGCGTGCCAAGAGCAACACGAGCGCCCTCCCCCCCCCCTTCTGCCTTCCCCCAACCACCATCCCCCCATCGGCCCACGCATTCGGTCCGCAAATGCTCACATTTCCTGCAGAGCTCACAAAATACTCAAATTCAATGTAATTTCTTCCTTTTCTACAGTTTTTTTTTTATTTTACCGGATTAGCAAAAATTGAAAAAGGTTGGCAACACCGAAACCCGAGCACGAATGCCCAACGCTTAATAGAAAATATACATAAAATGTTTAGTTGGGAATTTTAAACAAAATAAGCGGCAATGCAGATTGATAAAGGCTGCGCCAGGGAAGGTTGGGAGCGAGGTTGGAACTTTTGATTCCAAATCGAAACGAGTTTTAAAATAAATTTCGTGATGGTTGAACGAAAAAATGTTTGCTCAATTGCAACTGTGACCACGCGAACAACAGCAAAAAAAAGAAACGACAAATATATGCAATTGAGAGAGTGAGAGAGAAGGGTAAAGAGAGAGGGAGAGAGAGGGGGGGGATGCACATTGACATGGGAAACGCACGCAGTTCGGATTGCATCCACTTTGTAGGCAAACAAGGACATGCGAGTCACTAGACAAATTTGCATACGAAAAAAAAAACGTTATTTACATATATTTCCAACAGTTACCAGATGAATAAAAACAGGCATATTATAGTCGAGAGTGCGTTTCTGTGAAGAAAAAAATAACGCAAACCAATCAAAGTATCAAAATGTTGACTTATAATTCTCCTGAATTCCATTAACCGGAGCGCCTCCAACTTTTATTTGGAAAGAAAAAATTAAACTTTAACTGTCATTTTGTGATTTCTTAATATTAATCCAAAATATCAATAAAATTACGTTTGGTAGCAATTATTTAAGATATTTATATAAATATAAATAAAATCATTCAATGGCTTTTATTTTGTAACGCAAATTATAAAAGTCATCGACATTTGTCACAGAGAGTCAAAGTATATAAAATCTAGATCAGGAATGAATAAAACAAGTCAAATATTTGTAATCTATTGTTCACGGTTTCAATTATATTTATCATTTCAATGCTTTGAATTATCCCCATCATAATCGATAGCAACTTTATTATGCAATAATTATTTTAGATTGTGCATCTCAAAAATTATTATTTTGTAAATATGTTTTTTAACTATTTTGAATATTATTTTAACTTAATAATTTCAAATTTAAAGTTTGACAGTTTCATCAGGTTCGATCGCCGTTTTATCATGATTTACCTCAATTATTTTTGATTGTGCAGCTAAAACTTATTACATGCTTTTTAAACATTTTGTGAAAAATGTATTTTTTTTTTTACTCTTTTTAGTTAGTAGAAGCCTCAATTTAAAGGCAAATTTCATGTGAAAGTTGACTAAGAAATTATACAATCCCCAATTCCATAATATATAGCCTATGTAGAGTTCAAAGATAACTTTGACAGAATCTGAAGCGAGTCACTTGCCTGATGCCATTTCAGTCGAGGTTTACTCTCTAAATTGCTTTGATTAAATTTAATATATACTTCTGAAAAGCGTATATATTGAAATTATTTGATTTATGCACTCTATAGGTAATAATTTAACTGATTCCTGCATCGAATCAAACACTCTGCTACCTTTTAGCGCTAACTCCGAATGATTTGCGTGGATGTCAAAGAGCACACGCGCGCGGTGTGCTGCAGGTGTGGAAATGTTAGTCGATGGCAAATGTAATCACTTCATAAAATATGCAACAGTTAAGTGGGGAGGGGGGGAGCACAAACAACCAACAAACAGGCAGCAAATTATACGCAGTTCACGTGACTGTCACTTTAGCACATTACGCTCCAATTACGTGTGGGACAAGAGCGAGGGGGGGCAAACGCAGCAGGACTGTCGTGGCAGGACTTAAATCTGTGGCATGTGCACATGTGTGTGTGTGTGTGTGTGTGCATCGCTTTCTGCATAATAAAATCAGTCGCTACTTGTCGCCCGGCCCGACTGTGGCTTTGCCTCCCCCTTGCCCGCAATCCTTTGCAGATCCTTAAGCTGCCACAAAGGGACAGAAAATGCAATGCATACTAAGCAACGACAAGCGCTGTGTGTTCAGTTATGCAACAGGCAACGTGCAATATGCGGCAGCAACAGCTGCATGTGCCGCATTCTGAGCTTAGGCAAAGCAATTTGCGCGCCCGGCAAAAGCCAAGTCAAAGCACGCTACCAAAATTTAATTACAACTTGAAGGTATTCGCTTTGCGTAAACCCAACTCCCCCCACAAAAAAAAAAGAAAGAAAAACGAAAATTGCAAACGATTGCAACCGATTCGAAAATACACTGTTTGAAAGGATTCTTCTTAATTATTAAGCTACCATGGCAAGGCCCACAAAGTTAGAAAGCAGTTCAGTTCATGTACCTAGTTTATTATAGGTATAATTTTGGGTCTATTCAACCGCTTTTTGATCAACTGATTTAAAGTTTGGTTTATAACCAAAACTACTCATTAAGAGGATGTTCGAGCTCGAACCTGTTCGATATCAAACCTAGTTGGCAGCCTAGGATTACAGATGTATATACGAAACAAATATACTCCAATTTACTTGGCAAAGAGAGCATAAAAAGGGACTGAAGCTATCCTCGTTCGGGATTATTTATTATATTTCAGTTGCTGCTGATTTGCCGCGTTTCCCTTTCTGGGAAGCCTTCGTCCATTGTCAAAGTCAATTTAATTGTCTCAATTACGCGCTAAACGCTATCAACAACTTTCAACGCGTCGTCCGTTAAGCCCGAACAGTAGGTAAGTCCCAAATCAAGCCAAGGTCAAGACAAATGAGCGGTAAGCGCGGAGCGACCGGGCGGCTGGTCGGCTGCCTTCATTGTGGCATTCCTGGCGCAGGGCGACTTAATAATCAACTGACTTACTGAAAAGTTAACACAATTTTGTGGCAACTTCAAAAGTCTGCCACAACTCTTTGGGAAGCGACACCCCGCTAGCCCCAGCTCGGGCATTGTTGTTGCCGCCCAGAAACATTTTCACGCACAGTTGAATGCACTTTTGTGCGCTCGTCAAGACAAAAAACATCTTGAGAGAATTAGGAAAATTTTGACGTAAAGCGGCGTGAAAATGCGCAGGTGTTACGGCTCGCAGACTTTGTGCCACCCTGTGCACACAGGGTGGCATGCCCCACAATATATATGTATGACTACATCGAAACTTTAGTTGAGCTTCGAAATTGGGCGCATTAGCTGCTCTGTGCTATGCGGCGTATACGTAATTTACGCGCGGCATAATTAAAAAGCAACGCGCACACAATACATCTACGCTGTCATTTTAATAATTTTACAGTTATTTGAGCAATATTTTCAGCGACAAATAATCAAAAAGGAACTAATAACTTTGACACACCGAAGTTAAAACACCCTTGTGGAGCTTTTTTCTGATCGATTGTTTCTATAGAAGCTATATGATATGGTATACCGATTTGATAGGCCTTTGTAGGGATATAGATATGTTAAGGAAGAATAATAAAGATCATAATTACTGTGTTTGAACAACATATTTGGGAAAACATAAAAGTTTAGCATACCAAACTCTTTAAGAACCGATTCTTCCTTTAGAGATTATAATATAGTAGTCTAATCTTGATAATAGTTTGTTAATATCTAAGCAGCATAGTAAAACTGATGAATGCCAAGCTTGGTCAAGATATCTATAAAAATAAAGAAAATAATACTTTATGTTTCGTTCGATAGTTCCTATGGCACCTCTATGTTATAGTCATATATACTATCTAGATTGACCTATGAAAAGAACTCTGAGGAACAGACAGGCAGGCAGAAGGATATGCTTATATCGACTCATCTGTTTATACTTAAGTAATCTAAATATAAATATACTTAATGAGTCTAAGGACGTCTCCCTCTAAGCATTACACATTTCAACTAATTCCACCCTCTATAAGAGTATAAAAATGCGCTCTAACCTAAAACTGAGCAACGCACGTAAATTTTTCATAATCAGCAGCTGGGCTTAAAGTATGATGTGGCCAGGGTTAGGGGAAAAGTTGGTTTGACGGTGGCCGTCAACAAAATATTTTGCTTTGCATATAGAGGAAATTGTACAAATATTGAACGGATATAGCCTGCGGCTTTGGTAACCCGATTGCCACGAGCTGACAGCAGGCGGAAGAGGTTGCGGGGCGGGCGATCGTGCCCAAAAGCCGCTTAGATTGACTCAACAGGCAGGCGGGGAAAGGACACGATGTGTGCTTGTTGTATGTACGAGTGTGTGTGTGTGCGTGTGTTTGTATTGTGTATATGTGGATGTGTGTGTGTGTGTGTGAGCGCTTGGCCACAAAACTTGCTCATTTCACTCCTTTAAGCTGCTAAAGCTACGGTGAGGGTCGAATGTGCGTGCATGTGTGTAAGTGTGTGTGTGTGTGTGTGTGGGTGTGTGTGTTTGAGTGTGTTATGGGTGTTAATGCTAACGGTTGACGTTTATAATTTTACACCAAAACTAATTATATTAACATGAGAGGCAGCCGCGTTCAACAGAATCAGTTTATGTAATGCATATGTAAGTGCGCTCAGCGTGTGTGTGTGTGTATATTATGTTGTGTGTGTGTGCGTTCTGTTTGTGTGTGTGTGTGATTGCGCTTTTGCTGCTATATAATAACAACAATGGCACTTGGATTGTAATTTCCAATTAAGCTCAATTTAATGCGCAGCGAGGCGAACAGCAAGCACAAAGAACTGAAACTGAAATTGGACTCAAACATGAGTCCTGGCGGGCTTGTGAACAGGAACAGGACATAACACAACACAAGGACAACAGCTACAGCTACAGCAATGGCAACGGCAACGGCAACGGCAACTAGAAGACAACAATTGCCAGCCAATGGCCATTTATCTATAGTATACAAGTATTTATTGTATTGTTTTGTTTGAGTGTGGCAAAAGTTAATTACACAGCTAGAAATGTGCACAAAAATAGCTGAAGGCTAAAAAGTGGGACATGAGGAAACTGTGACAGGACTGAAGCGCCCTGTGTGCAGTCAGCAGGCACCCTGTAGTTGAAAAGCTGTACAATTGATCTGGATGAATTGTCGTTAATAAACAGGTTCATTCCCTGGACACCCTGCGATCGTTATTTGTGCAGTTAAGAAGCTGAAGCACCCTGTATGCTGTCAGCATGCACCCTGTTGCTGAAATGCATTACAATTGATCAGAATAGGTGCAACCCTGTGGTCGTTACTTGTGTAGTTTTTAAGCTGTAGCACCCTGTGTACAGTCAGCCTATATCCTGTGATCGCCATTAATGTAAGCGCGAAGCTGCAGCTTACATGAAACTTTTAAAATTAAGCAGAATAGTTACAAGGTGTGCATTTACACTATGTTAGACAGGCCGAAGCACCCTGTACGGCTCCTGTGCTCGTCCTTTGAGTGCAGTGTAACCAACCTGTAGCCACGCCTTTATCAAAAACTGAGAAAATCAAAAATAAATCAACTAGCAGTAAGTACAGCAGTTACACGTGTAGTAAGCAAACCAATGCGGCCTTTAAACACCCTGTATTGCTGTAGTCGCCCTGTGACCAACCAGCAGGCACCCTGTACCCAGGCTGAAAGCACCCTAAGCAGAAAAGAACTAAATAGAACTTTAAAACGTAATCCGATTGTAATTGAAGCCACGCCGCAAAACAGGGCACACCCTGTTTTAAGGTGAGCACCCTGTAGGCAGCTATTTATAAGCATACGTCAGTTTGCAAACTAATTAAATCGACAACTGCTGCTTGGATACAATTTTAATTGAAAGCCATTTGGCTACTAACAACAACTACAACAACAAAACAAACACGTCGATAGACAAACAAATAAACAGGAGTTGCGCGTCCTTCGATTCTCGAGAGCGTTCGCCGAATATCCTGTGTGTTTGCACTCGGTGTCCTTTTGAAATTGAATGCGAGTCAACGCCACACGAAACTCATTTAAGCGACACGACTTTTGTTGTTGCCTTCGCATATTGTTGTAGCTGTCTGTAGTGGAACAATTATTTCATATTAAGTATTAAAAAGTTGCCACACGACAGCACAAAAAAGTGACTCAGTGGAAGGTGCCGGACTAGGCAATACCCTATACCTTCCAGCAAGTGTGCTGATATACATTAACAAATATCTTTATACAAAAAATAAATATAATAAAATATACGTATACATCAGCAACAATTTTAAGATGAACTTGCCCAAAACGTAAAATATTGTGGATCCAAATTTTGAATTCATGATCTTTGCACGAAAATAAAGTGCAGAAAATCGATAATTATCGTTTGTTCTTTTTGGGATATATAAAGATAACAAACAACTCAATTCTGTATTTCTCATTTAAAATATAATCTGGAATCGTGGCTAAATCGACTCAGATCCTGCTACAGATCGAGCATACTATATATAGCTCTGTATTCATTAAAAAACCATTTAAAAAGCACATTATACATTTGAAAAGAAACTTTTTCAGCTACAGGGTATAAGAACAAAAACAAATGGCGAATAATTAAAAGTAATTGAAGATGAAATAAAACTGAAATTCGAGACGAATTAGATGCTTGCGCTGCCCCGCCCTGCCCCGCCCCCTCCCGCCGCAACGAATCCGATTTTCAAAATGGAAACCTAATTAAAAAGCATAAATCGTTAGAGTTCCCCCGAGATATCTGCGCATTATGTCTAATTGAAATGGAGTCATTAGCCTGTCTGTGTCCAGTGTCCAATGAACCCACAAAAGTAAGAAAATAAAACTTTGTGCTGCAGCTGCAAATTGACAAGAAATTTAAATGTAAATTAAATAGCCGCAGCAGTGTTTATAGTCTCGGCAAATTGCCGGGGCAGCGCAAACAGGACAACCGCACAGGAGACGCGCAAACAAATAACACAGACTAACAAGCAAACAAACAAAAACCGACAAAACTGAGCAAACAGAAATCAAATTGTTATTGTTGCTCCTGCTGCTGTTGCTCCATGTTGACCCTGGTTGTGCTGCGACTTTCTTTGATTCCCGTTCGGGTTTTATTCTTTATTTGTTTCCATTTTCATTTGCTGCGGCAGCTTCTTACAAGCTGCAGCGTGGGCTAAAAACGCGCTGCAAGGTGTCTGGGGAAATTAACAGCGCCTCAGGTGCGACACCGCACCCCTCCCCCCTCATCTGGCATATGCTACATGTTGCTTGATTTTTAATGAAATATGACTTCGTTTGGGGTCCGCAGTCATCAACCTCGCCCCCCCCCTCCCCTCCCGAGCCCGCCCCCAGTCAGCCATCAAAGTCAACCGCAATGTGAATATTGCGCATACGCAACGTTGAGCAGCTCGAAGCCAGGCTACGAATTTTACAGACTTCGAGTTAATTATTACAACCGACTGCGCAGCTAATTGGACTAATATTTAAGGTAAAGGCACAAAAAAGGGATAACCATCCTTTGGGGCCAAATCTTTTGTGCACGCAGCTCATGATTTTAACTCTCTCGCCCCCCCCCCCCTCATCGAGGCATTGTCTGTAAATAGATTTTTATAAGTACTCTATGATAATATTGCTCACACAAATTACAGGTAATTATACACAGGAAATTCAAAACTGTCCCGCGTGTCCTGCTGCTGTAATTGCTAAGCTTCGATTTTCGTTTATTTTTTTTCGGCTAACACGCATTTTCCGGCTGCGTGAATTCAAATTGAATTTTAAATATGCATAGACAACAGCACTTGCGCCCCTTGGGGATGAGATTTTGGACGGGCGCCTACCTTTGGCAGGTGTTGCCGGGTGGACCTGCCCCTCCCCTAGGAAGCCTAAGCACTGTTATCGATTTTCTGGCACTTCGACTCGTTGCGGCTCTTTAAAGTTTATAAATATTTATGGTCCGATTTTTGGGCAGCTCGCTTTTCATTCGAATGTTTGCTTTTAACAGCTTAATGTGTGTTTAATTCTCGGTGGGGAGGAGGGGGGGAAATTGGACAGGGAGCTGCATTATAGATGTTGGCGCTGACATGAAATTGCTGGAAATGACAGTTTTCGCTCAGCTCTCAATTGCAATAACATTTATTGTTTAAATATAAATACATGCGTAAGTAAATGTTCACTTACCCGAAAAATGCATACGTTAATATATAAACATGTCACTCAAACAACAGAAATAGAAAACGGATTCGAGTAAAATCTGGAAAGGGATGGATTAAGAGTATGAGCCGAGATAAATTTAGTTAGATGTCAGCCACAGATGGTTAATGTTATATTTATAAACAACGCATGAAAGCCAGAAAGGCTAACTTGAATTCATGAGAATCGCATAGAAGGGCTATATTTACAAGTAGGTTTTTATTAGATTTGCATTGCAAAATGTACCTCCATCTGTTTATTGGATTATTTATACATTTATTACATAGATACATATTTATCTACACACAAACACACACACATACATATAGACAGTAGTTTTTTGTGGGTTTGGTTAATAATAAGGAAACTTGTTCATAAGTTATATAGTATTTCGACCTGGTTGACCATAACATACTGCTTACAGCACAAAGACGAATCTATGGCTTATTTGATCAATATAGCTTTTAGATTGATAAACTAGTTTGCAATGACCCCACAAAATTATTCACAATATAATAATACCCTCTACAGGGGTATAAAAAGAATGTAAACGAATTCCAAGTCATTTTTCAAACACTTCGTACTGCCTTACAGATTTAAATCGAAAGCTATGACAATTTTTATAAAACTCTTTAGTAATTCCTTGACTTTTATTTGAAAAATTGCAAAAAATAAAAAACAGAAACGATTGCGAGTGACAGAGGGAGGGAACCGGAACAGTTTCCGCATCAATGATATTTTTACTTTGCCAATCATATTTTTTGCCCCACATATATAAATTTTTACTGACAGCCACTCAAAGCGCCGCAAGGCGGGAAATGTTCATGGATTTATTGCGTCTTATGATGTCAATCTAATATTATCATTGCCCCCATTCCCAGCAGCTCATCAATTTTTGAACAGTTCTGTCAGCCCAAAAGTGACTTCTGCCACATTAGCTGTCCGTCTTGTTTATGAGGCGTGTTAACAAGCCGCGGCTTAATTATGCCACCTACATATGTGATTTGAAGCTCGGTTCAGTGCATTTAAATGTAGCTGTCAACTCTGACAGTCGCTCTGTGGGCTGACTAAATTTATAGTCCAATTATTAGGCACCGGGAGGAGCGCGGCTGTAGTCAACTCTGCGTATGCGTAATAAATTGATTGATGGCAAATGCGTGTCCTTGTCGCAGCAATTTGTTAGCCCCAAAAAGGATTCTCATGTTGTGCGAACGCTTTACAGCAGCTGTAAAGAAGCAATTTAAATTTCGTAAATAGATTTGGCGAATCGATATCGAGACGCAACCCCTTTTATTTTTATTTTTTTTTTTTGCTGACCTGCTGCTCGTTTTTGTGCTGCCTATTTAAAATATATAAATATTTTAACTTAATAAATGCGGCATCAAGCCAACTGGCGCCGGCGGCTGCTATCTACAACTCGGACAAGTGCTGAACACACACAAGCATCGACATTTGCATAAACCGTGCCAGGACCTGGCCTCAGCTACGGCCTCAGCACAGGGTTTGTTTTGTTTGCCAGCTGCCCTTTTCCTACTGGCGCGCAAACATTTTCAGCTTGTGCTCCGCCCGCGGCCAGGCACCAGCTCCAGTTTGTTAAAGAGTTTCCCAGCAGCAGCAGCAGCAGCGACGGCAGCAGCTCAGGTTAACTTTACAGTCGGCTAATGGTCGATGAGCCGCTGGGAGCTCCTTTAAGCTGTTGCCTTTTATCGCTACAACTACACAAAGGCAGTCAGTTGTATGCCACAAACCGTGGCACATGTAAATTGAACCTCAACTGGCGCACACAACAACAGAGAGAGAGAGAGAGAGAGCGAGAGAGAGAGAGGGAGGGAAATTGCCAAGAAAAATAGACATAAAAATCGCTTTTAAATAAAATCACAAGTCAAGAGCCGCACAAAAATCAATGAGGCACACACAATTTATAGCACAACAGATTCGCTTATTCTTGTTGTTGCTATACCCTGTACGAAAGGAGACTGCGCAGAAGAGGTTATTGAAAAGTTGAGCTAATGTATAATAGGTTACAGACAGAAGAAGAGGAAAAAGAAACTGACAAGAATCAGAAAAGTAGGTGGTGTATAAATATTGGAGGGAAAAGCAGAAGAAGTTAAATAGAAATAGAAGTAACAGGAGAGTAGAATAAAAGTAGAATGATAAACTTAAGGTGTGGAAAAAGTATGAGTAGAATAAGAAAAGGAAGTAGGAGTAAATGTAGAGTAAAATAGAAGAAAGAAGAGAAACCTCAACAAAAAAGGAAAAAGAAGCAGAAGAATAGCAGAAGTAGAAGAAGAAGAAGATGTTGAATTGGAAGTAAAAATGACAGTAGAGTAAGAAATTAAAGGTGTAGAAGCCGTATGGATGAAATAAGAAGAGGTAGGAGAAAAATATGAAGAGTGAAATATAAGAAAAAGAGAAATCACAACAAAAATGGTGAAAGGAGAAGTAGAAGAAGGGTAGAAGTACAAGAAGAAGTTGGATTAGGAGTAAAAAAGTAATCTTCATTTCATTTGAGTTAAATGAAGAAAAAGTCGCAAAACAAGTCAAATTAGATGGAGCACAAAGAGTAGAAGGAAAAGCGGAAAAATTCGAAGTAGAAGTAGAAATTTAAGTAGCAGGGCAGTAGAATAAAATTAGAATGAAAATATGAAGTGTACAGCTTCAGAAGGAAGATGCTTACTTACATTCTCTAGTAGGAGAATATATATGAATTAGAAGAGGAAGTAAAGTAGCATAGAAGTAGAAAAAGAAAATACAACAAGAGATGAAGTAGAAGAAGAAATTGTATGAAAAGTAGAAGAAAACTAAAGCTAAAGTCAATAAATTTGGTGTGCAGGAGGCATACCAGGTTTATCATATGAATATATCTAACCAATTCAATTTTAATAAACATATATATCCTTCGATAGTCAACTTAGAGACTAAAAGAAGATAAACATAAGTATTTAATACAAGTATTTAATATAATTCAAAGGCATTTGTCTCGTCGTTCACTCTTGGTGTTAAGCTTTGCCGCTTGTTTTTTGTGTGTATCTAGGCCTATAAATTATGCCCGCACACACACACGCACACACACACACGCACACACACACACACACACACAGTCAAACACACGCAAGCCTGGGCACATAAAATATTGCACATGAGTGCCTTTTAGGCAAATACCGGCAAATGAAATGAGCAAGAAATGTGCGGCTCTACGACTTTGGCAGCAACAAGTAGCAAAAAATTCCAAATGATGTAGCCGACTTTTAGGCGCAACTGCGCGTGGCAAATGAAAAGTTGTTGCCGCCCCTTAAACAGAAATGATTTACTCGCCAACTACGTGGACGATGGGAAAGCTGATTGGGAGTCTTTTAAAGAAGTTTATATCTGTATCTGTATATTTATTAAGCTAGCCGGGATTTTGTCCAGCTTTTCACTTTTCCCGTGCGTTGACAGCTCATTTGCATTTGCATTAAACATGACAAATTACAGCTGCCACGCCCACCGCCCACCGCCAATATGCCACACACTTGTCCAATCAGTTTATTAACAATTCAATAAAAGCCGCAACAAGCTGTGAAATATCCATAGTTCGCATTTCGTTTTTGTTTTTACTCTTTGCATTCAAATTGTAATTTATAAAAAATACATATGTATGAGTGTGTGCGTATCTGTGTTTAATTATATTTATGATTATTTAATGAGTTTTGCCTGGAATTTAAATTCAGATTTCGCCAACAGCCGGCAACAGCTTTTTTGGGCGAGCGCCAGCCTTGATATATTTTAATCAATAAATAATTTCCGCAACAAGTCTCTGATTGCATTTTGATAGCTGCCCGGGCACACAGGACACAGGACGACAGCAAACGGATTTGCAATGCATATTTAAAATATTATAATTTGTTTAAATTACAAATGAGACAGCCGCTGGCAGCGGCAAGGCGAGAGGGAGAAGGGGAGCCGGGGCGCCCACTTCAGTTTTATGGAACTCTTGAGGCAAATGAGCCCCAAATGCGAGGCCTATAAATAAACGTAGTACTTCCGCAGTACTTCAACTGACAGCAAATTAACACCTCAAAAAGCTGAACTACTTAAGGCTGAAAGAAAAAAGAAGCCAAATGAGCTGGACAAAACAAGCCCGACAGCCAGATGCTCTGTTAATTTAAATTTATTGCCACTCTCTAATACTCTTTTCTATTTCTGCTTCTACCTAAATAATTGTCTTAACTGAAACTCGAGCAGCTTACTCAAGAGTTGTAGCGACTGTGAGATACGCTATTTGCACTAAGCAACTTATATTTCACAGACAGAAAAAAAGATAAGGAATAGATCGTAGAGTAGCAGCGACTGGGAACTGCTCTGCTTCATTGAATTACCTGAAATTGGTAGAAGAGGGCACAAATGAAGCAACGACTGTGGTATACTCTACCTCAATCAAATACTAAGAATCCATTGCTAAAAGTCTACAAAAGATACCCTGCTTTAACTTAAAGCTTATAACTCGAGTCGAAATTGGGTGCGGCAGGCAGCCTAATATACCCTGATACCCTCTAATTACAGCGTATCACCGAATAGAAAGGTCAAGCGCAACGACGTGTGCCACTTGACATTGCAGGCATTAAAAAAACTAAAGCAAGCCAAAGGCCGACGCACAAATGGAAGATATATAGCGACACGGAGACTTTGGAGTTGAAGATGAAGCTCAAGCTAAGACCTGACCACGCAGCAGAGACTCAAGTGGCACTCGAAAGCAGCCAGAGCAACAATAACAAAGAGAGTCAAAAGACGCTTTTTTTAAAAAAAAAAAATAAATAAATATATTTGAAGATTTTTAATTAAGTTGAAGCGAAGCGAACTGAGCTGAACCGAAGCTGGAGGCTGCAACTGGAGCTGACCGAGGCAAAGGCTAACGCTGAAGTGCCTCAAAGTTTTTGCTATAAATTCGGCGGTCCGCTGGAGCAAAGCCATCAAACAGCCCGAGCAACTTTTAATTGCTAGACGCCGTTAACCCAAATCCGTGAAGGAAAACGAAAGAAAACAAAAAAATGGTTAGAAAAACGAATCGACGACAAGCATATAGGATTACTTGTAACCCTTTAACCTTTTCATTTGTTTTAACTTTTTGCAGAAACTCTTCTCGCTCAGCAGTGTGCTCACCCTGTCCGCCGTGGCCAGCGCCGCCTTGGCCGCACCTCAGGGCACCTCCGAGCTGGTGGATGCCGCTGCCATCGAGTATGTGCCGCCGGCAACGGAGTATATGCCTCTGCCTGCAGATGCCACCGGCGAGCAGGGCTACGAGTATCGCACGGTGCGCCGCCTGAAGCTGCGCCATCGCAGTCGTCGGGATGTGTCCCACTTGCAACTGGCTCCGCAGTATCTGCCGCCGCCAAGCAACAGGTATCTGCCACCAACAGCAGCTGCTCCAGTCTTGGCCGACGACACAGAGGAGGTTGTCTCCGCTGTGGAGCCGAAAGTGGCACGCGATTATTTGCCGCCCGCTGAGGAGCCTGTGGCCAGCACCGAGGCGCCCGAGCTGGAAACCGAAGCGCCACCAGCCGAGGAGCAGGCCGTGCCCGATGTGCGCGTGGCGGATGTGCCCACAGCTGAGCTGCGCGACGATGGCTATCACTACAAGCAGCCCGTGGAGATGCCCGCCGAGCTGAAGGAAGCGGCCCAGGAGTATTTGCCCCCGCTGGGCGATGATGTGCTAGCCGAGGGTCCTGCCAATGGCGAGAGCTCTGTCCTCACCAAGGATGGCTATCAATATCGCGCTGTTCGCCGTTACAGATTTTAGAGTTTTTTTCATCAATGCAAATTTTTTTATTTGATTTTCATTTTGTTTTCGAGTTCTTGTTAATGCTTTTCTTTGAATAAAGCGAATCTTTTATTGCAATTATCAACTTCCTATAAAACCTATTGAAGAACTTCAAGATGCCAGGATACATCTGACATACATATATATATATATATATATATATCTTACAGTTCTTGCATCAACAACTCTTTTTTTTTATCTAGATCTTTTGACCAAGCTTACCATTTACGTATTTTACTAGGTGTAAGTGTTTATTGTATTGGATCAAAAATAGCACACATTTTTATTACAACACAGTTGGCTTAGGTGATGTTTCGCCAAGCCTGTTTGGGTCGTCAGGCTTTATCGTGGACAAACGTCAAAGGCGGCTTTTTTTAAAAAACAAACTATGTATAAGCTAATTATTTCAAGATCGCACTACTATATTATATAGCTCTATAGAAAGAACCGAATGAGTATTGAGTTTTTGTATGGCAATCTAGTTTTACGAGCTCAACTATTCTCACATGTTTACACAACCGTAAGACAGATTTCTACAGGGATATTAAATCGTGATATCCATACTTTCTTGTTTCAAATTTGAAATGTTACAATTTTACGTTAGATGAAGCTCAAAGAAGTCTAAAATTACGATTAGGTTGGCGTAAGTCCTCTTAAGTCCTCTATTTTCTTGTAGATTATTCGATGATTAATCAGCTAAGTTTCATTATAACAAAAAGCGCTCCCGTCGTAGACATAGTTTGCAATAAGGCAAAAGAATCAAATTAAATGTCATCCCAATACTCTCACTTAAATATAAGAAAAAAATATTGAAGTATCTTCTCCGGCCAAAGGGTTGAAATTCCATTTCCCGATGCAACTTGCAACTCGTGGACTGCAACTAGTCTAGGGTCTCAGCAAGATTGCAAACAAAATTTTCTCCACACAAAACAATTTTATTAAAATATCATACCCTACAATCGATGCAGGCAAAAGCTAAAATCAAGAGATATCACGAGACTCCCACACAAATTTATTTATGAGTATATGTTGCTGCTGCCATTATCAAGCATAATTTATTTATGATTCACGCAACGTACCCAAGTGGTTTTGGCTTTTATGTGTTAACTCCTTTCTATATGCCGCGCGCACAGCGTAGCATTTCTGTGGCGGGCAAACGTTGCGTATACGCAATGTGCCCGCTGCTCAGGCTTGTTTAATGCGCACTGCCCCGCCCACTTGTTGATTAGTTTTAGTTTGCGTCATGCCCACACGAGGCAACGAGCCAGTTGGGGGAAATTAGTGTCGATAAAAAAAAGGTTCTTTATTAGAGCACCAATTATCGCAAATTATGTACGATTTTCCACGCGAAAAACTCTACAGCAATACGATATGAAAATCATGGCGGGCATTTGCTGTTCTTTGATATATGTGTGTATGTGTGTATGTATTTATGTATTAATGTATGTGTGTGTGTCTGTGCCTGCCGACTTACTGGCTATTCGTGGCAATGCGTTGCCATGGCGACCTTTAAGGCTTAATTAATGCACTTGGCGATAATTCGACTCAACAGCAGCAACAACAACAACAACAACAGCAACAACATGAAACATTAAGTGCACACTTAAGATAAATTACTTTGGCTTATTGCTGCTGCTTCCTCTTCTCTGCTGCTGCTGCTGCAGTTGCGGCCGGGATAAATCGGCAAGCAATCGCAGATAATGGAAAGCTTAACAGCATTTTTTTCGCGCATTTTTTTCGCGCATTTTTTGCGCCCAGTGAAGCAATTTTTAATTATTAAATTAATTGCATGAAATTGAATTAAAGTGCGAATCAAAGCGAGAAATTGAATTAAAGGCGCAGATTGGCAGAAAAATTTGTTGAGGCCAAAATGCGTATCACTCAATTTGCGTGTAATAAAGGCCCGACGTGTTATTTGTGTCCAACTGAGCGATAAACGACAAAAGCGAATCAGACATAAAGAGTAAATTATTTTGGAACTAAATATAGAGTGTGTGGCAGGGGCTGGTTGTGGTTGTAGAGTGTCTCTGACAGCCCGCTTATTGCATATTAAATTGCGTGTATCGCAAAATGTCAGACAACAACTGAAATCAAAGCAACAGAGGCAACAACAATAACAAGAGTCAAACATTTCAGCACTAGCCGGAAGGACATTTGCTAAAGGGACCACAATATGCTTATATGTGCGTGTGTGTGTTAGTGACTGTCATATAAAAATAAAATTAAATAACATATTTGCCCAACGAAATGTCAACATGTGATATTTTCAAAGTTCCACGAATGAATTTCAATTACAGCTAAAATTTTCAAATGCAAACCTTAAACAAATATATGCGGGTGCAAAACTGGTTCATGAACTCCGGCTCTGGTTCAAAACTTGGCTCCCGTTCCGAACAATTTTAAATTAAATAACTCTTCGCCTCAAATTTACACATTTACACTTATCGAAATTCAATTCTCGTTAACACTTTGTCGGAGAGTGGAAAAAA
This sequence comes from Drosophila borealis, assembly GCA_035045885.1. NCBI lineage: Eukaryota > Metazoa > Arthropoda > Insecta > Diptera > Drosophilidae > Drosophila > Drosophila borealis. Next base: position 626,028 of record JAWNOR010000164.1, on the reverse strand, counting down.
AAGTGCAATAATACAATGAAATATTCAAGTTTCGATTCAGTATTAAATTCGCTTGTTTTTCAAGGATTTTTTAGTAAAGAAAATTGTAACTTTAACGCAAAAGGAATGCGATTGAGTATTCATTTAACAGTTTTTTTGGGAACATTTCAGCGTTTGGCTTTCTTTGACAGCTCTGTCTGAAATGTTATTAAACTTTTGCATATTTATGAATTTAATTTCTGCATTACAGCCGCTGCCTGTCACAAATACGAGCAGACGCCCACACACACACACACACACACACACACACACACACACACACACACACACACACACACATGCATATGCAGCCTTTAAAATGAGCAAAAATTACTGCACACGTTATACGAGTGTGTGTTTGTGTGTGTGTGTGTGTGTGCTTGTGGGTGTTTTAGTGTGTGGGTGTACATATGCTCGTTATTCCTCGCATGCTTACAGCTCGTATTTGTATACTCTAACAAAAAGAAATTATGAACTTTTTGTGATAAGCTCTTGCTTGAGAAAATAACAAGCATAGTTCTAAGACTATGCCCGTCACTTACTCGAGCTTACTCGACTCCCTTATAAGCTATCTTAGTCAAACTTGGCACAGATGTTTCGATGTGCTGTGTGAGGTACATATATCGAAATCATCCGACTCTTATCACTCGCTCTAATCACTTATTGAACTTATAGTTTGAAAATGAAACTGCTGTAAAAAAAAAGACAGCAGACAAGTTACACAACTTTGGAGCGAGCGATTTTTAACGTGGCTGTACTTTTGAGGCCTTCTCATGCTGTTATTTTATTCTTATAACGGGACTTCCACTTGCAATGTTGTTTCCGATATATCTCCTTGCTTGATTTATCGATTATTATCGAAGCTGTAATCCCATAATTAGGCAAATCAAAAAAAACACAAGGGAATAGTTGTAAGGCATATCGCTGATCCCCTCTCTCTCTCTCTCTCTCTCTAGCTTTCTCTCGCTCTTTCTCTCTCTCCATCTATCTATCTATCTTTCTATCTCTTTCTCTCTCTATCTTTCTCCCTCTCTCTCTCTCTTATGAAAAATAACGTTAGACAAACTTGATTTATTCTCCCAAAAATGAAATCGTTATGCTTTCGAAAGGGTATCTCAACATTCGTGCAGGCCAAGCCAAATGAACTTTTTTTTTCATTTGTGTTTCTCTTTATGTTCTGCCACTTGAGGTGGCTTTAGAGCTCTATAAGCCATATAGTATATGGCTCGTACAAGCTTTGTGCTGCAAAATGCGTTTACGAGACACTTGAGCGTCGCCTTTGATGGCTGTCCTTTAATCAGTGGCATGCATCCCAGTTCTTTGCTCTCTCTCTCAATGCATGGCCGCATGAGCTGGATTTAGCAGGAACTCTCTTCTGCCAGGCTAACTGCCTGCTAATTGTGCGCTAAAAATAGCAGCCAAATACACAAAAAAAAAACAGAAAAGTTCCTCCGCCCACAGCGAGGCAAGTTTACTTTCCATTTTAGTGCACGAAATGTCAAAATTAAGAAGCTTAAAATGTTGAATTATGACCGAGTGCAAGGATCATGTGGGGATAGAAATAAAATGCTGCGAATGCCATGGATTCAAATTGAATAAAAGCAACAAGTTTAGTCAAATCAAGCATGGATTTCCAATAGATTTTTCAATGCATACCGAAAAATAAACAGATGTAAACGAAAACCAAACCAAATCGAAAAACAAAGAGGTTTGCTTGACAAATTGTTGACCCATGTCTTTATTGATTTCAGAGAGTAATATTTTACATGAATTTTGACCAAAAAATATTTTCCCAGATTTAAATGCAAAATTAATCTACAGGCCAAACCCTGGATAAAAAGCCAAACCTCGTGAAAATTGGATGAGATTTGACCAAGTTATGGGGGTGGGAAATTTTGACCCATGTCTATATGGATTTCAGAGGGTACCATTTTCACATGAATTTCGACCAAAAATAATGTTGCCAGATTTTGATGCCAAATTGATCTAGAGCCCAAACCATGAAGAACAAACTAAACCTCTTGAAAATCGGATGAAATTTGACCGAGTTATGGGTTTGGGAAATTTCGACCCATGTCTTAATTGATTTCATGGGATAATATTTTACATGAATTTCGACCAAAAAATATTTTCCCAGATTTAAATGCAAAATTAATCTAGAGGCCAAACCCTGAATAAAAAGCCAAACCTCGTGAAAATTGGATGAGATTTGACCAAGTTATGGGGGTGGGAAATTTTGACCCATGTCTATATGGATTTCAGAGGGTACCATTTTCCCATGAATTTCGACCAAAAAATATTTTCCCAGATTTTAATGCAAAATTAATCTAGGGGCCAAACCCTGGATAAAAAGCCAAACCTCGTGAAAATTGGATGAGATTTGAGCAAGTTATGGGGGTGGGAAATTTTGACCCATGCCTATATGGATTTCAGAGGGTACCATTTTCACATGAATTTCGACCAAAAAATATTTTCCCAGATTTAAATGCAAAATTAATCTAGGGGCCAAACCCTGGATAAAAAGCCAAACCTCGTGAAAATTGGATGAGATTTGACCAAGTTATGGGGGTGGGAAATTTTGACCCATGTCTATATGGATTTCAGAGGGTACCATTTTCACATGAATTTCGACCAAAAATTATGTTGTCATATTTGAATGCAAAATTGATCTAGAGCCCAAACCATAAAGAACAAACTAAACCTCGTGAAAATCGGATGAAATTTGACCGAGTTATGGGTTTGGGAAATTTCGACCCATATCTTAATTGATTTCATGGGGTAATATTTTACATGAATTTCGACCAAAAAATATTTTCCCAGATTTAAATGCAAAATTAATCTAGAGGCCAAACCCTGAATAAAAAGCCAAACCTCGTGAAAATTGGATGAGATTTGGCCAAGTTATGGGGGTGGGAAATTTTGACCCATGTCTATATGGATTTCAGAGGGTAATATTTTACATGATTTTCGACCAAAAATTATGTTGTCATATTTGAATGCAAAATTAATCTACAGGCCAAACCCTGAATAAAAAGCCAAACCTCGTGAAAATTGGATGAGATTTGACCAAGTTATGGGGGTGGGAAATTTTGACCCATGTCTATATGGATTTCAGAGGGTACCATTTTCACATGAATTTCGACCAAAAATAATGTTGCCAGATTTTGATGCCAAATTGATCTAGAGCCCAAACCATGAAGAACAAACTAAACCTCTTGAAAATCGGATGAAATTTGACCGAGTTATGGGTTTGGGAAATTTCGACCCATGTCTTAATTGATTTCATGGGGTAATATTTTACATGAATTTCGACCAAAAAATATTTTCCCAGATTTAAATGCAAAATTAATCTAGAGGCCAAACCCTGAATAAAAAGCCAAACCTCGTGAAAATTGGATGAGATTTGACCAAGTTATGGGGGTGGGAAATTTTGACCCATGTCTATATGGATTTCAGAGGGTACCATTTTCCCATGAATTTCGACCAAAAAATATTTTCCCAGATTTTAATGCAAAATTAATCTAGGGGCCAAACCCTGGATAAAAAGCCAAACCTCGTGAAAATTGGATGAGATTTGACCAAGTTATGGGGGTGGGAAATTTTGATCCATGTCTATATGGATTTCAGAGGGTACCATTTTCACATGAATTTCGACCAAAAATAATGTTGCCAGATTTTGATGCCAAATTGATCTAGAGCCCAAACCATGAAGAACAAACTAAACCTCTTGAAAATCGGATGAAATTTGACCGAGTTATGGGTTTGGGAAATTTCGACCCATGTCTTAATTGATTTCATGGGGTAATATTTTACATGAATTTCGACCAAAAAATATTTTCCCAGATTTAAATGCAAAATTAATCTAGAGGCCAAACCCTGAATAAAAAGCCAAACCTCGTTAAAATTGGATAAGATTTGACCGAGTTATGGGGGTGGGAAATTTTGACCAATGTCTATATGGATTTCAGAGGGTAATATTTTACATGATTTTCGACCAAAAAATATTTTCCCAGATTTAAATGCAAAATTAATCTAGAGGCCAAAACATGAAGAAAAAGCCAAACCTCGTGAAAATTGAATGAGATTTGACCAAGTTATGGGGGTGGGAAATTTTGACCCATGTCTATATGGATTTCAGAAGGTAATATTTTACATTATTTTCGACCAAAAAATATGTTCCCAGATTTAAATGCAAAATTAATCTACAGGCCAAACCCTGAATAAAAAGCCAAACCTCGTGAAAATTGGATGAGATTTGACCAAGTTATGGGGGTGGGAAATTTTGACCCATGCCTATATGGATTTCAGAGGGTACCATTTTCACATGAATTTCGACCAAAAAATATTTTCCCAGATTTAAATGCAAAATTAATCTAGGGGCCAAACCCTGGATAAAAAGCCAAACCTCGTGTAAATTGGATGAGATTTGACCAAGTTATGGGGGTGGGAAATTTTGACCCATGTCTATATGGATTTCAGAGGGTACCATTTTCACATGAATTTCCACCAAAAAATATGTTCCCAGATTTAAATGCAAAATTAATCTAGAGGCCAAAACATGAAGAAAAAGCCAAACCTCGTGAAAATTGGATGAGATTTGACCAAGTTATGGGGGTGGGAAATTTTGACCCATGTCTATATGGATTTCAGAAGGTAATATTTTACATTATTTTCGACCAAAAATTATGTTGTCATATTTGAATGCAAAATTAATCTACAGGCCAAACCCTGAATAAAAAGCCAAACTTCGTTAAAATTGGATGAGATTTGACCAAGTTATGGGGGTGGGAAATTTTGACCAATGTCTATATGGATTTCAGAGGGTAATATTTTACATGATTTTCGACCAAAAAATATTTTCCCAGATTTAAATGCAAAATTCATCTAGAGGCCAAAACATGAAGAAAAAGCCAAACCTCGTGAAAATTGGATGAGATTTGACCAAGTTATGGGGGTGGGAAATTTTGACCCATGTCTTTATTGATTTCAGATTTGGATTTCGACCAAAAAATATTTTCCCAGATTTAAATGCAAAATTAATCTAGAGGCCAAACCCTGAAGAAAAAACTAAACCTCGAGAAATTTGGATGAAATTTGACCGAGTTATGGGGGTGGGAAATTTTGACCTATGCTATATAGGATACTAGCGAGTATACCCCGGCCTCAGTCAGTCTGTCAGCTAGTCAGTCAGTCTGTCAGAACAGACAGTTTTATATGTAGAGATTATGCTGTGCATCTTCATTAAATTAAAATGTTTTGATGGGAAATATGTTTCAGGAATTGGGAAAGCCAGCTGCACAAGCCGTGCGGGACATAGACTCGAACCGGCGACCATCTTTTTTGTGGGCCATGTTACCATGATTATCGCAATATAAATTTGTTGTATCTGGCGAATGTCAACAAACATGTAAACTTAATTAAAGCGAGTAACGAGAGCAAAAAAAAACAGCAGCTAAAAGTAATGTTTTTTTGTTCTCTCTTGGCCAATAACTGGCACACAAATTGGCCCAAACTAACAGCCACAACGACGTGTGTTTGTTGCTGTTGTTGTTGTGCAAGTACATAGCCTAAATCTACCTCAAATTACACAATTTTGTGGCCAGGCTTCATTCCATTTTATAAAGTATCGCCTGGCTCGGCAATTTTAGCTTTGAATCTAGCTAAAAATGTGTCGAAATGAAAAATGGTTGTGCTTGTTGTGTGTGTGTGTGTGCGTGCGTGTGTTTGTGTGTGTGTGAATGAATGAAAAATGTTATTAGTTTTGTGTGTATGCTCCTGGCCACATTATGAAAAGTTACTGGCGAAAAGCAAAGCTCAATGCCTGCGAATTTTCTTCGAAAATCAAGTCAATTTTTCCACAATTTTGGCTTGTGATTTCTCGTTAACAAGATTTTTGAGCAATTATGTAAGCCGAAGCGGGCATTGTACAAAATTTTGAATACGAAAATTCTCATAATTGTGCGGCTGCCTTTATGGCCAGGCTCATGAAAGGCAACAATATGTGCCCATTGACTTGGCCCATGCTGGGAAGCCTAATAATTAACCAATAACGAGCTGGGAGGAACTTCAAAGTCAGCAACAGCTTCGGTTTACACAGAGGCGAGTCTTTTTCCCCCGTAAAGCGGCTCAGCTTACTCAGGCAACAGTCAGCTGCCTGTTACCTTTAACCTTTTTTCCTGGCCTAAAGGGTGGCCCGTACTTATGTGACCGACAACCGGCAGGCAACAAGGCCTCGTTTGCAGTTGCCCAAAAAACTTGTTAATTCATAGCCGACTGCGCTCCAAATGAGCGCACATTAACTTAATCCAAAACTACACAAAAACAAGAAATAAGATCTGTATTCAGCACGCCGAAGTTTTAATACCCTAGCAGGCGACATGTGGCTTAGAAGTGATTTTATGGGAATGTCTTTCTAACCTAACGAATTTAGGATCTATATGATATATTAGGCCGATTTGTTATGATCTTGCGCATATGTTTGGGGAAATAGTAAAGCTTGTAGTTCCAGAATTTGATCAAGATATTTTGAAAACAGAAAAGTTTGTCGACCCAAAAGTGAGTTTTCGACTAGTTCTTCTAACAGAACTATATGATATAGCAATCCGATGCTGATAAGATAAAGTTTTTAACCTCAGAGATGTATCCTTCCAGACAAATTAATATAACCCTATGCAAGTGAACAGAAAATCCAATTGTAGCGGCTTTTGCCTATTTCAACAGTTGATACACTTGAGAATTATAAAGTTTGTGAGAATTGGCGTGAACTTGGCGCGAACTCCCCCGCCCCCGCCCCCGCCCACGCCTACATAACAAAGCTGATTTATGCACTTGTTCCAGCTCTTGGTGCTGGTCTTGTCTGGCCTGGTCTGGACTGTATTAGGCTAATGAAAACTGTGCAGGAATAGCCGAAAAATGGGCACCAAAGATAACATGCCTGCTTTTGGGCCTCTAAACATGTACAGAAGCCGACTTGCCCGACGCCCAGCCCAACGTCTACGTGCACTCCCCCCCACACTCTTCATCACGTCTAAGTAACTATAAAGCACTTTGGGTCGCACCACCACACAGACACATTTGGGACAGACACGTTGGTCGGGTAGGGGCAGAGGCAGGGGCGGCTCACGTGGACTTGAGCTTACGGCGTGTGTACCCTTGTTGATTGCTGAGAGGGGGGTGGCAGGCAGGTGCGTCAGCTGGTTGCCGTGACAGCGGCGTGTGCCCAGCTCCACTAGCAACTAAGATGTGAAATAAAAAACGCATATTGCGTAAAACTCATGTCAAAGGCAACCAAAGTCAGGTGCGTGTGCGGCACTTATGAGTGGCACTTAGTCTGGTCTAATACGCATCATTAGAACATTTAACAGGAAGCACGTGACGGCTCAAAATGTGCGCCCTAAACACACAGTTTTTCATGCCCCAAAAAGGATTTGTTAAGTGAGTTTTAAAGTTGCGTGTTTATTTAATTTACAGCACAAACACTTGTAATAAAAATTGAAATTGCTTTACACAAACTTCTGTTGACAGTTATTTAAAAAATAATGAACAGAAGCTTTGAGGCGCAGATGAGATATGTGTTTGTTTAATTGCAATAATTAATTAATTACATTTAAATTTTGCTATGTACATTTCTCATGATTTCAAATTTGCGCGCCAAAAGTGCTGCGTTGCCACATTGCAAACAGCGTTACCACACTTGCAGCTTGATTTTTGCCATTCACAATCCACGTGCAGTTTTGCGATGACAAACTATCGATAGCTTTTCGGCAACAGCGGACTATTTTGAATTTGCAAAAAACAACACAGCTATTTAAGAGGAATAGAGAAAGACACAGTAAGCCATAGCAAAGACACAAACCAAAAACTTTGAATTGTCGTCAAATATATATGAAAATATATGTATGTATTTACTTTAGCGAAGCTGCTTCCTGCTTAAGACATTTCGTGAGAAAATTAGAATTCGCTTTGCAAGTGCATAAAATGGGAAAAGACTAGCTACATATGTGTATCCGTTCTAGCTTATTTATGTAAAAAGCACGCTGCTTACCTTTTTGAGTAGGGGCTCATAATACTCTTTTCTTTCCTTTCACTCTCTTTCTGCATGTGGATTATGTTAAAATGCGCGCAAATTTGTTTTATGTGAAAAAGCTCTGCGCCAAATATTTAACGACGCGCATTTCCTCGGTTGAAAAGTAAGCGGAGTTTGGATTAAGTAACTGATATGACAGATAACAAACACACACGGCACAAACTAATCACATTGAACACTATTTAATGAACTATAACTTTGTTCAATTACGATTGTTAGCATGCGCGCAGATTACACGACCGATCAACAGAAAAGTTACGCACAGACTAAATTGCAGTTTGAAGTTTAAGCCGGCATGCACACTAATACACTAACAAGAAAGAGCACACAGCCTGCACTCTCACATTATTCTTGATGCTCACTTCTCAGGCAACGGGATCAAAGGCGTTTCGACCAATGACGTGAAGGCGCTGCCATGTAAAGTGCCTCTCCCGGTCATAGGCACAACATTGCTTGCAGTTTTTGTTGCTGCTGCACTCCAAATATATAACGGATTCTCTCACGATCACAGTGTGTCCACTCTCATTTAAATACTCTATACCAGAATAGTATGTTGATTCGTGCAATCGAGCAAAATGTAGCCAACATTCACAATAACTTAATTTTTATCGATTGTTCGAAAGGGAGTTATATGATAAACTAGCTTAAATATAAATAAATGAAAACCCTCTGCAAAGACAATTCAGTGTTTCCTTAGAATCATTTAATTACGTAGTTTATAAAGCTATTTAATTGTTAACTTTGTATTTAGTTGCCACAAGCAGAGTTTAATAATTAATTAAAAGCTATTTTAATTATTTATTTTTGTATTTGTGTGTGTGTGTGTTTTTTCTCTTCTAATTGCTGTGTAGGATGTGCTCGTTAAAAGTAGAAAATTTACATTTATTGAAAAAATACTTGAATGCCTCCAGCGCACCTTAAAGCAAGCTCCTCGCGATGTTCTGTCGCTCATTTGATTTTTTTTTTTGGTACGAACTTTGTACATTAGAAATTAGAAACTAAACTATGCCAGATCGTTGCCAGATTTAAGCTAGGTCCTTGCCAGATTTTGGCCAGCTAAAAGCCAGATTCCTGCCAGATGAAGGGCAGACAGAACTAGGCCGGATACTTGCCAGATCTGTGCCAGATCTAAGCCAAATCTAATGAATTAAGTAGACAATGGCAGCCATCAATGCGGTGGCCAGCACTGAGGCATGCCCGGCTGCCCCTCCAGTCAGACAATAATACTCATCACAGTTGGCCTCCGAGATGGTTTTGTACTTCTCGAGGACATCCGACCAGTTGCACAGACCCACATTGCACCAGTCCAGATCGACGGCATTCTGATTGAGGAAGAAGACGACCTTCTCCGGCTCCAACTCCGCCGGGCAGCTATATTTCACGGCCACAAAGTTGGCAGCAAAGGGACCCAGCAAACTGGTCTTCCAGCGACGATTCGCGTTGAAGTTATCCGCACGCAGCTTGGCTTTGTCCTCGTTGATGCCCAGCGCAACGAGGAGCGTCTGCAGACCCGTCGAGTGTCCAAAATAGGCCACCACGTGGGGCGACACGTTACTGCTCAGGCGGGACAGCATGTCCTGCACGGCGCGGCAATTGAAGCGTCTGTTCTCCTCAAAGCCATAGCCGGAGCCGTAGTAGTATTTGAGCTCATCAGCATATTCCAGGACAGTGACATGTTCGGGCAAAAAGGCGCCGCACCAGACGCTCGTCCGATCCACCTGCCAGGCCTGCTCGTAGCGGCACATATCGTACATCAGCTTGATATCATCCATGGCCAAAACTCTGAAACTGTTGGAGCAGAGAGGTTAGTTTCGTCTTGGACAACAGCAGCAGCTGCTGGCTGGCTACGGATACTAACCCAAGTCGACGTGCAATATCCTCCATGGTCTGATTCCATATGGCGCTTCTTACATATTTCCAATGCTCAGAGCCCGCGCCCTTGTAGTTTTTGGTCTTATAAAACGTGCAGTAATCATAGGGACGCAGCAGCAGATCCTTTTCGGGAATATCCGCTGCAGTAGCCACATTGCTGTCACCAAAAAGACCCTGAGCAAATCCCTTGAAGCTCTCCGTGGTACGCTGGGTGTCCGTGTGACGGAACTGAAAACGGGGAGAACAACTTTAGAAGGAACTGACAGAAGGGCTACCTTCGGTAAGCCGAAGATTTAATACCCTTGCAGACTCAACCTTTTCATAACGCTCATAGTGGTTTGCCCAGATCTAAAAAGCACTGGGAAAATAGTTAATGCCGAGTATGGTTAAGATACATACATATCTTGAAAAACAAAAAAGTTATACATGCAAAAACCTACTATTCGAACGATCGTTCCTATAGCAGCTATATGATATAGTGGTCCGATGTAAATAAGATTTTGCATAAATGTAGGGAACAAAGTACAAATTATAAATGGTTTGGTCAAGATATCTTGAAAAATAAAAAAGTTTTCCATACAACAACTTAAATTTCGACCGATCGTTCCTATGGCAGCTATATGATATAGTGGTCCGATGTAAATAAGATTTTGCATAAATGTAGGGATTATAGTAAAAATTATAAATGGCGAGTTTGGTCAAGATAACTTGAAAAATAAAAAAGTTTTCCATACAACAACTTAAATTTCGACCGATCGTTCCTATAGCAGCTATATGATATAGTTGTCCGATGTAAATAAGATTTTGCATAAATGTAGGGATTATAGTGAAAATTATAAATGGCGAGTTTGGTCAAGATATCTTGAAAAATAAAAAAGTTTTTTATACAACAACTTAAATTTCGACCGATCGTTCCTATGGCAGCTATATGATATAGTGGTCCGATGTTGATAGGATTTTGCAAATATATGAGGAGCACAGTAAAACTAATAAATGCGGAGTTTGGTCAAGATATCTTGATAAGCAAAAAAGTTTTTCATACAAGAACCTAATTTTCGACCGATCGTTCCTATGGCAGCTATATGATATTGTGGTCCAATCCAGCTGGTTCCAAAATATGTACTGTATGCAACAGAAAGAAGCAGTACTGCAAAAATTTATAAAGATATCTTTAAAACTGAGACTGAGACACGCTCGCATAGAAACAGACAGACGGACAGAGGGACGGACGGACATGGCTATATCGACTCGGCTGTTGATACTGATCAAGAATATATATAGACTTTATGGGGTCGGAAATGTCTCCTTCTATGCGTTACACATTTCACGAGAAAATTATAATACGTATATCTGCTTAAGTAATGCCCAATTCTGGACATTCCCGCTAAGCGTATCCGGCAAATCTTACCAGGTAATAGGAGTCGTTGTATCTGTTTGGCAGCACCGTGGGAAAGTAGTGCTGATAGAGTTTGGCAGTGCCGCGCATGTCCTCGTAGCCCTGGCTGGTCAGGTGCTCGTCCTTGTCGACGGTAATGCTGGTATTCCATTTCCACATCTGGATGGCGATCAGATCACCTGGACACAAGGCGTTCGTATCCGGCTTGGTATGCAGCACGCGATAATTCTTCACTATCAAATCGCGTAGCTGCAAGGATCAAACGAGAGGATATTAAAGCCGTGTTAAGTTGAGGCACCAAAGGTTTAACCGACATCATCCAACCGCGATGCCTCCTTGATGAAGCTTTTTGAGGGCAACTTCGTGCCGTGCCTGTGGAAGATCCACATCTTCTTGGGCTCACAGCCGGGCACCTGATACTGCTTGTCCATGTTGGTGCCCTTGACAATCTGGTAGGCTGTCTTCGAGCTAAACTGACGCGTCTGCAGTCGCTCCGTGTCCTTGCCAAAGCAATAGTCCTGCTGGGCATGGACCTGGGCCAGGAGAGCCAGGAGAGCCAGCAGAGCCGTCAACAGCAACAGCAGCAGACGCATGACTGCAATTGGGAAAAGGAGTAGAGGAATAAACTACATGAAATTTAAGCGGCCCAGCCTTTTGTCGATATCCTTGAACTGTCGCCCGGCTGTCATATGTGGACACTGTTCAGGTCACAGACAGCTGACTTGGGGTCGGGAGGGAGGAGGGGCTGACAGGGGGTCAAAAGGTGTGGCATTTAAATTGTTCTGCCAAGGAGTTGAGTCAAGACAATAAGGGCGGGGCCCACGACGTTGCCCAGTTGCGAGAGATTCCAACGGAATTTCAGCCAAAGAAAATGCCAGCTCACACACGCACACACACACACACACCATAGCTGTAAATTAGGCTAATGATTTTGCGACTGACAAATTGGTGCAGTTTTCCATTGCCACCTGCCCTTAGTCATCATAACTGCCCCCATCCCATCCCACCCCATCCCATCCCAGCCACGGCTTGGGTCAAGTTGGGTTTGTCATAAAAAAAAAGCCATGTAATGTTTCAATTTGTAGCTCTGTTTACACGACCCATTTGCCAACCCGCATCCAAATTGATTTATTCTCAATGTGGAATCCCCCTCTAAGCCCCTCAGGCATAGACCTCCTCTCTTGATGGTGACACAATGGCTGAGTTAATTGACAGACTTGGAGGAAACATGAAAATGTTTTTAGTCTGAAAAGCTCGACTAGAAGATACCCTCAACCTGCTGTTACAGAAATTCGAACTTCCTTCTAAACATATCTACAACAATCTATTGCATTTATAGCTTTAGTTTAATTAAATTTTTAAAATTTTGTGGAGTCGGGGAAGAGCTCCTAGAAATTAAATATTCTTAATGCTTATTAAGTGTACATTACTTGACAGCCTCAATATCAAGTTTGGTTTATCTAGCCGTTTTCTTTTTCGAGCTATGCTTTATAAGGTTCAGATATCGTTATTAATTGATATTTGACAATTGGGAGAAGATAGCGAAAAAATAAAATGGACTCCTCCATATGCTATATGATAAGCGTAAGGTATATTATTGAAGATTTCGACATTAAATCGGACGGACAAGTGGAAATGGCTAAATCGACTTATCTCTTCTATCCGATCAAAAATATATACATATATAATTTATGGGCTACAAATTCATCCTTTTAACTATTACGTACATTTGCACCAAACCATAATACCCTTTTTCAATGTGTACAGGGTATACAAACTTAAATCCGAAATTCATTCGTATAGCAGGCCTTTACTTTGACAAACTGTTTTACAGTCTAATCAACTGGGAATTCTTAACGACTTACGAATTATCATTTATTATTCAAGACTGAAGCCATGGCTCATGTCAAGAAATTCTTATGTGCGATCAAGCCGACCAAGGGCCAACGGGAGATGGCCAAAGCTTTGTGAGTACCTTGAGCAAATTGTGGAAAACTCTAAAGGTAATTTGCCACGCCCACAGCATACCCTCAGCTGGCTATTTTGGCATGGCCGGCGCTTTGGCTCTGATCTACTTCACCGACTGGCGTCTGATTACGAACTATATCCCGCTCTATAACACAAAGTACCCAAAGCCCGAGACTAAATAGATGTGTTACCTCTCCTGCGGAGTATTCTACTTATATTTGGATCTCAGACTCTAAGAAACTGTGCCACATTATCCACACTATTCTTAAATGTTTTCTTACATCTCTCGGGAAGGTCTTTCAACTAGTTTTAAATAAACAGCCTAAAATTAAAAATATATTCTTTGTTGATGATGTGGAATATGCATTTTGGTTCCACAGTGCAAAAGTAAATAAATCGCTGCCAATCAAAATACACAACAGCTGAGAAAAAAAACACAAAAACAAATAAAGCAGCCAAAAATAGATAATGGACAACTTTTAGTCGAATATCTTAGAGGTCCAAGATGTAATAGGGCAACAAAAGCAGATATATGCCAATTGTGCAACATGCTACATCCATGACGTCAGAGCAGGGTCTGTGGCAGAGGCAGCTGCATGGGCAGCAGGGGGGGGGGGGGGGGCGGTAAACTAAGTGCTCCGCGGGCAGCCGCAATTAGCTGCGGCGATTTTCAATTTTCAATTAAACACAACACAAACAACGAGCCGCAACAACAGGCGGCTGCTTAACCAAAACTATTTTTCCCCATTCTCAAGGCCAGCAAAGATCCGCCCGAGATCTTTGAATAGAATCTTTTACGAAACTGAGATCCACGAGATCCACGCAATTTGGTTAGTTTCAAGAGCGTCGCATCCATTTGTTGCACAGATGAATGTGGAGAGGGGTTGGAGAGGGGTTGGAGAGGGGGTTGAAGAGGGGGTTGGAGAGGGGGTGTGGGTGTTGTCAGGAACTAATGTCTAATTGCCAATGTAATATTCGCACATCTAACTCTCCCCCATCGCCCCCCCCCCCCTACGCCCCTCAAGGTCCCATCGTTTAATCGGTTTTCTCATGCAATTGAATGCGTCGCCTTTGTTTGCTCAATGCGAAATTAAAATTCCAAATTGACTGCCGCACATTTTTGCTTAGCTCACTTCGAGATCTATATATGTATGTGTGTGTGTGTGTGTGTGTGTGTGTGTGTGTATCTGTTTATGGCTATAGTTAACAATCTAAACCGCATACACCTGCCCCTTGTCACATCCATAAATCGCATTTATGAGTTTTAAAATAGCCAATGGAATCGTTTTATTACCATTTTATATACTCTTGCCGTGGACATTATAAACGACAGACAATCTATTGTAGAAGACATCTTCGAACCAGAAAGTTATATATAAATTCCTGAGAGGAAAATTTGGGTTCTATGTGAACTAGACTCTGCCTGTGACTTTCTTGGAGAAATTGGATATAGATGTTTTTTCTGGCTAGAGTCATTTATATACTTAGTTATAGTTATATATAAATTCCTGAGAGGAAAATTTGGGTTCTATGTGAACTAGACTCTGCCTGTGACTTTCTTGGAGAAATTGGGTATAGATGTTTTTTCTGGCTAGAGTCATTTGTATACTTCTGTGGCAGACGAAACATTTGACCAGAATATGTAGATATCATAGGAACGAACGATCTAAAGTTGGGCTCAAATGGGAACAATTTGTTTGCTTTTAACATTTTGTGAGCAAATTAGTGTAAATATCATGGAAATGGGATTACCTCAGCGTATTCGCAAAAGAATGATCAATAAGATTAATACTCTTTTTTTCTGACTGTTATAACCCGGCTTTGCCCGAGTTTTTCATCTTCCTATCGATTAAAAGTCATATCGGGAAAGTATTAAATATCCGAGGCAGAAGAAAATTTTCCGAATCTTTAAGACAAGTCTCCGATTCGATTTTTATACAGATATATATTCAATACATAACTATAGGAAAATCTACAGATGAAATTTGACTTGACAAATTTCTATATCAATTAACAAACTTGGTATTATCTTCCATATAACTTGAAGAGTATTTAATATTCGGCAGCTGGAAAAGAATTCTCTCTCTTTTCTTTTAGTTAGTTAGTTTAGTTATAAATATATATTTATATATGATTCAATACATAACTATAGGAAAATCTACAAATGAAATTTAACTTGCTAGGCGCGATTTCGGACAATTTCTATATCAATTTACAATTTGGTATTATCTTCCATATAACTTGAAGAGTATTTAATATTCGCCAGCTGGAAAAGAATTCTCTCTCTTTTCTTTTAGTTAGTTAGTTTAGTTATAAATATATATTTATATATGATTCAATACATAACTATAGGAAAATCTACAAATGAAATTTAACTTGCTAGGCGCGATTTCGGACAATTTCTATATCAATTTACAATTTGGTATTATCTTCCATATAACTTGAAGAGTATTTAATATTCGCCAGCTGGAAAAGAATTCTCTCTCTTTTCTTTTAGTTAGTTAGTTTAGTTATAAATATATATTTATATATTATTCAATACATAACTATAGGAAAATCTTCAAATGAAATTTGCCTTGCTAGGCGCGATTTCGGACAATTTCTATATCAATTTACAATTTGGTATTATCTTCCTTAAAACTTGAAGAGTATTTAATATTCGGCAGCTGGAAAAGAATTCTCTCTCTTTTCTTTTAGTTATATATATACAACTTAATTCGCGCTGTTGTTTTCGGCGTTGATTTATGAATTTATTTATGTTTTCATTAATGCGAACGTGACATTTACTAATTTTTCGTTGATTTTCCTTTGAAAATATTTTTGCAACAATTTTGCTGAAAATGCCCTCGTGCCGCTTTTCCCTGGGTACGGGTTTTTTTTCGAGCGGAACATAAATCAAATACAGTTCTTTTTATTTTTTGTTTTTCCAGCTGGCACAGATTTAGCATACATCATAATGGAACCCGAAAAAAAACCCGACTCCGAAATAAACAAAAATTGGGCCCAATCATAATTTAATTGATTTGTTATGGCCGCACAGATTGCCCCTGCCACAGAAATAGGCTTTAGCGCGAGAGATCGTTGAACTGTGTTCAGCAATTTTCAAAGGTTACCCAACACTGCAAAGCGCTGCAAGATGGAAAAGGTGGCCTTACAGCGAAAATCGCTCTTCAATTTGCAACTGCTTGTCAAATTTGACAGTTAGCTATAGTTAACTACTTGTAGCTGAGTGCAATGCACTACACTGGGAGAAAAAGTACTAGCATTTATTTATTCAAAATTATGTTCGAAATAAGTTTCAATACAAGAACTTTTAAAGCCGCAAATTCTTTAATAGAATACACAAGTGCTCAATCTAAGATATGTTGTTCTTAAATTGAGAATGTTTCGCGCTTATTTCGATGTACATTCTTTTATTTATTTTAAGTATTTTGCAGTTTATCTTTCTTTTTCTTGATATTTTCTCAATTTAATTGAGAGAGAAAACGTTTGCGAATATTTAAACAGGAAATGTTATGTGGAAAATCAAAGAAGACTAGAATGTAGAATATGTATTTTCTCTGAGTGTATTAATTAGCGGAAATATGCAAATTTTAAGGGGCTACTAGCAGAGACTTTTAAGAGCCCAATTAGCATAAATGCTGCACAATATAAAATCGCTTGTAAACATTTATAGATATAGACATGCACATATGTATATAGTCAGGAATTATATAATAAACGATATATGCGGCCGGAAGAGTACCAAAAATCATGTCTAGACGCAGCTGAGAATTTGTTGGTTGTCGCTAGTTAATATGCAAGACACATAGACAGAGAGACCCTTTGGGATACCCATTGTAATCCTCTCGTATTGGGAATTGCGTCTGGCGCATTTTAAATTAGAGAGCTGGCGCATAAATGTCAGACATTTCCCAAATGATCAGTTTGATCTTCGGTCTGTGGCATTAGACATTTAATTTATCACTTGTAGAGAGAGGTCTCTGTATGTATAAATACTGATAGGCAGCCAATAGAGCCTTCTCTCTCTCCCTCCACTTAAAATGATGTGTGTTGACCTTAGGGGTATACTTGGATAGCCAAGGGAGGGCTGGGCGGGGGTCGAGCACATTTCCTCACACATATTTTGGGTGCCGCTTGGAATTCTCGAAAAGTTCTCTTGGACACAACGGAATTCTCGACTAAAACTTGAAAATTCACTTGTGCCAAAACAAAAGGCGAGTGCGTGGAAAACCTATAAATAAATGGAGAAGGGAGCGGGGTGTGGAGGGGCCCCCTCCCTCTCCCTCTCTCTCTTCGATTTGGGCACGTCTGGGCTTGTGTTTTATGTAGAATGTGGATAGTTGAATATTTTCGAAAAGCATATTAAGTAATTCCCATTAAAAAGCAGAAGAAGCCAAAGCGCTGCGGAAATGTTTGACATCAAACGCTATTTTCGGCATTTCCCCCCCCAAAAAAAAAGGGAAAAGAACGGGGTGAGGGGTTCCTCATTTGGCTAAGGTTAAGTGCAGATACTGCCACTAGATTCTAATGCCAAATATCTGTTTGGCAGCGTGGCCAAAACTAAATAAATATCTACAAAAAAAAAAGAATCTCTCTCAATATACGGCGAATTTTTGACAAATTTTGCAAATTTATTAAATACGCCTGCGTATTGAATATTAAATAAATGAAAAACCCGACAAATGTGAAAACTATGGAAACTGTTCACAGTTTAAGTGAGGGTGAGAAAAACGTACGCCAACCGGTTTTCCAGCGCCCACACAAGTGTTTATTTATTTTTTTTTCATTTTCGAAAACCAATTTTCATGTTGCAGTTGCTTGTTGGCCCGAAAGCGGAACGCGATCAGGTAGCTGGCACTCGAAGCGTTAACAACAAACACACACACACACGCACACACACACAGCCAAATGTGTTGTGTGACATTCTTGTGGAGTTTGTTTTTTATGCTCTGTTCACAAATGAGAAAAGTTGTATGTGGGCTTAGGGCCTAGTTTAAGGCTGGAGACTTGAGACTTGGAATATTTAATACCATAAATCCACGCCAGACAACCTGTTTAATTTATAGGGTTTACCTCCAATAGGGGCGTGGCAAAAGGGAAAATAACATATATATCTTCTAGAACGAAGACGCACAAAATCATTTAAATATGTTTCTCACACAGTCAGCAAATAGTCTGCTGTTGGTCTTCTCTAATGATTAAGGCAAAGCTATTCGGGCCGCGCCCAAACAAAAAAATCGAAGCTTTTCTCAACTGACAGTTTAAGGCTTAAGCCCCATGACTTTTGTCAAATAAAACTTTTGATAATAATTATTAACGTGCTCATCTGTAAGCAAACTACAAACAGAGTATTGCGAGTCGTTGTCGCCCGACTGAAGATATTTCTTTGGTACTACCTTGTTTAATGAGCCACAAAACTGAGAACTGAGCGTGTTTAATTAGTTGAGCCCGACTATCTAAATCTTTGGGTTGGAGTCGCGTGCTGCACTGCCTCGTGGCAAGTCATAAATCTGAACACAGTCAACTGAGAGGGGGGCGGGGGGCGGGGGGCGAGGGGGGACTGATTTGCCCTAGGCTCAGCCATGTTAACGCGATTTATTTACTCTACGCTTAACTTATCTAATTCCATACACACCACAAGCAAATGTTTAATTGTTCCACATTGTATCATGCACATTTTTCTGAGATTTGTTGCCTTTTTTTTGTGAATTTGTTAATTCATTTGAGTGCCAGCTAATTATTTTGATTGTGCGCGTTCTAAAACGCATGCAAAACGCGCGCGTTTATTCGCATGAGAGATTGCCCAAGATAGTTAATATAGAAAGCGTGGTGTGAGCGGTATAAGGGGAGCAGGGGGGGGGGGGGGGGGGGTTTGAGGCTCCACAAGCAGCTGTCAGCTGGCATTTACCATGTTACGTCAACATGAACCATGAACAATTCTGGGCCTAATTGTCTGCCTGAAACACAAAGATCACAAAACCCAAACTTGGGCTGAAAAACTTTCCAGAGAAACCTGCTCAGATCACAAGAGATGAAAGAAACTAGGAAGAATACGCAGAAGATTAGATACCTTTGCAGACTTAGAGCATTTGTTAGCTATACTTCAAAAACTCCATTTTCCATAGGAGCTGGGAGAATATCTATGCCATTCCGTTATCATAAAAGCTTGTTATTCCAAGTCAGGCTTGAGTATCTAATTTTATCCTGATTGTTCCTAAGTAACATACATACAAAAAAGATATGCGTTACAGACTCCATGACTCAGTTAAGGTACCCTTAATAAGGGTAGAAACAAGAAGAAACCAAATACGAAACGAAACGAAAAATGTTCCCAAACTGATTAATTTAGCCCCATCAAATTTCAGCTGTTTTCAAGATATGCGTTACAGACTCCATGACACAGTTAAGGTACCCTTAATAAGGGTAGAAACCAGAAGAAACCAAACACGAAACGAAACGAAAAATGTTCCCAAACTGATTAATTTAGCCCCATCAAATTTCAGCTGTTTTCAAGATATGCGTTACAGACTCCATGACACAGTTAAGGTACCCTTAATAAGGATAGAAACCAGAAGAAACACGAAACGAAACGAATAATGTTCCCAAACTGATTAATTTAGCCCCATCAAATTTCAGCTGTTTTCATTCATATGCAAAAAGGTGGCTCACAAGAAAATTAGGCGGGCATTTTGTTGAGCTCATCAGAAAAAAAAACAAAAAAACGTTGTTGTTAACTTTGCTGGTCAAATCAAATGTCGTGTCAATAGGAGACTCGAAGGCGTCTCGGATTTATTGCATAACAGATATTTATATGAGACGATTATTAATAAGCGGCAACCAAAACAGGTTTCCATATTTTTTGTTGTTTAAGAATCAACAATAGTTTTTTCTTTTGTTAATTACGTTTACTATTGAGGTAATAGCCCGACATTGTATAGACAATGAAACAAATGAGTGCGAAATAAAAAATTTTTGTGTCCAATTAAGTTGTAGCTGCAACGAATTTCAACGCTGAGCGGTAGATGAAAAGATTTTATAGATGCGACATTAAAATGACGCCAAGAAAGTGAAAAAAAAACCCACACAGACCTATCTGAATATTTGAAATGCACTCGAGAGATGCGCTCGTTGGGTTTAATAAATTTCTTAACCGATTCGCACAAACGGTAAACGACAAACGGTAAACGGTCGACTGGGAGACAACAGAACCGCACACGAACACGTCTAAAATGAAACTGAGGCGACGAGCGCAGCGCACGAGAGTTTATAGCAAACCGACGCGTGAGCGCGAGCGCGAGCGCGAGCAGCAAGCAGTGTGACCACATAAAGGGAGAGCGAACGAAAGAGAGAGAGAGAGAGAGCTTGAGCAATACGATTGAGAGATCTAATCGCGCTCAATCGTGATGTAAATTAGTTACAATGCTCGCGGCTTTTTGTTTTATTTGCGGTCCTTACATATTAAAAGGAATTATAAGGATTACCCCTAGTGATAATAGTCGGTTAATTTTACCAGGCTAATATGGTGATCCGAGCAATTGCGCAAAATGCAGACAATTCTCACAAGTTCTCACTTTTGACCGATTGTTCCTATGGGAGCTACATATATCATATTGTAGTCCCATGTTAAAAGTGTCTACCAAATACATACAAAGCAAAGCGTAATTGTAATTGAAGATGTTTCAATTATTTGAAAAAGAAACAAGATTTTCAGACAAAGGGCCCTTTTTTCGATATCTCATTCATATGGGATCTATATGAATCAGGGTTCCGATCCGATCAATTCTAATATGTATACCTATGCTATCTTCAAGAAAAAGATTAATAATAAATTTCATTGCGATAGCTCTAAGCTGGGATTAATGAGCATAGAAACATATATCATACTGATGATATATATATATATGTATCTATAGAGCTATTTATATTGGTCGGATCGAACCACTTTATGGGTTCAGAGATAAGCTCCGCAAAGAATCTTCCCAATTTTCAAAGAATAATTCAATTAAATAATTTATAAAGCTATTTATTTGTCATCTATCTATTCATTTATCACAAGCAGAGCTTAATAATTAATTAAAAAAGCTATTTGTGTTTGTTTTATTTTCAGTGTAAAGTGTGCTCGTTAAAAGTAGAAAATTAACGTTTATTGAAAAATATTTAATTGACTATTTTTGTGTTTGGTGCGAACTTTAAATATAGCCTAATTAGAAACTAAACCAGATCCCTGCGCTATTTAAGTCAAATCTATGTCAGATCTAATGCATCAAGTAGACAAATGCGGCAATAAATGCGGTGACCACAATTGAGGCGTGTCCAGAAGACGCGCCCGAGCGGCAATAATACTCATCACAGTTGGCCTCCGAGATGGTTTTGTACTTCTCGAGGACATCCGACCAGTTGCAGAGACCCACTTTGCACCAGTCCAGATCGACGGCATTCTGATTGAGGAAGAAGACGACCTTCTCCGGCTCCAGCTCCGCCGGGCAGCTATATTTCACGGCCACGAAATTGCCCGCAAAGGGACCCAGCAGACTGGTCTTCCAGCGACGACTTGCCATCGAGTCGTAGTTATCCGCACGCAGTGCGATGTCATCCTTGTTGATGCCGAGGGCGGTGAGCAGGGTCTGCAGACCCGTCGAGTGGGCAAAATAGGCCACCACGTGGGGCGAGACGGGACTGCTGAGACGGGACAGCATGTCCTGCACGGCGCGGCAATTGAAGCGCGTGTTCTCCTCGAAGCCATAGCCGGAGCCGTAGTAGTATTTGAGATCCTCGGCGTACTCCATGACGGTCACGTGCTCGGGCAAAAAGGCGCCGCACCAGACGCTCGTCCGATCCACCTGCCAGGCCTGCTCGTAGCGACAAATATCAAACATCAGCTTGATATCGTCCTCGGCCAGAACTGTGAAGCTGCAGAAGGAGTAAAGTAAGTTTAAGCTTGGCCTACAGCAGCAGCTGAAACTTACCCAAGTCGCCGTGTAATATCCTCCACGGTATTATTCCATATGGCGCTTGTGCGATATTTCTGATACTCGGAGCCCACGCCCTTGTAATTCTTATCCTTGAAATCCGTGCAGTAATCATAGGGACGCAGCAGCAGATCCTTCTCGGGAATATCCGCTGCAGTAGCCACATTGCTGTCACCAAAGAGACCCTCGGCAAAGCCCTTGAAACTCTCCGTGGTACGCTGGGTGTCCGTGTGACGGAACTGAAAACGGGGAGAACGACTTTAGAAGGAACTGGAAGAACTACAATATTAATATTCCTAAATGTATTGAAAACAAGTAAGAGGTTGCAGTCGGGAGTTCCCGACTGGGGGATACCCTGACCTGAACCCTCTTCTTCCGACAGGCGATAGGTATAAAATGAAAGATACTTCATATATATATACTATTCTAGAAGCTACATGTCAAGTTTGGTGACTCTAGCTAATATTATTTGACAAAATTGCCCAAATTGATTTTTATCGATTACTTGGAAACGGGGCAAGTTATCGAATATCGGAAACAAACTCGATCTGCGCGAGCACTAGGAGGGCCTACACCTAAAATGTCAAATCTCTAGCTCTTATAGGTTCTGAGATCCTTGCATTCAAAAATACGGACAGACGGACGGACGAACGGACAGACGGACGGACAGACGGACGGACAGACGGACATGGCTAGATCGACTCGGCTGTTGATGCTGATCAAGGAAATAAATACTTTTTGTGGTCGGAGAGGCTTGCTTCTACCTGTTACATTTGCACAAATACAATATACCCTTTTCACCCATTTCCAATGGGTTAAGGGTATAAAAAGTTCTTGAAATAAATTTAAATTGAGAAAGTTTGAGCTGGTGACAATTCTAACCAGGTAGTAGGTGTCGTTGAATGTGTTGGGCAGCACCGTGGGAAAGTAGTGCTGGTAGAGTTTGGCAGTGCCGCGCAGATCCTCGTAGCCCTGGCTGGTCAGATACTCCTCAATGTCGACCGTAATGCTGGTATTCCATTTCCACATCTGGATGGCGGTCAGATCCGTGTCGCACAAGGCATCAGTCTCCGGCTTGGTGCGCCTCACTCGATAATTGTTCACTATCAAATCGCGTAGCTGCAACGATCATGAAGCAGAGTACTTAAAGGAGTTGTCGGGGAAGGAGCATCCAGGCTTAACCGACCTCTTCCAGTCGCGGTGCCGCCTCAATGGTGCTCGGCGTGGGCAGCCGCGTGCCGTGCCTGTGGAAGATCCACATCTTCTTCGGTTCACAGCCGGGCACCTGATACTGCTTGTCCATGTTGGTGCCCTTGACAATCTGGTAGGCTGTCTTCGAGCTAAACTGACGCGTCTGCAGTCGCTCCGTGTCCTTGCCAAAGCAATAGTCCTGCTGGGCATGGACCTGGGCCAGGAGAGCCAGGAGAGCCAGCAGAGCCGTCAACAGCAACAGCAGCAGACGCATGACTGCAATTGGGAAAAGGAGTAGAGGAATAAAATACATGAAATTTAAGCGGCCCAGCCTTTTGTCGATATCCTTGAACTGTCGCCCGGCTGTCATATGTGGACACTGTTCAGGTCAGAGACAGCTGACTTGGGGTCGGGAGGGGGGAGGGGCTGACATGGGGTCAAAAGGTGTGGCATTTAAATTGTTCTGCCAAGGAGTTGAGTCAAGACAATAAGGGCGGGGCCCACGACGTTGCCCAGTTGCGAGAGATTCCAACGGAATTTCAGCCAAAGAAAATGCCAGCTCACACACGCACACGCACACACACACACACACACACCATAGCTGTAAATTAGGCTAATGATTTTGCGACTGACAAATTGGTGCAGTTTTCCATTGCCACCTGCCCTTAGTCATCATAACTGCCCCCATCCCATCCCACCCCATCCCATCCCAGCCACGGCTTGGGTCAAGTTGGGTTTGTCATAAAAAAAGCCATGTAATGTTTCAATTTGTAGCTCTGTTTACACGACCCATTTGCCAACCCGCATCCAAATTGATTTATTCTCAATGTGGAATCCCCCTCTAAGCCCCTCAGGCATAGACCGTCCTCTCTTGATGGTGACACAATGGCTGAGTTAATTGACAGACTTGGAGGAAACACGTCAAATTGTCGAGTCTGGAATGCCCGACTAGAAGTTACCTTCAAACCAGTCCCGAGCTGCGGTCGCGGAGACTCGAACTTCCCTCTAGGCATATACATATATCTTCCCTTTGCAACACACTTTGACTAATGCATACTTGAATAACTTCGGTTCTTAATGTCCGATCTTTATGAAAATTTGGAGTGTTGAATTTAGCACTAAAATGTACAAAGTACAATGCTCTAGTCGAAGTATATTTATTGAATTTTGTGTAGAGCTGGAAAAGGCAGCCACGAAAAGGTATAGTCAGAATTTTTTTGAGAACCTAACTCTTTCATTTTTTGGATATGCCTAAAAAACAAGTGGGAGGAGCTATCGAACAATTTATAAAATCGTTCCGGTTATCATATAAGAGAATATACATATATATCATTTCAAATGTTAAGTTCCTAGCTTTGTATTATCCAAGTTCAAATAGGGCAGAGAAATGGTCATTTGCATAATAACATAGTGCCCTTTCTACCTATTTTCAAAGTACAGGGTATATAAACTTAGATTCAAAATTCGTTCGTATAGCATGCCTTTACTTTGACAAACTTTTTTACAGTCTAATCAACTGGGAATTTTTAACGATTTACGAATTTACCATTTATTATTCAAGCCATGGGTCATGTCAAGAAATTCTTATGTGCGATCAAGCCGACCAAGGGCCAACAGGAGATGGCCAAAGCTTTGTGAGTACCTTGAGCAAATTGTGGAAAACTCTAAAGGTAATTTGCCACGCCCACAGCATACCCTCAGCTGGCTATTTTGGCATGGCCGGCGCTTTGGCTCTGATCTACTTCACCGACTGGCGTCTGATTACGAACTATATCCCGCTCTATAACACAAAGTACCCAAAGCCCGAGACTAAATAGATTAATACCCTACAAGAAAAACTCAAATAAAACCTTTATATGTATTCTATATTTGGATCTCAGACTCCACCCAAAGTGTGCCACATTATCCACACTATTTTTATATGTTTTCTTACATTTTCGGGAAGGTCTTTCAACTAGTTAAATAAACACCATAAATTTAAAAATACATATATATTCCATTTCTGATTCTGTGATATGCATTTTGGTTCCACAATGCAAAAGTAAATAAATCGATGCCAATCAAAATATACGGCACCTAAAGAACAACAACCATAAAAAAAAGACAACAAAATGTTTGTGAATGTTGTATACAAATTTGAGAAAACTTTCGTAAAGGTCGAAGATCTCATACCCTAGGCAGAAACAGGAAAAAAAAACATTTTAAAACAAGTAAGAGGTTGTAGTCGGGAGCTCCCGACTGGGGGATACCCTGAACCCTCGTCTTCCGACAGGCGATAGGTATAAAATAAAAGATACTTTATATATATATACTATTCTAGAAGCTACATGTCAAGTTTGGTGACTCTAGCTCATATTATTTACCAAAATTGCCTAAATTGATTTTTATCGATTACTTGTAAACGGGGCAAGTTATCGAATATCGGAAACAAACTCACTCTGCGCGGGGACTAGAAGGACCTACACCTAAAATGACAAGTCTCTAGCTCTTATAGGTTCTGAGATCCTTGCATTCAAACATACGGACAGACAGACGGACGGACGGACAGACAGACGGACATGGCTAGATCGACTCGGCTGTTGATGCTGATCAAGAATGTATATACTTTATGGGATCGGAGAGGCTTGCTCCTACCTGTTACATACATTTGCACAAACACAATATACCCTTTTCACCCATTTCCATTTAGGGTATAAAAATTGATTTGTATTGAATCTCTTGGGAGGCTTTGATTATGAATTTCAGTAATAAAAACAAATAATTGCAAAAATTATTTTATTTTTGACAGATTAATCCCAGGACAGCTATTTAAAGTAGTTTATCCATCGGAGCATTTCCGCCAAATTACACTCCGTAAAAAAAAATAGGCGACGCTTTCGCATAGTAATATATACACATATATATGTGATATATATAGTTATACAAATTAACAGTAAAATAAATATATATAAGCTTAATTTATTTTCATTCCATCAGGCTCACAAACATTTTCTTCTAAAAGTTACATCTTTCCGCTAGATCTTAAGCTACCCTTTGCATAGATTTCGTTTATAGAGTATTTAGAGCAGAGGAAACATCTGCTGGTTGTGCCGTCTGCCAGCTGACAGCGCTTTGTTTACAACTTTTACAGCATCGATGCTTAATGCAATTGTGCAACATGTAGCGCCACATCTGAGCAGGGGCAAGATCAGCCCCAGGCGAGGGCGCGGGGAGGGGGGGGGGGGTCAGAGGTCTCGACTTCCCGGCTAAGTGCAGCCGCATTTGTGCGGCGGCAACTTTCAATTTTCAATTAAACAATCGGCAACAGGCGGCTGCTTAACCAAAACTATTTTTCCCCATTCTCAAGGCCAGCAAAGATCCGCCCGAGATCTTTGAATAGAATCTATTGACTGAGTTTCACGAGATCCACGCAATTTGGTTAGTTTCAAGAGCGTCGCATCCATTTGTTGCACAGTTGAATGTGGAGAGGGGGCTGAGAGGGGGTGGAGAGGGGTTGGAGAGGGGTTGGAGAGGGGGTGGAGAGGGCGTGGAGAGGGGGTGTGGGTGTTGTCAGGAACTAATGTCTAATTGCCAATGTAATATTCGCACATCTAACTCTCCCCATCTACCCCCCCCCCCCTACGCCCCTCAAGGTCCCATCGTTTAATCGGTTTTCTCATGCAATTGAATGCGTCGCCTTTGTTTTCTCAATGCGAAATTAAAATTCCAAATTGACTGCCGCACATTTTTGCTTAGCTCGCTTCGAGATCTATATATGTATGTGTGTGTGTGTGTGGGTGTATCTGTGTATCTGTTTATGGCTATAGTTGACAATCTAAACCGCAAACACCTGCCCCGCGAGCCAGCCCCTTCGCTCCACAACTTGTCACAGCCATAAATCGCTTTGATGTGTTTTAAAATAGCCATTGAATTTGTTTTACTGCACATTTTATATACTCTTGTTGTTGGGCATAACAGAGTATACAGAAAGTATATTGTAGAATACGTCTTCCCACCTGAAAGGTATATGGTATAGATATTCCTGATAAGCACGATCGGGTTCTATGTGAACTAGTCTCTGTGACTTTCTTGGGGAAGCTTGGTAAAATATATACAGAATGCACTGTAGAAGACATCTTTGAAATCGAAAGATATATATATATACTATATACTTGATAAGAAGAGTTGAAGAACTAGCCAAGCCTTTCTTTGGTGAAACTTGGTGCAGAGGTTTTTTTTTTACCTCAGTTTAGCTGCTTGAGTTTTCTCGTGCTTCACTTTCAAAAATATTACCTTCCCTATTAAAAATCTGATAATCGGTTTTTATAAAGTTCTTTCAAAAGGTTCAAATCCGCCCATAATAAAATTAAAAAAAAAAAAAATTATATTAAATCTTTCTAATATTAAATCCTAACTTTAAAGGCGAAAATAGCATTATTTTGCAATATAAAAATTTCTTTCACGATTTCGATGATCAGTTCAAAGTAAATTAATTAACTGATTAAATTAATAACCGATTATCGAAATCGTGCAAGATATGTATATAATTAATATTAATTTAAGATCTTTTAATATTTGTTTTCTCATTTTGTTTTCTCCTCTTCTATATAAACAACTTAATTCTATTCAATATAATATTTGCAGTTGTTTTTTCTCATTGATTTATGAATTAAGAATTTATTTGTGTTTCCTTTAATGCGAACGTGACATTTACTAATTTTTCGCTGATATTTCGCTGAAAATGTGTTTTGCAGCAATTTTGCAAAAATGCCCTCGTGCCGCTTTTCCGAGTGTGTGTGTGCGTGTGTGTGTGCGTGTGTCTTTTCGAGCGTAACATAAATCAAATACAGATCTTTTTTGTTTTCCATACAACATAATAAAACTGAAACTGACCGCTGTCCAAAAAAAAAAAAAAGAGCTCAGAAAAAAATATATAGAGTCGTGCCTAAATGGGTCGGCCCTGCCCCAGAAATATTCTCCCGGCAGAGAGAGAGATCTTTGAACTATAAGTATCAAAAAAATGTGCTGCAACTTTGAAAGATTGCGCAACACTGCAAAGCGCTGAAAAATAAGTGCTTGAAGTATTTGCAGTTCAGACTTGATAAGCACGCAAGTGGCTAGCGATTCGTAAGCGTTTCGCGCGCGTTTAGAGCGCGTTTCGCAGGCGATTTTAAGCGCCAAGTGCACAATAATCGCTCTTTAATTTGCAACTGCTTGTCAAATTTGACAGTTGGCTGGCAATAGCTTTAGTTTTGCATTATCATTAGCTTTGCAATGAAATACACTCGAAGAAAATAGCATAGAATTTTGCAAAATTAAAATTAAGTTCAAAATTCTAAAACTAAGAACAACATTTTTAACAGGAGAACTTTGTTAAATAGGAAATTCTCAAAAAAAAAATGTTTTGCTCTTATTTTAGGCATTTAGATCTAATCAAAAAAAAAATTGTTTACTGGTTCATATATAAATCAAGCATTATCAGCCCTAACATACTTTTTTTTTATTGATTTGTTGTCTTCTTCATACTTAATTCTAGCACGAAATGTACTTGAAATATGAAGCAGAAAGTCAAAGGAATTTCCCTATAGAATTTTGAGTTTCCCTTTTTCTCTGAGTGTATTAATTAGCGGAAATATGCAAATTTTAAGGGCTACCAGCAGAGACTTTTAAGAGCCCAATTAGCATAAATGCTGCACAATATAAAATCGCTTGTAAACACATATAGATATAGACATGCACATACATATATAGTCGGGAATTATATAATGTCCGAAAAAATCATGTCTAGACGCAGCTGAGAATTTGTTGGTTGTCGCTAGTTAATATGCAAGACACATAGACAGAGAGACCCTTCGGGATACCCATTGTAATTGGGAATTGCGTCTGGCGCATTTTAAATTAGAGAACTGGCGCATAAATGTCAGACGTTTCCCAAATGATCAGTTTGATCTTTAATTTATCACTTGTAGAGGTCTCTGTTTAACTACTGATAGTCTCTCCCTCCACTTAAAATGATGTGTGTTGACCTTAGGGGTATACTTGGATAGCCAAGGGAGGGCTGGGCGGGGGTCGAGCACATTTCCTCACACATATTTTGGGTGCCGCTTGGAATTCTCGAAAAGTTCTCTTAGACACAACGGAATTCTCGACTAAAATTTGAAAATTCACTTGTGCCAAAACAAAAAGCGAGTGCGTGGAAAACCTATAAATAAATGAAGAAGGAAGCGGGGTGTGGAGGGGCCCCCTCCCTCTCCCTCTCTCTCTTCGATTTGGGCACGTCTGGGCTTGTGTTTTATGTAGAATGTGGATAGTTGAATATTTTCGAAAAGCATATTAAGTAATTCCCATTAAAAAGCAGAAGAAGCCAAAGCGCTGCGGAAATGTTTGACATCAAACGCTATTTTCGGCATTTTCCCCAAAAAAAAAGGGAAAAGAACGGGGTGAGGGGTTCCTCATTTGGCTAAGGTTAAGTGCAGATACTGCCACTAGATTCTAATGCCAAATATCTATTTGGCAGCGTGGCCAAAACTAAATAAATATCTACAAAAAAAAAGCATATTAATAGTCAAGATATGGCGAATTTTTGACAAATTTTGCAAATTTATTAAAAACGCCTGCGTATTGAATAATATGAAAATGAAAAACCTGACAAATGTGAAAACTATTCACAGCTTGAGTGAGAAAAACGATCTACAACCGGTTTTCCAGCGCCTAAACAAATGTTTTTTTTTTGTTAATTTTTCTTTTAATTAACGATAACAATTTTTCGTTTTGCAGTTGGAAGTCGAGGCGTTAACATATGCTCTGTTCACAAAGTGTAAAAGGAGTATATTGGCTTAGGTCAAATTACTTGAAACTTAGAATATCTATTTGCATATATCTAGCTCAGATATAGATCGGTCAGATCGGGGAACTTGAAAAATGGGTTTATATATATTTATTCTACATTCTTGGGGTGACTATTGGTGCGTTCTTCTAAGCATCTATCTCCTAATGGAGGCGTGGCAAAACAGTAAAACAAATTTCTCACGCAGTCACAAAATTAGGCAGGTAAATTACTGAAGATATTCCCTAAAGATCGAACTTTTCTGGCCGTAAGTATTGTTCACAGTTTGAAGCGCTTTGGGCTTACAGTTTTAGAGTCAGCAACGCATTAATCAAATATTTGATTTTTTTTTACTATTTTATTTGTTTATCCCAATGTCAACAGAGTATTGCGCAGGTGCTCACACCTTTGATATTGTCTTTGGCATTCATTTTAGCTTCTTTAATGAGCCACAAAACTGAGAACTGAGCGTGTTTAATTAGTTGAGCCCGACTATCTAAATCTTTGGGTTGGAGTCGCGTGCTGCACTGCCTCGTGGCAAGTCATAAATCTGAACACAGTCAACTGAGAGGAGGGGTCCGAGGGGGGACGGATTTGCCCTAGGCTCAGCCATGTTAACGCGATTTATTTACTCTACGCTTAACTTATCTAATTCCATACACACCACAAGCAAATGTTTAATTGTTCCACATTGTATCATGCACATTTTTCTGAGATTTGTTGCCTTTTTTTTGTGAATTTGTTAATTCATTTGAGTGCCAGCTAATTATTTTGATTGTGCGCGTTCTAAATCGCATGCAAAACGCGCGCGTTTATTCGCATGAGAGATTGCCTAAAATAGTTTACTGAGTCAGCGGGGTGTGTTGGGAATAAGAGGGGAGGTAAGTTAAAATTGTCTGCCAGAAACACAGATCACAAAACCTAAACTTGGGCTAAAAAACTTTCCAGAGAAACCTGCTCAGATCACAAGAGATGAAAGAAACTAGGAAGAAAACGCCGAAAGTTAAATGCCTTTGCAGACTTTTAGCATTTGTTAGCTATAGTTCAATATTCGAAATATTTAAAACAAAAACTCTATTTCTCCTTATTCTTCTTTATTCTTATTCTTATTCCTAGCCAGCTAGTCTAATATACATACAATTCCGATATCTGTTTAGGCTAAAGTACAACTTCTAATTCAAAGTTGGGTTTAAATATCTCTGTAAACAAAAATGATTCTCAAATGGGTTTTTAAATTTCTCCCGATTGTTCCTATGTCCCATACGTACAAGAAACGTATGCGTTACATACTCCATGGCATAATTATGGTACCCTAAATAAGGGTACACACACACACACAGTCACACGCTGAGAAAACAAAACACGAAACAAAATGTTCCCAAACTGATTAAATTTCAGCTGTTTTCAGCTATTTTCATTCATATGCAAAAAAGTTGGCTCACAGGAAAATTAGCCGGGAATTCGGTCGAGCATTTTGTTGAGCTCATCAGAAAAAAAGTTGTTGTTGTTAACTTTGCTGGTCAAATCAAATTTCGTGTCAAAACGAGAGTTTAAAATGTCATAGATTATTTATATAACTTTTAATAGACGATTATTAATGAACGACAACTCAAACAGGTTTCTAACAGTAATTTTGTTTAAAAATCATCAAACGTAGTTTTGTTTTTTTTTTCTTCTATTTTTAATTACATTTACAGTTGAGGAACAGACATGAGTACTATATAAATAAATGTATGGTATTCAATTGAGCTGTAGCTGCAGTGAATTTTTAAGTGCATATTAACACATAACGCCAAGCGAATTTTTAATTATACTATTTTATAAATGCGACACAAAAACTACGCTCAAAAAGAGAGAGAGAGAGAGAAAGAAGCACACACAGACCTGCACTCAAGAGAACCGCTCGCTGAACTTAACGAATTGCTTAACCGTTTCGCACAAACGGTAAACGGCAAACGGGCGACGGGAGACAACAGAACCGCACGCGAACGCGTCTAAAACGAAACTGAGGCGACGAGCGCAACGCACGAGAGTTTATAGCGACGAGGCGACGGACGCAGCGCTCTCTGTCGGCTGCAGCAGCAGCAGCAGGTGGACTGATAAGCGCTTTGACAGGGACATGTCACGACATGCCCAGATCCTAAATGCCCGTTACGAGTGCGCCTTGGAAATGATAGTGCCATATATATGTGTGTGTATATAAATTAGTTATAATGTTAAGCTAAGATAAGGAAACAATGGAAATAAAAATGATGGAAATGAACTGAGATTTCAGTCTTGCCTCACAGTTAATCACAGAGATTATTTTGGTTACAGTTATAAAAAGCAACAACTATTGATTTGCCAGGCACTCAGGGAAATCACAAAACAAAAAAATATTGTTCGCCTGCGCAATTGTTGATATCGGTTCTGACATAATCGAGTGTTAATTTATAAGGGCAAACACTTGATGCTTGCCTGCGTCATTTGTGCTGCTGATAAAAATAAAAAAAAACAGAAACTTTAGTTCAGAGAAATGCGTCGTCCGGCAGCTCGTTGGCCGTCTCCATGCGCAAGAACTGCTCGAGCGCCAGCTGGAAATCCCAGTTGGCCTCCTCCTGCACGATGCGTGTGCACCATTTGGGTCGCAGTCCCGTTATCTCCTGAAATATGTACAGCTTGTGCTCCTTGACATCCACCGTGTCCTCCTCCGGCATTGACAACTCCTGATCCATGGCCAGCTCAATGAACTTGAAGGCATCGCGCTGCTGCTTCGGCGACGGATTCATAATATTGAAACGCTCGTTGATGATCTTCATGCTGCGCGCTTTTTTGCCAACGCCCTGAAACGTAAGGAAAGTTGAGCAAGCAGGCAATAGCTTGGTTTCCGGAGCAACTTACCAGCCCGGTGGCAT
Source organism: Drosophila borealis (assembly GCA_035045885.1). NCBI lineage: Eukaryota > Metazoa > Arthropoda > Insecta > Diptera > Drosophilidae > Drosophila > Drosophila borealis. Next base: position 592,826 of record JAWNOR010000164.1, on the reverse strand, counting down.
CCACTTTGAGCACAAACTGCCGGCTGAAGGCCAGCAATAAATCGGAGCCGTCGTGCAGCACTCCGTTCACATAGATAATGGCCATTTGGTCGTCATAGTGCATCACATCCGTCTGCAGTGAGACATAGTCGTGCGTTACCTCCGGCAGCTGCATGAGCACCAGCATTATATCGTGGCTACCCACGTGGACGCGGCAGGTGTCGCGTGAGTTCTTCAAGAGATTGCGGCTAAAGTAGTTGTACTTGTTGATGCGCTTGCACAGCTCGTTGCTGGGCTTCACGGGATGGCAACGTCGAATGTCATAGCTGCAGGTCAATGTGAATATGGAGCTGTCGTTGTAAAAGCGGCTCAGATTGATGCGCTGATCGGATTGCTCGAAGTCACGCAGAAACTGGCAAAGAAATAGGTCGCCGGTCAGCTCGTAGGCAGCCGGATCGCAGAGGAAATCCTTTTGCGTCGTCAGACCCGGCCTGCTGCTCAGATCGACATCGTCCAGCCGCTGCAGACCGGGGCATATCTCCTTGGCGGCGCGAATATATGCGCTGGCCAGACTGTACTTGCGGCACAGGGAATTGCCGTGCAGACGCAACGATTTTAGCGGCACCTCGCTAAGCGCCCTAATCGACGACATATCATCTATCCAGTTCTGACCCAAGTCCAGGGCCTGCAGGCCGTTCAGCAGCGACAATGTGCGCAGATTGTTTAGGCCCAGTATCTTATTGTTGCACAGTCGCAAATCAACGCAGTTGCCGAGAAATTTACGCGACGCCATTCGCAGAATGCTGTTGAGTATCTTGGCGGAGGTCATGCACACATGTACGTTCTCCAGGACATCGGTGTTCTGGAACTGCTCCAGATTGAGCACACGATTGATGGCATTGAAGCGCTTCTGCAGGGCCTCCTCGATGCACTGCTTGGGCTCAACATGACCCTGCTTCAGTGTGCTGACATTCATGCGCAGATAGTAGGCAATCGAGCGCTGATAATTGGAATTCAGTTGCGGTATTTTCATCTCCAGATTGCAATTGAGCACCAGATGCTCGATCTGATCGTAGCAATCGCGCACCAGAAACCGATGCTCGCCGCCGTCGTACTACAAAAGTTGAATAAGAAGCGTTGAGAACGTGTCCAACAAGGCGAACCAGCTCGATATCGAGCACATCCAGCTCACCTTGTAGTAGCAGGGATAGAATTCGCTCAGCTCGCTGGAAACCAAAATGAAGAAATAGTCAAAGAGATCCTCCCTAGCAAATTCGTGCTCCGGATCGGGTATCTGACACAAGGAGTTTACTTTAATTTACATTTGATTTGTGTATTCAACAATGGCCTACCAAAAATGCGTGCCAATCCTTGCTGTCCTTAAACTGGGCCAGCTTCGATTTGTTGCTCCAGTCGATACGCACGCCATCGCACTCCACGTCGATCTCATAGTTGAGCGGCGTGTACATCTTGTACAGCTTGTCAAAGGGCACGCCGTCCTAAACGGGAACAGGAAAAGTTCAGAAGTTGCAATTAAATGGGTTCAAGTCGAGAGTGTGCACTTTTATATATCCCTTAAGAGGCGCAGCATGTAGCTTACCACAATCTCAAAGTTGCCCATCAATGGCTTTAAGCAGTCGGGATATTTGGCCGATTTGGTAATGGGATTATTGGCCAGATTCAGCTGCTTGGCACGAATGCGTTGCAAGTCGCTGCAAAGGCGCTTAGCTGACGTTAACTGCAATCAACAAATTTGGTTTAGTTAAGCAATTGCAGACTTAAACAAAAGCTCACCATATTGCCGGTGAGATCCAGCAGCCCGTAGTCAATGTCACCAAAGATTCGCAGCGGTCCCAGATCGGATAGCTGATTATGGGCCAGACAAAAGCCTTTTATGGCACGACGTCGATCGTCGTTGTTGTTGATGGTTGAGCAGACCAAATGGAAAGTGCCCGAATTCGAGAGCCTAACCTCGAAGTGCTTAAAATACGGATTGGCACTAAAGTTGCTCAGATTGAGCACGCCCTGTACGCCATTATAATGCTCCAGACGACCCAGGAGGCGATCTATTACCTGAGGAAAATGTGAAGTCGTCAGATAACATGAGACAAGATTAAGATAAGAATTGTTATCCTAATTGATGATTAAGGAACATAGGAGGCGGTAAGAGAAGGCGGGGAGAGGAGGCGGGGAGTATAGGCAAGAAGAGAAGGCAGGAAGAGGAGGCGTGAAGAGGAGGCGGAAAGAGGAGGCGTGAAGAGGAGGCGGAAAGGGAAGGCGGGAAGAGAAGGCGGGGAGAGAAGATAGGAGTTTGTTTGTCCCGGAAAGATATTTCTAGTAAACTTTTGTATTATACAATTTTTAGCCGAAGGGCAGCAGAATCATATTTAAAAGCTTTTGTAAAAATTCGTTGGGGATATGTTTCATGCGTTTCGGAAAATCCACAAAGCTTGGCAAGCAATGTAGCTTGTAGGGGAAAATCCGATCGGTTTCAAACCCGATTCAAAGCTCTGCAAAATGTAATTAATAAGGAATCAGAGGAAACTGATTTTGACACAATTAAATAAAGTCCTTACTTTAGCTGCCAGTACATAAATGTTTACCTGAGAAATGACGAACGCAGGTGAAATTTGACTCCTCTGGTTGTCAGCCACATTGAACCACACGCTCAAATGGAGCTCAGCGCCTGTGGCGACTCTTATTTTAAGGGCACGGCTGAAGAACCTGTCCAGCGCGGGTTTGCAGGCGCGCACCAGGAAACTGTCCACATGACTGCCGCACTGAGTTCATAGGATTTTAGTTGCCGCCAGATATTTAAAAACCAACTTTCGGCCTACCTGATAGTTGACGGGGAAGAACTGTTCACCTTCCGCCGCATCGAAGACGGCGTTTAAAATCAGCTGCTTGGGATTCGCAGAAAAATTGAGAACACCCTCGTGGTGGACGCAGAACTCGATCCAATTCAAGCCCGGACTTCCGTCATAGTTTTTGCACTTGTAGTACCGTTTGGCGCACCTGTACTGCAGTAAAATGGGCTGATGGCCATCGCCAAAGTCTACTAAACGATCCTGTGCTGCAAATAAAGCTTTATTTTCGAGTTTATTTGAAGAAAAAAAATCATTGCATTTCTTACGTAGACTTCGACTCGACGGCATTTTCGTAGCTTGACATCGATAACAAAATGTATCGAACGATAGCTTCAAATATCGAACGCGATTACTTATTGGGAAAACAGCTGTTGATTGTAACTGTTTGTTTTTTTTGTGCGATTGAATTAATCTGAGTTTTAAAAACATTTACATAGTTAATATGTATGAAATATGTAAATTAGTGGGAAAAGATTTAAGTTTTTCTGCGGGCGAAAAGTGATGTTTAAGATCTGCTGATCAAGGTTTTGTGCAACTTTGTGTGCATGAGAAAAACGTGTGTATACATACATACATATGTCAATGTGTGGGCTTACATTTATGTATGTACGTCATTTACATGTGTGTGTGTATGTATGTAATTTCTTATGCCTGTGTATGTTTGTTTGAAAGCAGAAATATGTATATATGTATGGAAATGTGAATTTAATCGTCTTTCAAACACGGTAACTTATCAGGAAATGCAGATATTTAGATATATATGTATGTCCATTAACTTAACACAATATTTATTCTTAATGCCTAGAGCAGAGTCTACGAGATATTTGTAATTATTTCTTGGATGTCTTCTTCTTGGCGCTGGTCTCCTTTCTGCCCTGATAGAGGCCCGTGTAGTAGCCCGACATGTACCAGGCCGTCAGCATGGCCACAAAGTCCTGTTCCGGCTCCCCGTCCATGCCACCGGCTGGTGTAAACATGGGCGGAACTAGCGGCATCGGCGGCATAACCAAGCCAGGTGAAGGACCCGGTGGACGTGCGCCAGCCGTCTGCTTGCCCTTGGCCCCGGACTTTTTAACGCTCTTGGCACGCTGCTCCTGCTGACCCAACTCGGCCTCCGAACGCTTGGCGCAGAGTATTTGATCGCGACGCGCCTTGTTGCCCCAGGTCGGCAATAGATCAGCTAGCAGCACCTCCTGTTCGTTTTCATAGCCCACATAGCGCAGCACGCAGGTGCCTGCACTCCTGTCAATGGACACCACTGTAGCCTCGTAGTCCAAGCCATCAATGTAGGTGGCCCGCACAAGTTCGCCCACCCTGAAAACACGCTCCGGCTCTTCTTCTTCCTGCTCCAAATCTGGTTCTGACGTTGAGGCCGGGTCAGTTTTATTGTCGTTCTCAGCCCCATTTCCCTCACGCGTATTGGTCGAATCGGCGATGCGACGCGCCAGCGTCTCGCGAGCCAAGTTAACAGAGTCATCGTAGGCCTTGATCAATAGGCTATCGTCCCAAATATTTTTGTCATCAGCCATTTTTAATGCGATTTGCGTTAAGCTCTTCCGTGAATGTGAGATTTCGAAATGCAGCAAGCATATGCATTGGCGTCTGCATTAATCGATACTATCGTTGTGAATTGCGATATACAAATAGAGTTGTCGAAACACCTGAAGTAGTCTTACGGTGAATGGCAAGTTAAGAGGAAGAGCAAAAGCGAAAATCATTCTCAGCTCGCAATTGTGTTTTGTTTCCTCTAATAATTAAACATTAAAAAAATGGCAACAGTTGAGGCGTTATACAAGGAACTAACCGCCGAATGGACCAAGCGTCCGCCAAATACGCCCAAGTGCGGCCAACTGCTGGATCAGCTCAAAGTGGCGCTGGTCAAAATGTCCTTTCTGCCCACAGACGGCGGCGATGCGCAGAACTCGAAAAAGCAGCTTCTGCTGGCGCGTTCCGTGCTGGAAATTGCCGTGGAGCACAGCGTGCTGAACAAGGATCTGCTCGCCTTTGAGCGCTACATGTCCCAGCTGAAGTGCTACTACTACGACTATGCCAAGATCATTGGCGAATCGGACAGCAAATACAAATTGCTGGGCCTCAATCTGCTCTACCTGCTTTCCGGCAATCGTGTATCCGACTTTCACACAGAACTGGAGCTGCTCTCGGTTGATATAATACAGCACAATCAGTTCATACGGCCCATACTGGCGCTGGAGCAGTACATCATGGAGGGACGCTACAACAAGATATTTCAGGCCAAATCCTCGATGCCCGCCGAGGTGTACAACTATTTTATGGATCTGCTAGTGGAGACGGTGCGCGATGAAATTGGCGCCTGCATTGAGATGTCGTATGAGAAGATATCGGCCAAGGATGCCGCCAAGCGTCTGAATCTCCGTGTTCCCGACGAGATCAAAGCATTTGGCGAGAAGCGTCAATGGAAGCTGGAAAGCACTGGAAATTATAGTTTCACCGATAGAAGCATCAAGCCCAAGGAGCTGCTGCCATCCGAGGAGCTGGCCGAGCAGGTGCTCAGCTATGCGCGCGACCTGGAAATGATAGTTTAAACGTTGTAATAAATAATACCTAAAAGAATAAAGTAAAATATTTTCTAATTAATGAGCAACATAAAGAAATGTGACCAGTTGCAGCGATGTTTGCCTCACAAATCCATCGATTAATCGTGTAATGGGCAACATCGATAGTTTGACTCTAGCGCACATCACTAATTTGTGGGAACGAACGGGTGGAGAAAAATTGTCATCGCTCGCTGCGATTTATTGTGATAAAATTTGTTAAAAGGCAACGCAAATAAGTTGAAAAACCAACGCAATGGCCTGCAACGCAAACAAGACGCATCTCTTGCGCGCTATCGCTGTAAGTAGTTATATCATTAATGCTGCTCGCCTGCAACTTAACCAACAAATTGTCGACCGATGCGAATTTTTGCATTTGGCCCAAGTCTTGTGTTACGTAAAAGTTAAAGTTACAATTTTGTTTGTGTTTATCAATCATGTTTACTTATGTGTTGAACATGGCTAGAAACGCGGTTATGCCACCTGCCCACGCCTCGTCGGCGACACTTCACCCATCAATGTCAACGTTCTCGAGAACAAACTGGTCGTAGCCACAGCCGATGCCTCGGTGCCCGTTTCCCGTGTCTCGATTGTGCTGCGGTAAGTTTTTGATGCCCGCCTCCAATCACGGCAAGCTTCAACTAATTGTCTAATTGCTTGCAGCGCCGGCTCCCGCAATGAGGCCTACGACACGCTGGGCGCCTCGCATCTGCTGCGTCTGGCTGGCAGCCTGAGCACCCAGAGATCCTCGGCATTTGCGATTGCCCGCCACATTCAGCAGGTGGGCGGCACTTTGACCACCTGGGGAGATCGCGAATTGGTTGGCTATACCGTTGAGACGACCTCGGATAATGTGGAGACCGGTCTGCATTATCTGCAGGATCTGCTGCAGCCCGCCTTCAAGCCCTGGGAGCTACAGGGCAATGCCAAAACTCTGCACAATCAGCTGGATGCCGTCTCAGCAGAGGTGTGTGCATAATGCAGTCATTTATATAAATTGGTCAACAATTCGCAACTCTTGCAGGAACGCGCCATTGAGCTGGTCCACAAGGCCGCCTTCCGTCGCGGCCTGGGCAACTCCATCTATATACCCAGATTCCAGTTGGGCAACATCTCCAGCGAGAGCCTCCTGCACTATGTGGCCAACACCTTTTCGGCCGGCAGCGCAGCCGTTGTTGGCGTCGGTGTTGAGAATAATCTGCTGTCGGGCTTTGCCCAGACCCTGAACTTCCCCAGCGGCGGCGGCGGCACCGGCAGCAAGAGCAGCGCCAGCTATTTTGGCGGCGATGCGCGCAAGGACACGGCCGGACATCGTGCCGTTGTGGCTGTTGCCGGCGAAGGTGGCGCCGCCAGCAACCACAAAGAAGCGCTGGCATTTGCCATCCTGAAGCTGGCAGTTGGCGGCGGCGCTGCCACCAAGCGTGGCAAGTCGGCTGGTGCCTTCGGCGAGGCTGTCGGCTGCGCCAGCGATGCGCCTGTTGCGTACAAGGCCCTCAACAAGAGCTACTCGGATGCTGGTCTCTTTGGCTTTGTGGCGTCCGCCGATAGCAAGGATATTGGCAAAACGGTTGAGTTTTTGGTGCGCGCTCTCAAATCCGGCTCCGTTTCCGACAAGGATGTGGCACGCGGCAAGGCGCTGCTCAAGGCACGCGTCATCTCCGACTACTCCTCCGACAGCGGCCTGATCAAGCAGATTGGTCAGCAGGCGGCGCTTACCCGAACCGTTTTGGAAGCCGATGCCCTGGTGGGTGCCATCGATGGCATTTCGTTGGACCAGGTGCAGGCGGCTGCCAAAAAGGTTGCCGGCTCCAAGCTGTCTGTAGGCGCCATCGGCCATCTGGCCAATGTGCCCTACGCATCCGATTTGGCTTAAGTAGATAATCTTGTAAACCGTATATGTAATTTAAACCCTGCCGGCGAGATCTAACGAAATAAACCTGTTGGAATTCACGAAAACGATTCAAAGCGAGGATGTTGAGGGATCTCATATGGGTAAACATGGATGATCCTGGAGGATCCTGTAGGAGCTGTAGACAGGTAAGACTCGGGTCTTGACATCTTTTCCGTACATTTATTAAACAGATTTCCATAGTACAATTTCGTAAATAAAAGTAGATAAAACAGTTATCTTCGGACAGCCGAATATTAAATGCCCTTGCAGAGATATAGAATTAATCTTTACAGTTTCCATATAACTGATATATTCTATATAATATAGTATTAAGATGTTAATTTATTGTTATTGTGCTTCGGCAGCTCAATGAAGCTTTTAGTTGAAATACAACGATGGGGAGCTTAGGATATAGCTCTACGATCCATATCTATATCCATAAAGGAGCTAAGCTGGCATGGAAACAGACGGACGGACAACTTGACATTATTCCGCAGGGGCATTTGAAGATTTGTCGACATTCGATCCCTGCCCTTTGTATACATATATATCTTATGGATTGACTCCAGAAACATCTTTGGAAAATGGAAATTGCAGAGATGCTGCACATATAACATGGAACACCTGTATAATTATATATATATAGGTTTGTGTGTAGGCTAGTCGCGGATTAGTTGAGAATTCCTTGGCCTACAGAAGGGCCACCACAAGTATGGCCACAAAGAGCGCTATTATGACCAGCCAGTAGCCCCAGGTGCTGTCGCGTCTGTTCACCTGGCTGATGCTGCGCGTCTCGCGCTGCACGCCCGACTCCACGCGATCCATGGTATTGGCCAGATTGTCCAATATATTGTTCTGGTCCTCCACCTCGTTGCCCAGCTGCGTGGCCAGATTGCGCTGCCGCGATATGGTGGCCGACAGCACCTCCAAGCCACGATTCTGATGCTCTAGAATCGCTTCCTGCTGTTGCCTTATGCCGGCCACATCTTGCGGCCGACCTGGAGCCGCGGCGGCGGCGGCGGCGTCTGCATTCTGCCACACAGAGCTCGAGCTAACAGGCAGCCGGTCGGCGCGTGTGCTGCTCGTGAAATTGGCATCAGCTTCGCGCAGCTGCGATGCGAGCTTGTCGTAGTTGATGCGACGCCGCTGCAGCTCCTCGACCGGACTCAGCTCCCAGAGAATGTCATTGTCCAGCGCCACTTTCAGGTGACTCACATCCTTGCGCAGCTGCTCCAGGCTGGCCTCAATGCTGCTCGTCAGTCTCACGTATTCCGGCGCGGCGACTGTGCCGTCCAGCTGCCGCCGCTGATTAAGGAGCACCAGAATCTGATGTCGCAAGCGTTCGCAGCCCTCAAACTCGATGTCCCTGCAATCGGAGGCGGGCTATTAAAAGAATTACCGCACACACGTTTGCCCGCATACCATGAGTCATGATCCACCAGCGACATGTTCGTTGCAAGTCTTTATTGCAGCCACTTAGAGCATTTGTAGGCGTTCTTCTAAACGTTGCAAACTGCGTTGTTTTCTTATTTTGTTTTTTTTTTTTTTTTACATGCCAATGTTAATTTAACAGACAACAGCTGTTCGCCTAACAGCGCTGCTGTTATTAACATTGTCTCTTATTAACTGCGCGCGCTGGCAAAACGTTGTGTTTTTACTTAAAACCAAAGAAAAACACATTTTAATTTCTATTTAGTCAAACAAATTGCGTTACACAGCCGCTGCTTGTTCAGCAATGCAAATAAATCCACAGATAGCGTGGTTGGTTAACATTTAAGTAACAGCAGCAGTGTTGCCAGTTTCGCACGTTTCCCGCCAGATTTGGCTTTTTATGGTGAACGTGTAGAAAACAATTTATATATAACTGTCAGCAGGAACTGTCAAATTCCAATTTTTTATGTTTTTTTGTTCATTATAATGACAATTCATATTTAATGGTAAAAAATATATATATACACTTATCTATCAAAATGCTTGCAATTCTCAATTGATGAATATAGGAGTAAACAATACTTTGAAAATGTTTTTATTGTAAATTATTATTATTATTTCCTTTAAAATTAATATACATATGGCCTCTTCACCTTTGTTCCCCAAAACTAGCTTGTTTTGCCGCTAAAAAAGCTGGCAGCACTAATCAGAAACCAATAACAGCACAAGCAACAGCAGTCAGCTGTTCGCTCGCATTCAGATAACATTCTGTTAACAGAACCGTTTTTCTGTAATGCTTTTATTTAAATTATATATGATCCTCATTATTATTACATAAATAACTATAATTAAATCGATTTGGTTATACGTTTTTCTAATATAATTTAATTTTCAGGTCAACTTTACAATTGTTTTGAGCACATGCAACGCATCGCGGCTTGCTTGCATGTGCTGTGAACAGCATACTAACCATCACATTGGACTAGTAGCTGTAACAGCATTCGGCGACATCTGCTACTGCCCACAATTTCCAACACTCACGCACACTGATGTACAACCCAACACTACAACCAAATCATTATTTACGTTAAAAATAATTCCGTGCTGTGCCGTGTGGGTTCGTTGTCATTTCTTTGATAAAATTTGAATTGAAAATCACCGTTACATATATCAGAAACGATCCCGTTGGCCAGTTTAGTAAATTAGTCAATTTCGTGTGAATTGAAAAAAAGCCAAAAATTGTTACGTCACATGAAAATTTCGGTGCGGAAAAGTGTTTGTGCGTGTTGATTTCCCCTCAGCAGTGATTGCGGTACCTTTTTATAGACGACGCGCGCTGCATGTGCTGCAACAAACATATGCACATAAATACATACACACACACACACACACACTTATGTACGTGCATACATGTGTGATTTTTGAAATGTTCGAGCGTGTGTAAGATAGAGTTTGTGTTATTATTGGAGGACATACAGTAGTCGGTGCTTAGAATTTCATTTGCATGTGGAACTGTCGTTATTTTCGAAGGGGTCTCATATTCACTTGTAATTGTGATTCGTAGGAAGTAAGATCTCTAGTAGTATAAAAATAAAAATAAAATAGTGTAATTTCAACTTCAAATCGGAACGCAACATAAGAAAACAACAACAAACAAGAACAACACACTCAAACCACCAATTAACAACATTAACCGTTAACCGTCGCGCATCCGTCAAACTTTAACCGTCTTTTACGCATTGAGTAATAAAAGCAAAAAAAAAAAACTAAAGAAGTAACGTAACTCCGTAACGTATCAAGAACGCGTCCCATCTCCCGAATTGTATTTGTGTGTGTGCGAATGCAACAGCAACAAGAATCTCTCTTCAAGCAACAAGACATAACGTAACGCTGCGTATAACGGTAAGTATGGGTCAACGGGGGGAGCTGCTTTAATATTGTTATATATATATATTTTTTTGGGAATAAGCGCAATTGGTAGTTTAGTTGGCGGGTACTTCGGTGGCGAAAATTCTATGCATGCAACTCGTTTTTCCAGCAGAACACACGCACCTCTCGTGTGTCTGTCTCTGTTTGTGTGTGTGTGTGCATGCAGCGGAAAACGTGTATTTGTAAGAAAAACCAGAAAATCGAAACCGGGAATTGGGTCAGTATGTCAAACAAGCGATGGGGGAGGGGGATAGGTTCTTTGCTTTGGCTCTAACTCTGCTGGTTAAAACGGGTATTAGTCAACACTTGACGCTAGACCGACCGGTGGCTGCCAGCATCCAACTGGGCATTTGTACGTTTGTGTGTGTGTGTTTGTGTGCGTTGCTGTCTGATTGTCACTCGCGCGTGGTTTTTCTTTTGCTTGGCATTTCGTTGCGCGCTGTTCGCTCTCTGCCTCTCACTCTCGCTCGTTTTTGGCCATTCGGCTCAGTTGATCTTGCATGTTGGCGACGCGTCGCCGTCGGCTGCAGCAGCGACGCATTTACCTTGAGCGCGCCTGCACTTGTCACGTCTCTCAAATGCTCGCTCGCTCTCTTGCTCTCTCTCTCTCTCTATCTCTCTCTGCTCTACGTTTTCTTATTGGATTTTGTGAACTTCTAAAGTGGTGGCAACACCTTTCGAAACACTAACTGGCCAGTTAGGCGCCCTGGGTCCGCTTTTCATGTTTGCTAATAAAATTATTACGATTTATCCGACTGTTGCTAATGCGTTTTAAGGTCGACTCTGTCGACTCTCCATACCAAACTCTTGGCTGCTGACCCATTAAAACGTCTTTCACATGATACGCGCCGCTTACATTTCGCGGTCCATTTAACAGTGTTCACCGCTGGGGGCCTGCCAGACGGGGCGGGACTACTGGGCCTAGGTTAGGCTCGCCGCTGATTTGTGATTTATTCTCTAGAGTTTTTCCGTTTTGTTTTTTTTTTTTACTTGACGACTAAGCAAATTTATCAAGAGCTTTTAGCGTAGAATAAGTTACTAGGCTATGCTCTAACTTGTTTATCCAATTTGTATGTCCATACGGTTTTTTAAAATTAATATTAATACAATTTTTGACTAAAAGGATTTGATTTAAGCCCATTACGTAAAATTAAAGATCGTCGAAATTATGACTTACGACTTATTGGGTCACAAATGTCTCCCACTGTTTGTTAAACATACTTCTGCATAACTTTGATACCCTTATTTCCCAATAATAAACAACCAGGAAGAGTGAACAGGCTAGAGAACCTTACACACAGGCAGTGGGGGAAAGAGTGAGAGAGAGAGAGAGGCATAACTCACGCAAGACGACATTTGCTCTATTTACGGTTGCTGGCATACTAGTTCAAATAGGAACTGCTTCCTGTCGCCCACGCACATGTTAAAGCTTGCGCTCTCGTGCTCAACGCAGCCGACAGGCGCTTGGGCTGCGTAAGAGCGCGAAAGAGAGCCGAACAAAAGCTGCCGCTGCCGCTGCTGCATTGGGGTTGGCTGCTCGTCTCCCATGATTTTTGCACTTAAGAGCAAAAAGTGGCTTTGATTTTTTGTGTTTACAATGCTAACGTGTGGGGTTGGGAGTGAGTGAGTGCTAGATATGCGGCCCACATTTGCATGTCGCTCTCCCGCTCTGGCAGAAAGCACGCGGGATACAAGCAAAATGTTAACCTATATAATTTTTGTAGTCGCTAATACAACAACAGTAAAAACGTGGAGCGCCCAGCGCCACCCCCCACAAATAGCGATACGACGGCGACGTCTTCCCTCGAGTCAGTTGAAGGTTCTTTTTTTTTTTATAAATTAAAACTGTTTTTAGGCGACGACGTGCCCCACGAGCGTCGCGTCGAGCGGCAGGAAGCTTTTGTTGAGCGCGCTGCTATTGCTGCTGCTACTACTGCTGCTGCTGCTGCCGACGCTGCTTTGAATTTAATGTTAAGTATACGCATCAGTGAACTCAATTTAATTATCATGATTGTTTTTCTCGCTGTCTTCTCGCTGTGTATGCTGAAAAATTCAAATTTACCAACTTCGCACACACACACGTCCGGCAGTTCGTCGTTCCCAGACAGATTTTCAGCGTTGCGGCCGCTTATGTAATCAAGAGCTTTACAAAAAAAAAAAAAAGTCAAAACTACGTAAAGTTGATAAAAGCGCTGGCCACAATTACGTGCATACGTTTGTCTGTATGCACGCCCTTCGCCCAGTTTTTATCAGCGCGTTATTTATGCGCCTTTGCCATGACAGATAGAACGACAGCGGCAGAAGCGCGCCAGCAGCAGCAGCAACAACAAAAAGTATTTGAAGTGCAGCGTAGCGCAAAGAGAAAATAAAACTGTTGTTGTTACTTTTATAGAAGCCAAAAGCCCAAACGAAAAGCAATTAAGTCGCCATGGCTCATTGCACAATAAGCGAAGAATCAAAAAAAAAAAAAAACACAAAAAAAATTTAAAAAAAATATAAACGCACGCAGCAGCAGCGGCAAACATAACTGTGTTTGCTTGGCCAGCCATAGCGTGCATGAACGTCAGCGTCGCTGCCAGCGTCACAACTCTAATCGCGTGAGAGAGTAGGAGCGAGAGTGAGAGCAGTAGTGTGGGAGTTTAAAGCACGAGAGTTTTTGTTGTTGTTGTTGCTGCTACCGCTGCTGCTTAATAAATAGGCCAAATATGTAATATCGCTAAAATGTGTTTATTGTAATCTTTTTCACACACACACACACAGATATATGCTCTCGCACGTGCATTGCATCCCTCGTTACGTTTCGTACGCTCACACAAAAAGAGCGCCAAAAAGAAAGGGAGCGCAAGAGAACAGAAACGAGCGCGCTGCCAATAGCCGAATGTCAAACGAATGGCGCTGCTAGCGTCGCTGCTGCCGCCGCTGCTTTGTGGGGGCCCAGTTGGTCGCGTTGCTGCGCTCGTGTGTTGGCTGAGTCGTTGTTCTACCGTCGTGATTGCAACACTTCTGCTTCTGCCACACACACTCTCGCTGTCATAGCCGTCGCCAGTCTCGCAGTCGCAACGTTTTTCACGTTTTTTGATTTGTTCAACTCAACTACTACGCGTACGTCGACGTCGCAGTCGTAGTCACCGCAGCAGCAGCTCGTACGTTAGACGACATTTTAACGTGCACACGCTTGTGTATGTGTGTGTGTGTATATGTGTGCGTGTGTGTGCCAGTTTTCGTGCGTTCTGTGCTGCAACAACAGTTACCACACCAGCGTCGTTTAAAAATATAAACTGCGTTTTTTTCGCCAAAAAAGCCATAAAAAAATAATTTTTCGTAAAGCATTAGCCAGGCCCAGGCCAGACGAAAAGTCAACGACAGCAACAATAAGAACAAGAATAACATAAAAAAAAAAACAGACAACACACAACACAATTTTTGCCTGGCCAACTGAGCCCAGGCCGAGCCGTTTGGCTGTGAGCGACAAAAACAGAAATCAGCGGCGGGCACAAATACATATAAACGCGCACACACACACACACACAAGTACATGAAAATTGTGTGTGAACGTACTTGATTTTGGTTCTCTAGTTGTTGTTGTTGTTGCAGTTGCCATTGCTTCTGCCGCTGTTTGTTGTTGTTGTTGTTGTGGCTGTTGGCGATTTTAAGCAGAAAAAATAAAATTACGGCACTACAACAACAAAAACAACAACAACATGGCGGCCAGTGGCGGGGCAAAAGGAGCACATTTTAATGCGTGACACACAAAAATTGTTGGTTTTCAATTTGCCGTTTGTTGTTGTCGTTGTCGTTGTTAACGCACAGAATTGAAACAATTTTTGTGTATACCCAGCGAGGAAAAAGCACAACCCCCCACCTCTCTAGCCTTTGGCTTGTGCCTCCCCCCTCTCCCCCCCTATCCGTACGCAGCAAATAGTCATCGACGGCTCTCTTGCTAGCTTGTTGTGTGTGCCGCTTCTCTTCGCTCCTCAAGGCCCCCCCCCCCCCTCCCCGCGTGCTCGTCCACATCCTTAGCCGCTCCATCACGTACTCGCAGCGTCGTCCCTTGTGTATTGCCATTTGCACACGTTGCGTATACGTAACGTAGTGGCCATAAACAACTACAGTGAAAGCTCCTAAGCACGGCTAACTTCCTATGTGAAGAGTTTCTTTAGTTTAAATGTTGTTTAAATTCTAGGCAAGGTCGCGATTTATTTTAATCATATTATTTTTCTCTTGCCTGTAGTATTAATTTCATTATTATTTTATTATATTAACTCCTGTTTTCTCACCTCTGTTCGCTCAAGCGTGCTTTCACTGTAAACTCACACGCACGCACGCTATCCGTTATACCCTTACACTTTGAAGAGCTATGTCCTTTATGCTCTCTGCCCCTCCCCCCCGCTCTCTTTATGTCAGCTCGCATGCAGAGCGCTTAGAAATTGCGTTTATTTTCATGTTGGCATTTTGACTGCCCTTTGATGAGTTGATAAACGAGCCAGATTAGCCCCCCCCCCTCCCCTCCCTTCCCTCACGCACACGCACACAACTGAGCCAAGGCAAAAAAGAAATATGATTGAAATGTGTTCAAATACAAATTTGTATTTATTCCATAAAAGTATTCAAAGCGCACGCGTTACGGTACAACAGCCACAACAATAATAAAAAAAATATTTAAAAAGAAAAAAAGGTGCTAATATATTTTTAAGCAGCCAATCAAATATTTGGCTCAAATCAAGCGCGACATCAAAATACAAAAAAAAAAAAATTCAAATAATTGAATCAAAAAACGAGGAAAGTGGAAAATTGTCAACAAAGGAAAGCGGAAAGAGAGGCGCAAAGGAAAGAGAGAGGTAAAAATGTGCTCTAAAAATATACATATTTCTATTTAGTTGCATACCAAAACTTAAAAAGTCGCATAAAGTGTGAACTGCGACGGATTCGAAATAACCCACGCGACGGCAACAGAGAATCGGTTGAGAAATCGTTGAGAGATGTCTCACATAAGGGGTGCTCCCGATTTTCATTACTTTAGGCAGTATTCGGTTGGGGGGAATATAAAAAAAACATAGCTGAGGAAAAGTTCAAGGAAAAATTCGAAATAAGAAAGAAATCCCTCTTGTTTTGGAAAGACTAGGCAGAGCTTGTGGGAAGGGAGATAATTGGGAAAGGGAAACCTCTATGTAGATCCTCTTGTAATTAATATGCCGAGCCACATAAAGGACATTTAAATCAACTTAGTATTAAGAAAATTAAGGCATTTACTAGGAATTTGGTAACAGAAATATGATAACAAAAGTTCTGGCTAGAGTTCTAACTCTGAATATAAGGTATCCAAGGTCAAAAGACTTGGCATATCAGATCCAAATAATGGCCAAAATGTTATCCTTAGAATCGGCTGGAATGTCCCTGTCACCAGAATTGGCTTTTTCTGGTTTTGGCAAGACTAGGAGAAGTCCCAGCCTTCTGGGAAAGGAAGGCTCAACTTTATTTGAAACCTGACCATAAAGAACATCTAACTAAGACTTAGTATTAACAAAATAAAGGCAATTACTTGCAATTTGGTAACAAGAAGAATTCTAACCCCGAATGTGAGTTGTTCATGGTCAAAAGACTTGGCTTAATATAGATCTATGCCATATCAATCAGTTCAAAATCATGGCCAAAATATTATTCTTTGCTAGTATTGGCTGGGCTGCCACTGTAGTTGACTATGTGAAAAAGGCTTGGGAAAGCCTAGGAAAATAGGGGGGTAGTTGGGGAAGGCTAACCTTTATTCAGATCCCGTTGTTTTAGACATTTGCCACCTGCCGCAGCCGCGAGAGCAGCAGCAGCACCCTGTACATAAATCTAAAATTAAATGCGACGCTCTGCGGTTGTCTTCAATTTTCATTGCTTGGCGCTGTGCACCGCCTCCGGCCCGCCCCCCGCCCCTCTAGCCCCCTTGGTCTGGGCTATGTCTTCGCGGCGTTTGCATCTTGTCGCTAGGCCGCGGCGCGAAATCTGTGTTACTTTAGGAGATTTTCTTTATAAGACCAAAGTACTTTAGCTGTGTGTGTGTGTATCTCTCTCTGTGTGTATGTGTGTGTGTGTGTGTGTGTAGCATATATGTTTTCATTTAATTTTGAGCCAAAAAGATACTTTTTGTTTTCGTGCGCTTCGTGCCAAAAAAATAAGTCGCGAGAGTTTGTTGCCAGCATTTGGCAACTGGCAACTGGCGACATTGGCGACAGCTGTTCTGCCGCCGCCGCCGGGCAGTAGTAGTTGAGGGGTGTGTGGGAGGGAGAGGGGGAGGGGAGGATAGAGGGTGGGAGGTGCGCCATAAAAATAAAATGCCTTCGGGCTGTTATCGAAACGGGGGCTATATTTGAACGGCTACGCAAAATGGCATAAAACTTATGCATGGCATATAAAGAAAATCTGTGCGCGCTCCAAGGCAAAAGCCAAAAGCAAAAGCCAAAAACGAGAAAACAGAAACACGGAGCTAAGGAAAAGCATAATAAAAACAAGAGTGCTCCTCCAGTTGTGAATGCCCGACGAAAGGATGCCCTTTTAAAAATGTATTCTTTAATAACAAGATTCGATTTTTGAGGGGACCTTCATCAGTTCCGTTTCCCAGCCCAAAAAGCCAGATGCTGAAAATCAGTATTTATCCGATGACTTGAACATTATGATCGATAGTTACTCAGTCGTTAATGTCCGACGAAAAGATGCCCTTTAAAAAAATGTATTTTTCAATAATATATTTTGAGGGAACCTTCCTCAGTTCCCCCGCGAATCCCTTTTATATTTTGGCTCCTAACTCGAAAATCTAATGCTGAAATTCGATATTTATCGATTTTGGGACATGATGATTAATAGTTATCTAGTCGCGAATGCCCAACGATAAGATTCCCTTTAAAAATGAACTTTAATAACATTATTGCCTTATTTTGGAGTGGAACTGGTTAAGAGAATCCACGTTTCATGTTTACAGATCTTAACTCAAAAACCATATTCTTTGTATCGGTATTTATCGATTTTGGGGCATCATGATTGATAGTTATCAAGCGCGAGGAAAAAATGGGAGTAGCTCTTGTCCTTAGTCCTTGGTCTCTCGCTCTAAATCGAAACGGAGGGAGTTATCGGTAAAGGGAATCCACGTTTGAAAATCTTGGATATGATGATCGATAGTTATCGATAACGAGGGAAGTTTCTCATGATCGGATCTTGAAGAATCGGGTGTAGCTCTTGTCCTAAGTCCTTGGTCTCTCGCTCGTATCTAAGATTTATTTAAAGTTAAACTCTAAATCGAAACGGAGGGAAAAGAATCTACGTTTGAAAATCTTGGACATGATGATCGATAGTTATCGAGAGCAAGGGAAGTTTCTGATCGGATCTTGAATTGGTCGTAGCTCTTGTCTTTAGTCCTTGCTCCAAATCGAAACGGCGGGATATAGGTGAATGGGAATCCATGTTTCAGATTCTGTTACATACTGATCGATAGTTATCGATAACGAGGGAAGTTTCATATACTCGATTTTGAAGAAATGGCTGTAGCTCTTGTCCTTAGTCCATGGTCTCTCGCTCTTATCTGAGACATGCTTAAAGCTAAGCTCTAAATCGAACTGAAAACCCGATCTGTGCATACCTTATACACACTTTGGTATCCATTTTCTCCAGCGAGCAGCTGGGGGTCTATAACTAAATGAAAAGCGCCCAACTTTGACTTTGGCCATGCTCCAAGCAGCAATTTTCCAGCACTTGCTTAACCGCATGAACTTCATTTGCGTACTTGCTGGCCAACTGACCCAACTGGGTCTCCACTGTACCGTAGCGTGGCAGCCGCCCGCCCACCTGCCCAGCGATCCAAACTTCAATTTAGAAATATAAAATATATATATATATATATATATATATATATATGAATTTGATTTTGACCGCGGGCCGTGCACCGTTGCACGCACTGCGCTAGTTCAGTTTCTTTTTTTGGGTCCGCTGCGGGCCTTTTTTTTTACGGCCAGCTACATGGCTATAGGCCCAATTATTGTTGGTCGACAAGCTCACAATTTCCATTCAATTCCATCTAGCGAAGCGCTGAGCTTGGCTGTTTTTTACTACACACCAATACACACACACACACGCACACACACTTAGCCGCGCTTCATTCATGCATTCAAACAAAAAGTTAATATTAGTTATCTGCATATTTTCACGGTTTCGACTCGCGCTGCCCACGGGCGGATATGCACACACTCACGCACACGCACACACTCAATAGATGTGTGGCAAGTGCCACCAGACGAATTTTTCAACAATGCTTAAGCAACATATTCAATGGGATTAGCACTTTGTGTATTTTTCTATAGAATATCGAGTGCGGCCAACAAATGTGCGCTTTTTTCCTCTATTTTTTTTTTTGGAATATAGTAGATATTTTCTCTATTTTTGTTGATATAGACATCTGCATCACAGAAATATTCCATCATATTTTGTATGTCGCTCAACTCTTTTGCTAGCGAGAGAATATAAAAACGCGTTTCTTGAATAATCCGCGCAGATGAATTTACTTGGAAAGCATTGCAAAAATATTAGCTATATCATTTCTATTTGGGCAGATGATCAAGATTATAATAAAGCTATAATTTTCAGCCGTTTTTCCCAATAGCAATCATAATATCTAATATCTAAACCTTAAGGTCTTGCCATGGACAGATTGTTAATAAGGAGAGAATTACAAAAATCATATTTTACTACTGATTGTCCCTATAGCTATATCTTTCCCATTTTAGCAGCCGATCTTATAATCCCCCTGGCTAGAGGTTATCCTGTATAAAGCTACATTTTCAGATATTTGTTCTTGTAGGACCAATATAATATCGGAATCATATGATAAAGTAGTCCCATTTAATATGGTTTTGCAAATAAGACGCAAAATAAACCCCAAAGTCATATCATAGAAAGATTGTTGAAAAAGAAGGAATTAGAAAACAGAAGGGTTTGTTCGGTTTTTCGACTGATTCTTCCGATTGGCGATAGGTATAAAATGATAGATACTTGATATATGTATATATACTATTCTAGAAGCTAAATGTCTAGTTTGGTGACTCTAGCTAAAAAAAAAACAGGATTTCGATATCGATTTTTATCGATTACTTGGAAACGTGGCAAGTTATCGACTATCGGAAAAGGTTCTGAGATCCTTGCGTTCATATATACGGACAGACGGACGGACAGACAGATGGACATGGCTAGATCGACTCGGCTGTTGATGCTGATCAAGAATATATATACTTTATGGGGTCCGAGATGTTTCCTTCTGCCTTCTATACATTCATTTGCTCAAATACATTATACCCTTTTTAGCCATTTTTAGTAGGTTCGAGGTATAAGGGCATAATTAGCTGCATGCTAATTGTAAAACGAGCTACAAAAGTAAAATGTACTTATTCTTATAATTAAAAAGAACATTTATCTGACGATAATACGCCCTTAAAGAGTTTATATTTATTCTTATAATTAAAAAGAAAAAGCATTTACACGCAATTAACACTTTTCAACAACCTTCTACCCGTTGATATGCATCCATCTATCAAGAAAAATGCCCATTTCCGCGCAATCTTACACATTTGCATATAATAATAAGAAAAAAAACCACCTTTTTTTTGCTGATCTGATTGAGATCGCATCTTTGGCATATAATTCGTATGGGCTACTCCCCCCGTCTTCCCCCGCCACCGCCTTTGCCGCCTTCTCTCTCTGTGTGTGTGTTTCCGGTTAGTCGATTCATAATTGAGTTATTCAATTGCGTCTATTTTTATATACTCGGCATTAAACAGCTGTGCTAATGACATCCATTGATCGACCGACGAGCGAGATGCTATTGTCTATTCTGAACTCCAATGAAATTGCGTGTAATTAACTTATTTTCCATATTCCGTTTATTTAAGTTTTCAGCGGCATTTCAATTTCAATTTTGTTGACTCTCTTTTCGCCAAGACACAAGCAGCTGAATATATATATATATATATATATACTACTATATACACTCGGAACAAAATTGAACACTCGACCTCAATCTAATTAAAACGTTTATAGTGCAAATATTTGAGCTTATAGCTAATTAATTAATTTAATTTAATTAAATCATTATTTTATTACATAATCGCGTTCGGTTCGCAAATGAAATGCACTTGCAATTTTTAACATTGCATTTTCCCAGCTGGTCACGCTCGAATTCCGAACGCACTTTTTCGCCGAGTGTATTTTCGTATATACAAACATATATATATATATATATATATATACATAGATATATATCTGAGTAATATATGCATATAAATATCTCTCTCTATTTTATGTTAGTTTTATGACTTAACTTTTTGTTAACTTTTTGCATGGCAAGTTGTAAACTTTTCACGCTGGTTGTGTGGCGGCTGCCCTCTCGAGTGTGTGTGTGTGGGTGTATGGGTGTGTGTGTGTAGCTTGTGTATGTGTGTGTGTGTGTGTGTGTGGCGTGTGTGGCTTATAAGTATCTTAAGCTGCATTTAGTGGCTCGCAACTAATTTGCATAACTTTATTTTATAACAAAAATTACAGCCAGAAATTAAACCGTTTTTCTTGTCGCACTTCACAATTTGATTTTGGCAATGCAAATCTGTGCCACAGTCCGCACTCGCCATGGTGGACAGACAGACAGACAAATGACTTTACTAGTTGAGGCGCAAAATTTGTAACGAGCCAAAAAAAAAAAAAAACGTGACGTCGAAACAAAAGCGAAAATGTTGGCGGCGCGTCAGGTGAATTTCCCTATCCCCGCGCCCCCCTCCCCCCCTCCGGTAAGGTGTCTACACTGAGAAAAATTAAGCATTCAGTTTTCTATCTATTCCCAAAAACGAGTTCGTTTAACTAATTTAAATGTCGGTACTTATTCTGAGTTTCGCTATCGAATTAATTTTTGCTCTACGAAAATGTTGTAAAAATTTCAAGAGTGTGCAGGGGGCGGGCGGGTTGTATATACACTGAGAAAAGTCAAGCATTCTATTCTCAAATTCACGTTTAACTAATTTGAATATTGGAATATTCTGGCTTTCGTTTTTGTGCGAGTGTAGTTGGACTATGCTTCAGACGTGTCTGTACATCAACGAGCTGGCAGAGATGCAAATGCAGTCGCACACAGCTGCAGCTAGAAGCCGCTGCGCAGTCGGAAAAGCGACAGCAGCAGAGGCAGCAGCAGAGGCAGCGGCAGAGGCAGCGGCAGTTGCAGCAGCAATAGAGAAGAGCAGCAGAAGCAGAAGCATCAGCTAGAGACGCTTTTGATGACGTGCTCAGCTGCGCTTTTTTCACTTTTCACACACACACACACACACACACGCCCAGCGACACCCACATTGTCTCCATCTCGCTCGCACGCCACATTGTCTGTATCATTTTTTTTTGCGCATTTTAATTTTATGCCTTGGCCCAAGGAAAGCCAAAGGCAGCTGCGTCTACAAAAATAGTTGGCAGCCACACACAGGCACACACACACACACAGGCACACACCTCGCAGTCAACACCAATCCCCCGCCCCCTGCCCCTCCCTTGTGTGTCGCCTCTGCATAGCCAAGTCACACTTTTAGGCCATTTTCTTTGCACTTTTTCATTCGCCTTGTTGCCATTTGCGTTGCTTTCTCGTGATTGCATTTCTATTCTTTTTTCGGTCTCCGGCCTCCCCTCAACACACACACACACCCCTCTACCCTGCACTGATAATTAATTTGCATATTACGCATACGCAGCGTGTGCTAAAACGGAAAATTTGAGCAAAGCCCGTATCGAAATTTAAATCGGTTTTTAATGACATAATTTGGCTCAACATTTAAAAGATATTCTAGCTAGAGCCTGACGCTATATCAAATGCCACTTAAATCCTTTGTGGTTGGGCGTAGGGAAGGGGGGGCGTGGCTCATCTTCTGGCAACATCTATCGCTCATACGCAACGTTGTCTCTCTCTCTCTCTGATGTGGCAATAAATCATTTGCAAAACTTATCCAAACCGCACTTGAGTGAGGGATGGGGTAAGGGAGGGAGGCGAGGGGCGGGGGGTGGTTACGGGCTGAGCTAGGGGGGAAAAAATGGATTCAATGCGAGCCTTCTTTAAGTTGCGATGCGAAGACTGTGCAAATATTGAAACCCAAAAAACCCAAATACAAACACGGCACAGTTGGACACACTTTTTATATGTGTGCATAATATATCTGTGTGTGTGTGTGTGTGTGTGCGTGTGTGGGTTACACACACATCAAACAATTTAATGCTGCTGCTGCAAAGTTTCATTGTTTCGAAAAACTTTGTTTCAGCTATTCACATACAAACTTTTTATGCCCTTGTACCCTATGAAAATTGGGTATAGAATAGATCAAGCCATAAAATAGAATGCGAGAGTTTTCAAAAATCGATAAATATCGGTCTGAAAGGCATTTGTCGCAAATTGCATGGCACAGAAAAGTCTTGGAAGCAAGTGTCGCGCATAAAATATGCGATAATTTCCCAAAATCGATAATTATCGGTCTAAAAAGCATTTGTCGCAAATTGCATGGTACAGATCTCTCCACGAAACTCTAAAATCGATAAATATCGGTCTGAAAAGCCTGGGAAACATGTGTCGCGCTTTTAAAATATAATGCGATAATTTCCCAAAATCGATAAATATCGGGCTACAAAGCATTTGTCGCAAATTGCATGGTACAGATCTCTCCTCCCCCCCTAAAATCGGGTTCAAAAGTCTTTTGTGAGCATGTGTCGCGCATATCAGATCGCTTTTCTAAACCCCCAAATCGATAAATATCGGTCTGAAAAGCCTTGGAAGCGTGTGTCGCGCATATCAGATCTCTTTTCTAAACCCCTAAATCGATAAATATCGTTCTAAGCCTTTTGTGGGCAAAATTCGATAAATATCGATCTTTACGTGGCTTCTCAGCATCATGCAGGCATGGCTACAGGGTATCTGCTAGTCGCGCACTCCCGAGTTGTCGTCTCATAATATATTAATGTGTACATGTATGTCTTTTTGTTCTGACTCGCGCTTTGTAGTTTGTCGTTTCCCTTTTGCTGCTGCGGCTTCACTCGCTCTGCTCGCTCTGAGGATTATGGATTTTTGTGTGCCACACACACACACACACACACACACACACACATACATACGGCACACACACACATACGTATGGCACACAGGACAGGGGTTTGGCTGCCTGGCAGGCCATCAATTTCCCGCTCTCTTCCGCCCCATCATCAGGCCGCATCATGATGATGTTTGTCTGTTGGTATGTCTGCCGCAGCTCTCCCCCTCTCGTACCCCCCACACCCCTGCTTATCTTTCACTCTGTGTGTGTGTTAGCTACAATTTCCTTTCACTTGACTGACACCCAAAGCGGCAGCAGCAGCAATGTCCTCTCGCTCGCCGCGCGTCCTGCACACACACTCAAGGATTGTGTAACATGTTTCTGGTCCTTCTTCTGCTACTACTTTTTTTTTGTTTGGTGTGAGCTGAAATGGCAGCCACTTCCGGCGCGCTGTCAGTCAGCAGCTGTGCCTGTGTGTGTGTGCGGGTGTGTGTGTGTGTGTGTGTTGGTGTGCCATTTTTGCGCTTTCTCGTATTACACTTGACTTGCCTGCTGTCGCTGGCTGTCTGCTCGGCCGCAACTTCAATTGACCTTTGACTGAGTGCAGGTCGCCCCCAGCACACCCCCCCCCCCCTTGGTAAGCACATTTTGGCCAACTTATGCAGCAGCACGCGCACACAGCTAGCCAAGTTTTTGTAGCTCTCAGCTTGTTTGCCATTTGGATTTTGCTGCCAAAAACGAGAAAAGAGAAGGCTTAAAGCCTTTTGAGCTTTTGGCTAATTGTCCTTATGTGACTTACATACGCTTATCAGCTTGTTGCCAACAGCAGCAGCAACTCTGCCGTCTCCCACCTGCCTTTCCCTCCGCCTTCCCCTTCCCCTTCATTCTGTCTGTGCTTCCTGTTGTGCTAGTCGAGGCGTTGCTGCGTTTCCTTTGCTTCCTGTGGCTCAGCTTTTATCAGCCTTTCACTATCGCTTGCCTTGGCTATTCTCTTCCCCTCATTCGACTCATTCTCTCTATTTTGTTTTGTTTTTTTTTTTTTTGTTTTATTTTGGCAAGGACACGCCGCCGGCGCTCAGGTAACTGCCTGCCACACAGAGCTTTTGCACTATTTTTATCTACAACTTTTGTGTGCATCTCGTGTGGCCAGTTACGTGTTTCCTCCCCTTCCCCCTTTCCCCTCTACCCACTCTATCCCCTTCGGGGCGCCTCCTTCTTGCTATCTGGCAGCATTTTGCAATTTTAATAGGTCAAATGTTGCACGCGATTCTTGCTACTCTCTCCTGCCCCACTCTCCCTTTCACTCGCAACATTTCCCTCTCGGTTGCCTGCACTCCCGGCTAGTTATTTAATAGTTTGGCGCTTACTAATTGCATTGTCCTAATTGCCCAAGTTGCGCTTGAATGTGCCAAAAAAAAAAAAAAAAAAATGAAAGAAAAAGTATAAAAGAATGCAAAAAGTAAACCAGAAAGTGGGCAGCGTCAAGCGAGTAGATACCCTGTAACTGTGTTTCGCTCCTTCTACTTCTCTCAAGGCTGCCTTTGCGAACCTTTATTTGGGATTGGGGATGGGGGTTGGGCATAGGATTGCCTATTGCCTGTCATACCCTTGACCCATTTGATATAATGTACAGGGTATTAACGGAATGTTGTTGCAGCTCCCAGAATTGTTGAATTGTTGCATGGCTGAATCTGATTTCTGGTTGCCCTGCAGGCAATCAAATGCCTCACATCAAGGCTAACAACATGAATATGTTTACTATGCATGTGTGTTGTACATATTTGTGTGTGGTTGTGTGCATATATGTGTGTGTGTGTGTGTGTGTGTGTGCAATATTGAAATACATTTGCAGTTGTGAAATAAATTTTTGATGAGCACATCAGCACATCAGGATTTTAGGGGATTAGCTGTTGGAAAACAGGAAATAACCCACATAGATAAATCACAATTTGTCGATAATAATTATGGAAATAATTAGTATAAAATGTTTTACGATGGAAACAATCGATAGGTGAAAGAACATAGAACTGAGCACTTCGAAAAAAGCAACAATGTTGACGGTGATACTGTAATTAAATCGATAATTATCAATGCTTGCATAAGCTATCGTTAATTTCAATTTTTCATACTTATCGTTAATCGATAATTTACCTTTTTATATCGATAATAATATTGATGCTGAAACGGTATTCAAATCGATTCTTTTAATTACTGTCCAATTTTAATATTTAATATAATTCGTATCAATAATATCGATAATGGAATAACCTTCCGGAGTTGCAACAATTTATATCAATAACAATAGTGAAGATGATACGGTAATTAAATAAATACTTTTAATTACTTTTGATTCTATTGATAAATCGATAATTAATACTTGCATATATTATCGATAATGTACGTTCAAATATTAGCGTTAGTTGCAACTATCGATTGTTAATCGATAATTAAATCGATGATCGATAGCTCTTCTGGAAAATATCGATAATGTGCATTCCAATGTTGATATTTCGATAACTCTCATTAATAATAATAATAATGTACTTTTAAATATTACTTGCAACTATCAATATTTATCGATAATTTAGCTTGCAGTGTTGCACCAATTTATGTTTCGATAAATCTTAACGAAACTCTTAAATGTTATAACTGCATACATTGCAACTGCAAGCACCTATCGTTAATCGATAACTTAAATAACAAACTCGGCTGAACGACCGACAGTCTGTGAAATGTTTGTGTTTTATTATTAAATTCTTTTGGTGGTTCGTTTTCATTGGCATTACGCGTGCAATTTTCGCACGTGGAATTTTGCAATATATATTCGTCGAGTGGTCGCCACAAAACCAGGTGTGTGCTGTGCTGTGCGGGCGGGGGGGTGTAAATTCTCTCTGGCTGCTGTTGATTAAATTCCACTGATAGCGCTCATGTTGTCATGTTTGCCGTGATTTTCCGGTTGACCTCGGCAGCACGCGCTGACTTTGCCAATTTTCAGGGCCCACACTTTGTGATGGGCATTTTAATAATGCAATTGCTCGTACATTTTAACGACTTGGCCCACAACTAATTAATTGTGCTGCTGGCGCCCAATCTCTCATAATACGCATGTTAATAATTCCCCGAGCTATCCGGATTTATGCCAGGGGCACACTTAGGGCAACAGTTGTGCATAAAAAAATATCCGCTAGATGCGAAAGCTTTTAGTTTTTCATTAATTTCGCTTTTCAAGAAAAACAGAAGTGGAAACACGAATTTATATTGTGCTTAAAATAAATCTTTGCTGTTGAAAAACATTTTGGAAATGTGACGCGATTTAATGAGAGCAGCAATCGCTACAGATATCGTATCTATATATATATATATATATATATATATATATATATCTATGTATATATATATATATATCTATGTATATATGTGTTGATGTATGGATACATCTTCATATTTATATTTAGTTCTTGTTCTTGATTTATGGCCACAAGAGTTGGCACCAAAAAAAACGAAGCGAACCGAAGTGAGCAATAATCACGTGTAGATACATTAGCTGACCCACACACACACACACACACATATGTCAAAATACACAGATACACATAGGCAAGCACACACACACACACACACACACGACACATGTACATAAACAAACCTTGGTTTTCGATAAAGCGCCACCAATTTGGACTTATTGATTGCTAATGAAATTATAATTATGTTTTTTCTTTTTTTGTAGGTGTAGTCGATACACGAGTTAGCATTGTTCGGCGGGGGTGTGAGGTGTGTTAGGGCTAGATGAGGGGGGGGGTGGGGTAGAGGGGGGTTGGGCGTGCAAGTGCGCTGCAGTTGGATTGTGAGTTGAGATACGACTTTGAGCAAACATATTTAAGCTTAACGCTAATTGAACTCTGCCTCATATTAAGCTAGAGCCGTGTACAGTGGGCACTCGTAAAGGAAACAGATTTTATCAGCCTAATATAAATTGAGGAAATTGGTTTAGCTATCTTTAATATAAATTGAGAACTCCTTATAGGAATTATCAGCCGGAAATATAATATAATATTTGCCTTTTCAAATTGGTTTACATATCTTTAAGCATAATTATTTACCTTAGCCTGGTATTCCACCTGGAACTATATATATAATAGACATATATATATATATATATATATTATAGACATTGATTCATGTATTTGATATATACTTTGGCGATATCTTCCATCTATTTTAAAAATGAATTATTAACCTTAGCCTGGGAATACCACCTAGATCTTGACCGTGGGAATTAGAATAAAAATTTCTTTATTTTTTATTAGCTTTTGAGAATAATATAAATTGGAAAAATATAATAGAGAATATTCGAAAGCCTATTGCAATTGCAATAATAATTATTTACCTTAGCCTGGGATTCCACCTGAAAAAAACAAGAAATTAATTTTTGTTTACCTCTTGCTTTTATAAAATAGACCTTTATATATTCATTCGTGTATTTGATAAATACTTTGGCGATACAATATAAAAAATATTCGGAATCCTATTGAAATTGGTTTAGATATCTTTAAGAATAATAATTAAACTTAGCCTGGAATTCCACCTGGAGCCCGACACTATGGGAATTATAATAAAGATTTATTGGATTTGGTATATCCTTCGGGATTATTTATTAATTGTTCTTAAAAAATTGACCTTTATATATTCATGTCTTCGGATATCTTCCAACTATCTAGTTCGTTCAATTTGGCGCGGGCGCGGGCGCACTGTGAATGTATCTATGCATCTGCTAGATACATTATTTTGGCCATTTTATTGTTGCTGCTGCCGTTTGACTGTCAGTCAACTTTGTGTGTTTTGTGTGCCCGCCGCTTGTTGTTAAATTTAAACTCTCTGCGCTATTTGGTTGCCCCGCAGCGGCGCACATGTGTCGCCAGATTCTCCGAGCTACCTCAGCCAAGTCTTTCCCTCTCCCTCTCCCTCTCTCTCTCTCTCTCTCTCACTAGCAGTCGCTCTGTCTTCTCCTTAGTGTATTGGCGGGTCTCTCGTGTGACATATGTCGTCGCTGTGTTCCCAAAATAGATGCATTTCGATATGTAGGGGGCAATTTTTCAGGCGAAGATCAGCTGCAGGCAGGCTCTGCCGCTACCTCTGCCGCTGCCGCTGCCTCTGCCTAGCTAAAACGTATTTTAACTTAAATTCTCTCTCTTTCTGTCTCTGTCTCTCCCTTAGTTTTGGACAAAGCAAACATAGCATTTCTTTCGTAAAAAAAAACATTAAAAACTAAAAAGAAATAACGCACACATACAGCAAAAGGCGCTGAGAAAAGAAGAAACTGGAAAACGCAACGCGACGTGTGACCTGACCTGACCTGATCTGACCTGACGTTACGTGACGGCATAACAATATTAATGCGTGTTAGACTAGACAAGAGGAACACAGATCGAACCAACGCCGCGTAAAGCCGTGAGAGGAGCAGCAGCAGCAGCAGCAGCAGCAGAGAACTCTACCAAGAGCCAGAGAAGAGAGAGCGAGCGAGCGAGCGAGAGAGAGAGAGAGAGAGAATCTCTCGCATACTTTGGAATCGAATTTCTTGCGCCCCCAAGTTAAAGAAAAACAGCCTCAAGATTCTGCCCTTCGGTGCCAACTTTCGTCTGGAGACGACACCAGCCGAAATGCACAAAATAACAGCCGCACCGACTGCGGCCACAGCGCCAACCGGTGCACTGGAGGCGCCACTGGCAGCGCCCAAATACGGCACACTCATACCCAATCGCATCTTTGTCGGCGGGATCAGGTAAGCAATCGCAACAAGCCTTGGCTCGGCTTATCCCTATACTAATCACTGTCTGATCTCTCTTCGCAGTGGCGACACCACCGAGGCGGATCTGACGCGTGTGTTCAGCGCCTACGGCACCGTGAAGAGTACAAAGATAATTGTGGATCGTGCCGGTGTTAGCAAGGGCTACGGATTTGTTACCTTTGAGACAGAGCAGGAGGCGCAAAGACTGCAGGCGGATGTGAGTAGAATCGTTTGTGCACACAACAATTTGCTAATGTCGCCTGTGTTAATTTATCGATTAATTATCGATTATGATTTATCAATTTCTGATGCTTTTTTGTGTAACGGGAAGTCCACACAACACACACACACACATACTCACCTTACACTCACTTACAAAAACAGCTGCAAACGTTATAATGTGCCTCCGATCTTTTAGGGCATTACCTGACCCACAGACACCACGCCGCACGCACGCACGCACGCACAACACGCCTCTATGTGTGTGTGTGTGTGTGTGTGTGTGTGTATGTGTGTGTGTGTGTGTGCAAGCAACAACACAAAGCGACGCCGTCAACACACCTGCCACTAGCTGTCTGAGCGTGCCACGAAACTAAACGTGTATCGGCGATATTTATCGTTTATCGATTTATCGATGTCTATCGATGACGGTACGGACGGCAAATTGTAATTCTTATGTATTTCTGTATTTCTTCTAATTGCGTTTTTGTTGAGTTACGTTTCCGAGTTACGTTTCCGTTGCGTTACGTTACGTTACGTTACATTATATTACATCCATAATCACACAAACACACACCAACACACACACACACATCTACACACACTTTAACATAGTTTTAGTAAGACATCAAATTGCATTTGTTAGCTCGTTAGCGACGGCTGTCCCGTTCATTTTTTGTATGTTATCGATAACTGTTATCGATAACACCAAGTTCGTGTTGAGTTCGTTGCACCGTTTCAAATTTATAGTTTTCATTCAATTTTTCAATAATTTTTCTCTTTAACCATTTTTGCGCAAATTAATCAAACTAGCTAATTACGCCCACGCCTCGGTCTTGTTTCTAGAGTAGATCTTACGTCTATATACGAATATATATATAAATATATTGAGCTAGACCCTAGTGCATTTTTTCGCTGTATATTTTAAAAACGAATTTTGATTTCGATATTTTTCGTTGCGATTTACAATTAATTATACTTTTTCTCAATTATGCAAATTTGTATAAAATGGAATGAGGCTGTTTTGGATGGGGCGGGGGTTTACGATTTAGCTTGTCACCATAAAAGTTCAGTTGCTGGCTCAACCCACGCACCACACCCTCCCCCCCCCCCTCCCCTTCCACCTGCCCCTCTACCCTCTTGTCAATTCCCATTTAGCTAAACGAGTTCCTAAGCAGAGAGAGAGCCTTATTAGAAAATTGTATTGCATTTTGATTAGAGTGTTGCATAACAGCCAGCTGCCAGTGTTGTGAGCCCTCTTCTCACTCTCTCCCTACCCCCCCCCTCACCCCTCCTCGCTATATCTTTTGTGTGTGGCATACATTAAGTGAAAAAGTTTTCCACTTGTCATTAAATGTGCATTGTTATTGCGCTGCTGGCGCTTTGCACATTTTCAGTGTTGCACACACACACACACACACACAACTAGGTGTGTGTGTGTTGGTGTGTGTGTGTCCTTGTATGCTTACATACATGCCTCTCCAACCCCGCCCCGCCCCGCCCCGCCCCTAGCCTCGGGCGCAACAATGGGCCTGCCAGCCGTGGCAACGTTTAACGAGGTTTTAATGCGCACACAACACACTCACACACACACACTCACACACACTCACGCACACTCACGCACACTCACGCACACTCACACACACTCACACACACACGCATATATATATATATATATAGACATGCACACATTTGCACTAATTAAATTTCGTTTATCCAAAAATCTCATTTATGTTCGAGTTAAAGCTAACGCCCAAATAGAGTTCCCAAGCCTTATAGATCTAGTCTTCGGCTATGCCCAACCACAACGTGCAGACATATACACACACACACACGCCCACACACACGCACACACACGCCCACACACACACATGCACACATACACAAGCAGCTCTTCAGTCATCTCCTGGCGCTTACTAAACTCCTGTGTATATGTTTTTTGATAGCGCACTAAATCCACACATTAGTCTACATAATTACCAAGGCAACACACACACGCACACACAAGATGCACATACATGGAGACAGTCAAGAGCCTGGGCTCCACTTCAAAGGCGCACTCGATACCGAAAATTGAAATGTTACTTTGGCCAACAAATTTTGAATGCGTTTATTAATGCGCATGCCAGCTGACCAATAGGGATTTTCCCGGGTGAGGGGTGGGGCGGTTGCTTTCCACACTTTATAAATGTTGTGTAAGACACCGGACCGCCTCTTGTTGTCCTTTTTGTGTGTGTGTGCGTGTGTGTGTGTGTGTGTGTGCGCAGAGAAAGGCAACAAAGAAAAGGGGCCCAGCCGTTTGAGAGGATTCTTAATTAAATTCGCCCAAGACAAAAGTGGGTCGTGCGTCGTGTCCTCCCTGTACTCGAGAGCACCGAGAGCAACTCTTTTGTGTTTTATTTATAACTGTGGGTCGGCCTTTTGTGTTATATATATATATGGACGCTTATCCTTGTGTTGCTTGACGTCTTTTATGCTTTGAGGGCTAAATGAAGAAAAAAAAAAAAAGACTGCGCCGTTTGCCCTGCAGCGGTCAAAGGATATGGCCAGAAAAGTTATAAAAACGCGAGTCGTTTAACAACTTTAAGAAACGGCAACAGCAGAAGGAGGTGGAGCAGCAGCAGCTGCTCCGTAAATATTTGCTTAGGACACAGCTCCAACCTACCTCCCGACCCATGGTTGGGTCCTGCGAGCGCCCATTATGTTGGCTTTTCATGCATTTCAAGTGCAAATTGCTGCGGCTATCAGCGCCTAATTGCCAATTAAAGATAAACTGACCCATGTAACCGGCACAACTGACAAGTGGCTCCAGTCTAAGTAGCAGCGGGAAACCTTATCGATAGCCTTAGAAAATCTTTCCTTAAATACAAAGAAATCCTTTCAATACACGCAAATTAAAATTAATAAAGGGAAACCTTTTCGTATGGCATTACAAAATCTACCCTAAAACGGAAAACCTTATCATTCTCATAAGTTTTCAATTTTCCAACTAATAGAACAGAAATCATTGTTGAAATATATTTTAACGCACTTCCTGCTAGGTGGCAACTCCGTAAAAGAGTTAATCCTTGCACAGATTTGTATTAGGTGGCAACCCGATAGCTTTAGAAACAAGACAGATAATATTTTCTTTACTGTTGTGGCAAGTCCATAAAAGCAATAATCCTTGCATAGCTTTCGACTAGGTGGCAACCTGATATATCTTATTACTGGTAGCTTTACAGACATCTCAATACATTCGACATAGTACCCAAGATCTGAACCAGTTACTTTTTGGAGACCCACAATACATTCGAGCATTGCCATAAATGAAATAATCCTTTCACAGATTTGTACTAGGTGGCAACCCGATAGCTTAAGAAACAGGACAGATATTCATATTCGAGGTTCCACAACACATACAAGCAGAAATCATTGTGCTGTATTCCTTGCATATCTAACGACTAGGTGGCAACCCGATAACGTATTACTGGTAGCTTTACAGAGAGTCAGATCCATTCGACATAGTAGTACCCAAAATCTCCACAAGCACACTCATAATACAGCCCTATAACCAGTTTGTACTAGGTGGCAACTCCATGAAAGTAATCCTTGCACAATTTGACTAGCTGACAACCCCATAACAATTGGTTTACAGAAGAGTCAGATCCAGAGGGAGGGGCATTTTTACTAGGTGGCAACTCTATACAAATCAACCTTGTATAGCACTCTACTAGGTGGCAACCCGATAACGTACAGTCCGCTCCAAGTCAGTTCCATTCTCGACATAGTAGTACCCAAGATAGATCT
Source organism: Drosophila borealis (assembly GCA_035045885.1). Taxonomy (NCBI): domain Eukaryota; kingdom Metazoa; phylum Arthropoda; class Insecta; order Diptera; family Drosophilidae; genus Drosophila; species Drosophila borealis. The sequence goes on along the minus strand of JAWNOR010000164.1, from coordinate 559,296 downwards.
CCAACTAATCCATAAATTCTCATTCTTGGCCCTTTCGAGGTTACTTTTTTTTTTTGAGTGTATTCTACACACGTAACTTGTACATTTTGAATTAATTAACTTTACAATTTGGTGTTGGCGTTCTTGAATTAAAATAGAATAGTTGTTAATTTGAATTGATTTGAAATTGAAAATTGCGTAAATTGTTGTAAAGCCAAAATCTGAAGGAAGCTTTAATCCAAAAAAAAAAAACACGCTTAGTTCAGTTAATTATTGTTTTATGTGTTGTTTTTTTACGTTTGTTGAGAACCGAGTTTTTGTTGTTTCAATTTATGTGCCGCGCGCAGAGACAAAAAAATTACAAAATCAAAACCAAAGTGAAACATTCCAATCCGAATTGCAGTACATGACATTTTGTAATAATAATACACACACATTAAACAATGCCTAAACTATATACTATATACTTGATATACATATTAAATGCAAAACATACTTTGGTAATGGTAATTTTATATATATATATATATATATTGGTTTTTTTTTCTGGCTTGGCACGTGTTTTTCTTCAATCTGTTGGCCACATTTTTGGGCTCTGCCGCTGCCACCAAAAAAAAAAAAAGAGAAAATGAAATAGATAAAAAAAATTGAAAGCCAAAAGCGTAGCGCCTTTTATTTAATTTTCTTTTGGTTCTATATTTTTTTGATGCTGCTGCGTTCGATTTGAATTTGAATTTGAATTTCCAATTTGAATTTCGTTTGGCTTGTCTGTTGATGCCACACACAACACACACACACACACAAACAACAAGTTCTTGCCACAAAAAGAAAAAATATTATAAAAATTCTCAACTACATATGCGCTCTCTCTCTCTTCTCTTCCCCGCTGGCGACAACTCTGCGCTCTCTCAGGGTGAGTGCGTGGTGCTGCGCGATCGCAAGCTGAACATTGCGCCAGCCATCAAGAAACAGGTGAGACACGGGCTTCTTATATCAAGTATACATACATGATTATATTATATCATTTTGTTCCCTTTAGCCCAATCCGCTGCAGTCGATTGTGGCCACAAATGGAGCCGTTTATTATACCACCACGCCGCCGGCACCAATGAGCAATATACCCATGGATCAGTTTGCCGCTGCCGTCTATCCGCCAGGTAAGAGTTTGAGATAAAGTATCTCTTAGTTACATCATATTGTATGCTTTAAGTTTACAAAATCCGTGTTCTTATGGCTTTAGTTGTGTGTGTTTTAAAAACGATATTTTCTTTTTTATATTCCAATTTTTACTCTCTTTCTTCTCTTGAAACAAACAACAACAACAACAACACATCTATAAACAATCTATGTTACGCCGGACAAATTAACCAAAACTAGTTACTGACTTTACAGCCGCTGGCGTGCCAGCCATCTACCCACCTTCAGCCATGCAATATCAGCCATTCTATCAGTACTACAGCGTGCCAATGGTAAGTACTACGAACCAAATATACCATATACCATATACTTTAGATAGATATTATGGGCTATTGAGTCCAAGGTAAAAGATTTTATTATAGATCCAAAGTCCTGAGATGGTTTTTACTCCCTGATGATTTTTTAAGAGGGTTCTCTGGGGTAGAGGGGTTTTCTCTGTAATGTTTTTATTGGGATTTAAAACTCGTATATCAACTGTACTTCCTATAATTAATTATATAACTTTACATTGATACTTCAATATAAGAACCATAGATTAACTGAAGGATATTTCTTAAAAAGCAAAGTATCCTTTAAGGATCTCTCACACTAACAACCACTTGCCTTCGGCTAACTGATTTTCCTTGGGGTTCCGGGCATTTTCTGCCATCTATTTAATAGTGATCGACCTCCTCTGCTCCGTAGATGGCGCCACATAGAAATTATATATTATTATATTATATTATGGGATAATAACTCCCAAGATAAAACAGTTAGAATGTCAGTTAAATAGAAACGTGTTTGTATACATATCGACTTATCGATATAAATGTCATTTGGTTTTCCTTGGGGTTCCATCCATTTAATAGTGATCGCCCGCCTCTGCCCAACAGATGGCGCCACATAGAAGTTAGCCCTTAAGCCTTGATTTGTATTCCAAAAAACTAAAACTCTTCCTTTCTCTTTTCTTATTTTACAGAATGTACCCACCATTTGGCCTCAGAACTATCAAGGTAAATAGAGCGCAATGCTCACTCTCTCTCTCTCTCTCTCGCTCGCTCTCTCTCTCTCTTTTACTTTCTCTCCGCCTAGCGTGCTTTCACTCGCTCTCTCTTTCGCTCCCTTTGCCTGAACACACTTTGTTCTCCGATGCTTGCTCGTATATATCCTCTATATATCCTATATATATATATATATATATCTATATCTATCTATATATTTCCGTATTTATCTGTATATTTGCTGTAGTTTTTAACACACACCTCTTTGTGTACGCTTTGTTTTTCTATCTTTCTTTCTTTTCGGTTCTTGCTGCACAACTATTCAACGCCGTTAAAAGGTTAAACAAAACCAAACAACAACCACAACTACAACAACAACAACAACTACAACTACAACAACAACCAGAACAACTAGAACAACAAATTTTCGTAGTCGCCAAGATTTTTCGTTGAGAGCTGCCCGAGCAACAACCACAAGCAGCAACAGCAGATGCAACAGCAACAACTACTACAACTACAACTACAACAACTACAACAAGAACAACTACAACAACAACAATAACAGCCACTAGAACAACGCTGCAAAAAAACCCCGCCACGCTCTGCAGTTGCCCGCAGTTACCGCACAAAGAATACAACATACAAAAATTTAGTTTTAATTTTAATTGCTAAATTAATTTACTATATTTTAACTCACACACACACACACACACACACACACTGCGCTTTAGGCGTCAATTATTAGTTGAATGCCACGCCCCCCTCCGCGCTAGGGGGCGCCCTAGGAGAATTAGTCAAAAAGGCAACAAAAAAAAGAAAGAATTTTATTTTTGTATATGAAAATATTTATTTTTGTAACTGCGCCATTTAATTAATTAATTCTTGTTTTCGTTGTGATGCTTGTGCATAATATTGTAGCTAACGTAAACATGTAGTAGTGAGCACACACACACACACACACAGATGAATATGCTTGAAATGTATGCAAAATGTTCTTCGACTGTTTCTTGTAGGCATTTATCCCTGTTAACTTTGAGGATGCAGCAACAACAACTACAACTACAACTACAACAACAACAGCAATAACTAAAAAAAAACACTGATGCTACTTACTACAACAAGAACAACAACAGCTACAACTACAACAAAGCATTAATAGAATTTATTTAAACGGCAGCAGCTGCTAAAAATATTATAATACATTTATATCTACATTTTCTATAGATACGTATAGATACACAGTTGGAAATCAACCAAGGACACACACACACATACGCATGCATACACACACACACACAAGAGAGTGCATAAGCAGCTTATGTTTTTAGTTGCTGGAACAGGCTTAAGTGCGGGGGGGTGGGGTAGGGGGAGAGCGGGTGGCGAGTCAGGCTTGACTGTACTCCAGTCGCAACATTTAATAATGTGCAATTAGCAGAGAGGTGGGTTGGCTGCCAAGGGAGGGGGAAGTGGGGGTGGGGGAAAGTGCAGGCAACATTGTTGCAGCTGCTGCTGCTGCTGCTGCTGTTGGCAAACGGCAAATGAAAGACAGAAATAAACAGCAGAAATAAATTTATATGTAGAAATATATAATTTTGGGTTATTTAGCACAAATGGGACATATACACACCCACACACACACACAGACAGAGAGAAGCAAGTCAAGTCAGCTAGAATATTATTTATTGAGGCAGTAGAACGAACGGCAAATATACTGAAGAGAGTGAGGGTAGAAGAGAAGCGCGCAGAGTATAAGAGAGCGTGCAACGGGGCGGGCAGCAGAACGAAAGTTGAAAGACATAAATTATGCATAAATATTAATTTATATAAAATACACACACGCACACAACACACGTACATATAAATGTAAATGTAACTGTAAATGATAACGGTAAATGTTATACACATACAGCGATACAAAGCAAAAGCAAAAAGTAACTAAATACTTAGTGAAAAAAAGTTTAAAAAAAATATAAAAAATAATTAAAACTGCCGCACAAAGCAGGCGCGCAAGCTAAAAGATAACACAACTACACACACATACTAAAATATACATATATATATATATACGTACATGCGTAAGTTATATAGAATATTTGTAAGCCAAGCAAAAAGTAAACTGAACGAAATTGTAGTCTTAACGAAGAAAAAACTGATGTTAAAACGAATTCAAATACTAAAGGCAGACACAGAAAACAAAAATATTACCACTTAAGCAAAGTGAAAGAGTAAGAGGAAGGAAAAAAAAGGAAAACCTATACAATAAAGATATTCAAAATATGCTAGCTAAATGAGCAACAAGTATGAAAGTATATACACAATATACCATATACACATATATATATATACATATATACATGCATACATATAAATATACATATATACTAATTATATGCCTAGTACATAGCGAGACTATTCAAAACAAACTAAATAAATAAAAAAAAATAACTAAAGCAATACATAGACACTCAAATAAGTGTGTTACACGAGTATTTAGCTAAATACAATACATACATAAAATTAACAAAAAAAAAAATACTAAACTAAATACTAAGCGCAAGCATAAAATCTTCAAACTGTTGTTTTTCCCTTTGTACGAAGCGTATTGAAACCTTTTTTGTTACGTAAGCATTGTTGAAACTTGGCCTAAAGCTAAAATAAAATTATTCTAAAAAAAAAAAAATAACTTGCGGCGCGCAAAGGCAACAGCGACGGCGGCAAAATCAAAATTGGTGCAAAATTTGGCTGAAAAATCGATTAGAATACCCAAAAAAAAAAAAAAAAAAAAAGCAATCGAATATATATTTTATGAGTATGTTTTTGCCTTAAGATCAACAACCACATTTATTTGCTCCCACAAAATAAAAGATATAGAAATAAATGAAAATCGAACCCAGAGGTTTCACAAATTACCTGCAAATTCAAGCAGTAGACACGCCCCGCAGCTGCCGTCGCCCTCCCCCCCCTCCAACGCCCCCGCCTGCGCCGCACTTCAACTTGTTGACAAATTTGTAACGTTTAAAGATAAAAATCAATTGTTGCATAGTTAAATATTGACATTAAAAGAAAAGAAAAAACAAATTTTTAAAAATCGAATCGTAACAATAATTAGAAATGACAAAAAAAAAATAAAAAATAAAAAAAGCAAAGAGAAAAAGAGAACGAAAATAAAAGCAATAATTAAATAATTGATATGCTCTAGTTGAAAACTACAACCACCAGATAAGCCCCATAAACACACATAAACACACACTCACACACACACATGCAGTGTACTTAAGCCAGTCGCGGGTTTTTGTTACTTAACTTAAAAGTACTCGACGCGAAATAGTTTAGGTTATGAATTTTTGTTGAGGTACAGTTATAAATGTCCTGCAATACCCAACACTGACACACACACACACAGACACACACACACACCCCAGACAGCAACTAATAAATCCAAGGCATAATTTAAGATATATACGTGATATTTTGAAAAACAAAAAGCAAAAATTCATAAATAAATTGTTTAGGTTAAAGAAAAAAAAATATTAAAAAACATATATATATATATATATACATATACAAATGGCATAATTATTATGAACATTTTTGCTGACATACATACAAAATGATAAAAATGAAGATTTAAAACTGTTTGTAACTCAATTTATTGTCTGACTCTCGAGGGGGCAGAGGTTCTTAAGTTTTTACTGAGCGCAGTAGTCGAAGCAGATTGTGTCCCATCGTCAAAAAAAATCTATTAAGTTTATACATGCGTATATACACAAATATATAAATAAATAAAAATAGTGAATATTTATATTGTATACTACATATACATAACGTACATAAAAGCATATAAATATATATGTACTATATATTTAAATGAACAAAGCAAAAACTAAAAAAACACAAATTAGTCAAAGCAAGAAAACTGAAAAAAAAAAATAAATAAAAAATATATATATCATAGCAAAAGGCATAAAACTGTAAACCTAAGTAAAACGAAAAACAAAATCTATATTAAAAAAAATATTATATATATATATATACACATATTTTAAAGCAAAAATCAACTGATTAAAGTGCGGCTCAAGTTAGGAGCAACGTTTTCTAGAATTAAGTAACAACCTACCTAAAAAAAAAGAATTCAGCAATTAAATGGAAAACTGTAATAAAAGAGAAAAACAAACGCGCAGCTCTAGAGTAATTATATACGATATGTGGAAAAGCGACAAGATCATCACAATTATTTAACAATATGAAAAAAACACAACACACACACACATACACACGCGCGCGAGAAAGGAAAGCTAAAAAGAGAACTAAAAAAAGGTAAAAAACAAAAAATAAAGCAACAGCTACTTAATTATTTTTAGCATAAAGAAAATAAGAACGCACACTAGAAACCGACTCTCTTCTTATTTATTTATTATATTTGTATTTTTATTAATTCAATTGCTTTTAGTTTAGTTTTGCATACGAGTATGTTAGCCAAAAAATCTGATACCCCAATCCAATTCCAAGATCCATTTTAATTTTCCAATTAGAAACCCAGCCACCGATGCCGCATCATGCACCGCCGCATGCCGCCGCCGCCTGGGAGTTCGATGATGGCAGCAACAACAACAATCGCAACAATGGCAAAAGCAACATCTCGGTGACAAATTGGCGCATGTCCATGTAGTCTCCCATGCCTAGTCTAACAGAAGAACTCACACACTCACACACACACACACAAGGCAACAACTGGAAGAATATCGACAAAAAAAACCAAAAAAGAAGGAACAGGAGCACATCAAAAGCAAAACAAAACAGAAGAAGACGCAGATGAGAAGAAGAAAGGGAAAGAAAAGAAAAGAAAAACAACAAGCGCCTGGCCCGCAATGCGTGTCTCGTTGCCAAGCAACGAGTGCGAGAGAGACAGACAGACAGACAGAGAGAGAGAGTGAGAAACTAAGAGACAGACAGTAAGTGAGAGAGAAGGAGAGAAGGAGCAGAAGGAGCAGGAGGGCAAAGTTCGAGCCGCAACGGCAGCGTTCGAAGACAGAACCAGAACGATGCCGCTGAAAGCAAAAGCGAGAGAGCGAGAGAGGAAAATCAAATGAAGAGAGAGAAGAGAGAGAAATTGAAGAAAGAAAATACGTAACAATGCAGCATTGGTGGCGCCACACTTGACCAATAGTTTCATAATTTTTCGTTAATTTTGTTTACCCCGAGTTTTCAAATTGTTTCATAGTTTTCTGTATTTCGTTTCTATTGTTCGTTGTTTCGTTTTAAAGCCAGACTCTTTCGTTATGGGCTGCAGTTCGTGCCACAAAAACAACGAAAGGCAGCAACAACAGCTACTAACACAATTGGCAACAGGTTTTAGGCAGGGTTAGTTGGCAGCAAGTCGCAACGTCGTTTCCCCCCCCAACTCGAATATATAGACATCATCCCCCCGAGAGATTAAACCCTCCCCCCCCCCCCTGAGAGAGAGGCTCGAGTCTTCGAGATCAAAGCATATCCAAACTTCTTCAGGAATTCTTTCGATTAACACGAATCCCCCAATCATACTAATCCGAATCGAATCTCTTTACCACCCCCCCACCCCCCGCGCAAGTCTTGCTACTAACCCCAATTATCCCCCCAGCCCCAGCCCCCCTTGTCCTTTGCTACCGACTGTAGCCCAAATCAGTGAATGATACTGAAAGCGAATATAGAGTTAAATCGTATCAACGTTTGGCCAAACCAAATTTGTTTCGGGTTCAATTTTGGCGTTCCGATTATTAGTTCTTCTATATAATATAAATAAAGGTCTACAATTTTCCACTTTGGCCGACTAACAACAATTTGCAAAATTTTCAACGTTTCTCCCAATATATATATATATATATATATATATATTATACTCTGTATTTGTACCATCCATTGCATTTTTTGGCTGCTTGCGCGTACAAAATTCGTTGCCCTTTGTGTATGATGTGTATATAGAAGTATTTTCTAAATTTCGAAGTTAGCCAAACAATTATCAATTGTCAAGCAAATAAATGAGAGCCCGAAACGAAACTATTGATTTTCTTTTCTTTTCTTTTATTTCTATATTCCATGTTTTCCTCCTCCAACACAACACACACACACACACACAGACAGACAGACACGCACACACAGATGCGCGGCGTATACGTAATGTGCACAAAAAACTGTAGCATACTTTCAGGACGCAATTTCGCAAACGTGCAACGAATCTTAAAGCGAGCGCGCAACTATATAGATTCGGTGAGTTATACGAATAGTTGAGAATTAAAACGGTTGTGTCAAATTAGCTCTTAATTAGTACAGAGAAGTCGTAGCTTCGGCTAGCCGAAGCCTGAATACCCTTGCGAGTGAAAATGAAGTGGCGAATTTCCCGTGTCCGATTGCAACTAAATGTAACTACTATATATATGCTAGCTTTCCTCGGCTCATTCTAGACTAGTTCTCATATCGAAAGGGTATCTCAACGTATAAGCGTATATATACCAAATGCATATATATGTATTTGGAAAAGCAGCCTCTATATATTCGAAATCTAAATGTTCAATTATTATTGATTTGCTAAACTTTGTCTCTCAACTCTTCCCGTACAAGTATATCTATATACATATATATATAGAAAGATAGTGTATATCTATGTGTGTACCGCATTAGTTATATAATATATATATATCTGAGTGTACAAGAACAATATCTCTACTTATTATGCGATTCATTCAAAAGTCTTAGCAAAGTCGTTAAATAAGAATGCATTTTTTAGAAAACGTCTACGTGTGAATTGATTAAACCCTTATATACATATATACCATACATATGTATATATAGATATATATATATATATAAAATACATTTTATTAAATATATACCTATACGTATATACATACTATATACATATATATGTATATGTACATGTCGAGCAGCGGAAGCATTTTTTATATAACAAGCAAAGCGCGTGCGACGCCGCCCCTCCTCCCGCCCCCGCCCCTTGCAGAGCTATGTATGGGTGTGTGTGTGTGTGTGTGTGCGTTTGTGTGTGTGCATTAAAATGTTTTTGAAGTAAAATTTAATTTACACAAGACTGACGCTAAAAAAAAAATATAATAAAAAAATGTATTAAAACAAACGAAAATAACAAAAAAAAAGAAGTGTTTACGAATTTTTCAAATGTCACACACAGGCAACAACAGAGGGGGGAGTGGGCAGAGGGGGGGTTAGGGAGCGGGGGGGAGACGAGTTGAAAATTTGATTTGGAATTGGTTTTTTGTTTTCTTCGGGTTAGTCGCGAGCGCGTTTTATATATATATATGGTTATATTATATTGTATTTAAAAAAAATGGGAAAACCTGAGATATATATATATATAGTATATGTATATTATATATATGTATTTATATTTACAACAATGGTACAGAACAAAAAAAAATATACAGTGTTATTTTTATGATATTGTACTTATTAGTCGAATCGCAAAATGAAAAAAAAACAAAAAAAATAAAATGGGCAGCATTAAATTTTCAATTGATTAAAGATATCAAAATAATAATGATATTATAATAGAGCAATATTATGATAGTGAAAAAAAAACGCATACACAGAAGAAAATGTGATTGATAAATACAGACACAACCAACACACACACACACACACTCTCACACACATTCAAAAGTATTGACAAATTGCTTTGTGAATAGTGAATAATGAATAATGAATACTGATTGAATCATTGAATCAATTGAATCAACATGCATATGAATTATAGCGAATTAGCGAATCAAGATTTAGCAGAGAAACATACAACAAAATACAATAAACAACGTGCAACGAACTCTACAACAAATTGATGAGAATAGCTGAGAATAGATGAGAAAAATGAGAATAGATAAAAATAGATAAAAATAGATGAAAAAAAACTCACAGGTGCATTACATATATGTATAGCAGGAGAGTTAGAGCGAGATAGCTGTACTAGAGCGATCCACAGTTTAGGTCGAGAATTCGTATTTGTATTAAACGTTGTTTAGTTTTAGTTGGAATAACAATAGCCCCCACCCCCCGCTCCCTCAAAATCCAGAACGTTTCATTTTATTCTTTTTTGATATATTGTTATTGTCAGCAAAGCATTTTTGAGAACCTTCTACACACATATTTAGTATATATATATACAAGACAATTTCGATATCGTATCAAATTCGGGTGTGGCAACAACAACAACAACAGAAACAACAACAACAACTACAACAAACATATGGCAAATGGTGAAAGCAACGAGAAAGGCAAAAACTTTGATTTGAGTGTTGCAAAACGCGTGTTTTTTCTTTCATGCTGCGGCGAATGCATAGAAAAATATAAGTATATATATATATATAAACAAAATATAGAACATATAAATTGTAGCTAAAAATGGTTTCAAGTAAACGAAAAAAATTGTTGTTGAGTATTTTTAGTCATGTACGAAAACAAACCAAAATAGTATATATGGAATTTATTAACACTGTTTTTTTTTTTTGGCTGATTCATTACGAAAATATGTATATATTTCGTTTGCCTTCTGCTGACAAATTAAGTGCAAAATTCTGCAATCGATTTAAATTAAATTTCCTTTCCCAAAACGAATATCTCCTTAGCCTGAATTTTGTTTGGAAACTTAACGAAATTGCACACTGTGCAGCTGAAGCAAATTTGCAAACTACATCTTAGATACATAGCTGAAGATACAGATACACACACACAGATACACACACACACACATGTTAAGCGCCCCGTTAAAAGTAGCAAAGATTAGCTAAATGAAAAACTTCTAGATAAATTATAACTTTTAGCTAAAAACACACGAAGAAAACAAATATTGAAATGTATCCAAATTCTTCCGTACAACAAATCGAAAAGCTCTAGCTAAAAATTTACCACACGATAAGAGTCTATATATACAACTACAACTACAACTACAACAACTACAAATACATAAGATATATATATATAGAGTATTATACCGAGCAGCATAAGGAAAGTAGAGCGACATGAAATACGTAATACATATGAGAAATTCAGCCCAACACTTAAATACAATAAAAGACACAGATCAAGTTCAGGTTTATGTTCTGGATTAAACACATTCTAGATCACAAAATTAAATAATAATAAAATATCATCACAAAAAAAAACAAACTGTATAAAAGATCTAGAAGAGTCAAAGGAATAATAATAATAATAATAATTATAAACAAAAGTATTACAATTTTGAGCTGCAATATTTTTTAATCAAAAACCAAAAAAAGTAAACAACAAAAAAAATGATATATTATGAATACAAATATTACAAATAATTATTAATATATATATTTTTCTCTTTTGAGATCAACGAAATGCAAACTGTTTTCGATGTGTGAATTGAGTTAGGCAAAAAAAAAAAAATAAGGTCAAGAAAATGTGGCATAGAAAAACGAAAAATAGCAAAAAAAAACATATTCCAAGCATCAAAAACCAAAGAAAATTCAAAGAAAAAGAAAATCTTCAAAAAACCAAAAAAAAAAAGACGTCAAACCTTTTGTGTGTACTTTTTTCCGTGGTTTTTATGTGTACAAGTCAAAAACTTCCGTGTGCAAAATAAATAAATAATTAATAAATACAAAAAAAAAGAAAAAGAAAACACTACACTACACAACAAAAGCAAAGCCAGACACTAAGCCCAACTGAAATTGTCAAATATGAAATCTATAATGAATATATATTTAGATAACTATTATATATATATATATACATATATATATATTATACATGTGTGCAAATTATTCAAAATACATCTAATATGATGCCGAAAAAAAATAAACATAAAAGGTCTCTATATACATACATATAATTAGTAACAATTATAAAGAAAGGTTAAAGGTTAAAGCAAAAAAAAAATACGGATACGTAGTACAACGGCAAGCGAAATATGAAGTATAAAGCAAAAACATATTAAAAGAAAACAGAAAAAATAAATATGAAGAAGTCTAAACTTAAGGAAAGGCAAAAAATAATTATTTATAAAGGCTGTAATTTTAAGTAAATGATTAAAATACGATACTTAAAAACGGAAAAATAATTTTAAAAAAAAAACCAGAAAAATAAACAAACGTAAACACATTTCACCCACGACAAGAAGAATTATATTAACTAAATGCTAAATACTATACAAATTAAGTACGATCGATATCTAAAACGAAATTATAAACCTAAACGTAAAGGCAACACATACAAACACACAAACACACAACATACATAACGGTAAATACATACAAACAAAATCAGACAGAAAACAAACCATAAATAAAAAAATCCGACAAACATAAATAAATGATATATATATGAGAGAACTCAATGTATGTAATAATTATAAAACTAAATAAAAATACATAAATAATTAAAAAGGAATTTCAAGTGTGTTTTAAATGATATTAACGTGAATTGACTGTGTAACAAGCAGGAGGTTCTAGTTGGAAGCACCCGACTAGGTGATACCCTGCACCGAAAACACATTTACTTTCGTGTTTCATACCGATCTTGATGAAATGTTCAGTAGTAGATCTTATTGGACTATAAAATATTCGTGTATTCTCAAATTGACAATTGCATTTAAATTGTGGCTAAATTAGGTAGGCAATACAATTTGCAATAGCTATAAAATTAAAGATACTTGATATATATATATATATATACTTTTCTAGAAGCTAAATGTCAAGTTTGGTGACTCTAGCTCTTATTATTTAGGAAAATTGCTCAAAAAACATGATTTCGATATCGATTTTTATCGATTACTTGGGCAAGTTATCGAATATGGGAAACAAACTCGATCTGCGCGGCGACATTATACCCTGTGTTTACCCATTTTTAATGGGTTCAGTGTACAAAAAGTCGAGTTTAATTAATCTTGAATTTTTTAACTCAAGACAAGCTCTAATAATACCTTGGAAGAGAATTATTTTGGAATCGGCAAGTTATATATATTTTTTATAAATAGTTCAAAGTGCCTTCTGCTAGCTCAGTCGGAAAGAATTTTATATATATATTTATTCTTAATATTATATATTTATTCTTAACCAACATCAATAGCCGAATCGATCTAGCCATGTCCGTCTGTCTGTCCGTCTGTCTGTCCGTCTGTCTGTCTGTCTGTCTGTCCTTCCATCTGTCCGTCTCTCTGTATATATAAACGCTTCGAGCTCAGAACCTTTAAGAGCTACAGACGAGAATTTGGAACGTAGGTCCACCTAGTGTCCGGCACGACCTTGTTTCCGATAATCGATAACTTGCCACGTGTCCAAGTAATCGATACAAATCGATATCGAAATCATTTTTAAGCAAATGTCTTAGGTTTAACTGACTAAAGCCCCCAAATTTTACATGTAGTTTCTGGAAAAGTATCAAAATAGTATCAGATCAAATATCTTTTATTTTCAAGCAACTGCAAAAGTTTCTGTCAGATTGAAAATGTGAGAAAAGTTGTATTACATGGAAAACTAATCAATGGAAGTACTGTATAAACATGAAATTATCGGTCGAGAAACAATTTTTTTCGTGGACAATTTTATTAGTTTTTCAATACAGTATGAGAATTACGAACTTTACTATTTTGCTCAACTCACTGTAAGAAAAATACCAAAATGGGCATTTAAATTTTCAGCGTGGCGAATAGTTAACCCAGTTTTCACCAATTTTCCGCCCATTTTCGACAATGCAATTCACTGTGAAAAAATAAAACAATTTCGTTTCCTTATTTCAAATAGTATTTAGTAGTATTTAGCTAAGCTAAAATTGTGATTCCAAGCTGGTTGCCGAATAGTTAATCAAGTTTTCACTGATTTTCCGCCCATTTTCGACATATCAATTCACTGTGAAAAAAGAAAACAATTTCGTTTCCTTATTTCAAATAGTATTTAGTAGTATTTAGCTAAGCTAAAATTGTGATTCGAAGCGGGTTCGTTTCAAGTTCACATCACACACACACACAGCCTATCTAACTGTGCCAGATCCATTGATTTAGCCCGATCGTGGCATGCTTTGATGTCATGTTCGGAGCCCCACGGGATGACGCATAAGCGTGAGACCCCCTATCAGCAGTACCCAGTACCTAGCCCCAGTTTCCATTAAGTAATGCAAACAAATGAGTATTTTTTTTTTGTTTTGGTTTTATTGTGAGGGCGTCGCCTCACGGCAGCTCAACTTTGGTGGTAACAATAAATACAACTAGTAAAAAATAGGTATATATATATATATGTATAATGCGTAAATATATAGGAACTACATTATTGAAGAGGGGCGTGGCAGCTGTTTTGCTACTCTTTGCTGATGAAGCTGCGATTCGATCTCTGCATTCGGACGCTCTGCGGCGCCTTTTGGCTGCGATCAAATTCACAGGTCTTTTTGGTCTTCAGCATGCGGGAATCGGGTCCGGCGGAGGTCCTCCAATAGACCGTCTGTACCGCATTGCGTCCGACTATGAAGCGCGACGTCGAGCCAACCAGATAATTCACTTTGTTTGCCGCCGACATTTTTACGCTGGATATGTTGTAAGTCCTTGGATTAGCTATCACAGTTGGGTTGCGTTTCTATAGAGCAGGCTCTATAGGGTTGTTTGGTATTTTTTGTGGTATTTTTGCAGTATTTTCGTGGTATTTTTGCGGTATTTTTCGTGATATTTTTGCTTAGAGCATTTGTCTGCGTTTGACTAACAAAACGTTTCTGTTGAGCTGACAGCCCGCAGCAGCTGCTTTTATAGCACGACTTCTTATCGGCAATTGTTGGATTTGTGTCTAGTCCGGTTATCGCTTGTAAGTTGACTTAATTTTTTTTTTTTTTGTTGTTGTTTTGTGTAGCTCTATCAACGCTTTGATGATGGCTATATTAATTGATTAGTTTATGGAATGGGACTCGTGCAACTGCGACACAGTTTTTGTTTATATTTTGCCTCAATGAACAGGTGCCTGTTGCACTGCTGCAAACTTCCATGTGCGCAGCTCAAAGTGCAAAGTCGTCATCCTCTATACTATATATGAAATTTCTATTCAAATATATGTATATATATTTTTTTGATATATATACACAGAGCGTATATCAGCTTGAATGTATAGGGTATGGCTGACGTAAGCGTCGCACGGTTGACACAATTTACGCACAGCGACAAATTCATGCGATTTGTCAATCGCCTAGTTTAAGCTAATGGAAGCTGTTTGACGTATTCACAAATCTTTCTACCTATCTATCAATTGATCTACAATCTAACAGTCTGTCTATCTCATCCAACAACTCAAGACCCAACTGCAGCTAATTTATACTATACTATATATGCTGTTTTTAGCCCAAGACCCATACTAGCTTTACGGCTATGTGTCATACCTTTACCGACCTTTTACGACCTACAACTCGCAAGTGCCTATATTTGAATCGACAAGTACATATTTTATATATTAGTCAGACCCGACCGACTCCAGTATATGTACTCCCTTCAAAATATGCCCAATAATGCAAAGCTTTTAAGCCCAAAGACTAGAAGTCATAATTATATATACTAGGTTATTCTTAGATTCTCTATATGCGCAGGTTTGCCTTTGGTACTTTTGATCAATCTGTTCCATGCCACGCATTATCAAAATCAAACAAGTTCTTTTCGCAGCCGCAAATATTATTAGACACCAGGCGAACAGAAATGTAAAGCAGGTAGCTGCATAAATAACTCCAGTGCTGCCCAGCGCCAAATTAATAATTTTCAATGCTGCCCAGCGCGATTAATCAGTTTCTCAGTGCTACCCAGCGCCAATTGGTTTCAGCGCCTAACGTTCCTTAAGTCCTGCCCAGTGCCAAGACGATATAAAGTGCTGCAAAAATCAAAAGAATTAAATTGGTACTAGGCAGCACTTAGGAAGCTATTGACGCTGGGCAGTACTTGAAAACTAATTGTAAGCGCTGGGCAGCACCTGGAGTAATTAATTGGCGATTGGCAGCACTTAAAATAATTAAATTGACTTAAAAACTGGCCGCACTGAAAGTTATTGAATTGGCGCAGAGCAGCACTGAAATTGTTTTGAATGCAGCTACCTGTTGCTAACTTCTGTTCGCCTGTTAGAAAATGAAGTGGAGCGGCCTTTGTGAGAACTCCCCAAGGAAGCCATCCATGTGGGAGTATTGTGGCAACTCCTATATTTGTGATAGTTCCAGCCAGCTCTTACCAATTGTGAATTGTATATCCAAAGCGATTTCTATTGCATGATCTATGTACCAGAGTCACCCCAGCTGATCAATCTATGGAAGCGCCGACAGCTTATCTATCGATGCCAAGACCTTTATCTTGAAGTGCATTCTATGCTTGATCCATGGAGACGAGGCTCTACGACATTGCCAGACTTTAGGACTTCTATTTATAAGTAAAGCCCATCCAATTACGCTCCACTGATGCCCTAAGGGCACATCCTGTTGTTGACCCAAGTCAGTCAAGGGAACCTATAGATGACCGCGATTTGCGCCAGTTGTTCGCAGCGTGTTCGAACTTTAGGTATTTCTTGGTTGACAATATGTACACACATATATATATATATATATATATATATATATATATATATAACTGTACATGAGCCGTCAACGTGTGACGTTGTCTTTGTTTTTGTTTGCTTTTTTTCTTATCAACAAATGCATTCAAAGGGGAGGCGCTGCTTAGTCAATCTAAAAAGCACACAATTGTAAAAACTATAAAAAGCGTGCGCTCAAAAGGCTGAAGAGCAAACAATAATAATAATAATAATAAAACTAATAATAATGCAATAATAAATAATAAAGCAACAACAATTGCAGGCACTTCAAGTTCAAGGGTGGAACCCCTCGAAGGGATGGAATCGCATTTGAGTGTAGGTGCTTCTGCGACCTGATAAGAGATAAGCGTCGGCACGTTGTCTCGCAGTGCTCTGGCACTGTGCAACCGGCCGAAAGATTCCAGATCATAATTTTGGACAAAACTTTCCAGCCGCCGCTTGTTTACGAATCGTTAGCGAAAAGTGAACCATCCAATAATGCCCACTCATATTTTCGGGACTGATAAGCGTCGCCGAGTCGGAGAACTTTGAAGCGGGCGCAACGCTCGCACTTTTACTAACCCCCCACCCAAAAAAAAAAAAAAACAAAAGTATAACAAGAGATTCTAGTCGGGAGGTCTCGACTAGGGGATACCCTGAACCATCTTCTTCCAACAGGCATTAGGTACAAAATGAAAGATACTTGATATATATATATATACTATTCGAGAGACTACATGTCTAGTTTGGTGACTCTAGCTCATATTATTTGCCGAAATTGCTCAAAAAACAGGATTTCGATATCGATTTTTATCGATTACTTGGGCAACGGGGCAAGTTATCGATTATCGGAAACAAACTCAATCTGCGCGGGCACTAGGAGGAACTACAGCTAAAATTTCAAGTCTCTAGCTCTTATAGGTTCTGAGATCCTTGCGTTCATACATACGGACGGACGGACAGACGGACGGACGGACAGACGGATGGACATGGATAGATCGACTCGGCTGTTGATGCTGATCAAGAATATATATACTTTATGGGGTCGGAGATATTTCCTTCACATTCCTACACATTCCTACATTTGCCCAAATACATAATACCCTTTTTACCCATTTTCAATGGGTTCAGGGTATGAAAAGAAATTCTCAAGAAAAAGTCAAAAACAAGCATAAAACTCGCCAGACTACCGCCAACAATCGCGTGTTCCATCCACGATAAGATATATTTCTCCCGGATCCGAATCTAGCCCAAAAACTTGTCAACATTTGCGATAAGATCAACTGGGGAAAGGTTTTGCATTTGTTGCCGGAGATTTGATTAAGGTAATATGCTTGTTGCCAGGGCCATTAATCTTCTACACTATTTATATCTTAGTAAACAAATGGAAGACGCGAGAGTGACTGACTGCGCGATACCCTGCACTCAATTTTTATACATGCAGTTAGATAAAAAGATTGATTATTTTATAATTCAGATTGATTCTTATATAACTGATATATTTATTGCTCGAAAGTTATTTCAATTTGTGGTCATAAATATGATATTCATTTACAAAACAAAAACTCAAGGGGCTTACCTCAAATAACATTATTTTTAATCCTCAGTGCAGCTGGGAAAGGGTATTCAAACTAGAAGTATACTTGAGGTATACAAAAATCTGAAAATTTGGTCTTTCTAGCTTGATTAAGCTCAGAGATATGCTCAAAAAACGGGTGCTGGGTAGCCATAATTATCGGGAAACGGAAAAAAGTTATCGATAAATGGATATTAACCTGGCCTGCTCTAGATAACTCGTTATTGTAACTGATATCGACAAAAGGATAAACGATAAAGTTATCGATAAATTTAAATAAGGCTTCTCTAGAAAACTCGTTAAAGTATTTGATACCGACAAAGGAATATAGGAAAGATAGTTGTGATTACGAAAAGAAGTTATACCCCGCCTGTTGCATACCTTTTCTTAGCAGCGATATACCCCGTATCTTCAATGATTAGTGGGTATAAAAAGTGTGCTAAACATGGAACCAGCAGGGTTCGCATCTCAGGTTGTACTAAAAAACATAGAATTCGCTTGATAAGCGACAGATAATATTCTGATTAATGTGAAATGTTGGAATTTCCTATTCGAATTTGCGTTGCCTACTTTTTGGCCAGCGTGGGAATTAATTATGAACGAAATACAAACTTAGAAACCATGTTTGTCTCGAGTTGATAATTGAATTAAAAGCGCATTTAACGCCTACACGTATCTAGCCTAAGCCAAGACAGTCGGAGGAGAGTAGAGCAGGGAGGGAGCGCGGTAAGGGGAGGCCAAATAACTAATTGAGTTTAATTGACGAGACAAAAGCAATTAAGGCACCGAATCTAAGGAATTGGTTAGACGTGCTGCAGCTAGATGCCGTATTGCCCGAGAGTTAAACGCTTAAGTAAGTCGATTATGCATAAATTAAACATAGAATATGGCTGGAATGCGATTCCTTTGCTGCGACTCACTGACGGCGCCCCCAGGCGGCGAGTAGCGGCAACAACAGCAGCGCGACGAGGCCAACGCCCGCACGTCCGGCCCCGTTGCAGACCTTGCGTATGGTCTCCGTGTAGAGTCCACGGCGGGAGAGCATGCTGCGTATGCTGCGCAGCTCCTAGGCAGAGAGAGAGAGAAAGGAAAGGTGAGTAAATATTTATAAGAAGTGATAAAGTGATACGACTGCTCGATACTCTGTTCACAGAATAATTAGAGGTAAAATGGATGGATCGAAATGGCTTTTGAGTACGTGACTCTAAAACTGTTAGCCCAAATGGCAGTGACCGTCCAACTACCAGCTAGGGCAATAAAGTAGCAGAGGTGAGCTTTAAATGATCCATGCTTAATCTTTCTGACATATTTGGCATATCTTGCTGTGACTCTAAAACTGTGGCAGATACAAAACTTTGATATCTTAGTGTCGATCTTTGCGTAGGTCGGCCTTTTTTCGACACACTTTTTTTTCATTTTCATGGATCGGAATATTTTTGAAACGAAAATTAGACGCAAGATTCATATTTGGCATATCTTGCTGTGACTCTAAAACTGTGGCAGATACAAAACTTTGACAGTTGCTTAGTTTCGATCTTTGCGTAGGTCGGCCTTTTTTCGACACACTTTTTTTTCATTTTCATGGATCGGAATATTTTTGGAACGAAAATTAGACGCAAGATTCATATTTAGCATATCTTGCTGTGACTCTAAAACTGTGGCAGATACAAAACTTTGATAGTTTCTTTGCTTCGATCTTTGCGTAGATCATGACAAAAGGTTTCCGACTTTCGACAATCAACCTTCTCTAGAGAGTACACACTCCAAGTTAATAGGCCTCCCTTCAGACAGACAAAACGGACATTCCACGCAACTAATATACCCTCTGTGCCACTTGTGAACAGAGTATGCCAGGCAATTGGCAATTGGTCGACTGATGATGCTCACATCGGTGCTGAGGCCCAGGCGATTGCGTGTTAGCACAACCGTATAAATGGAGCTCTTGACGTCGTTGCCGCAGAAGGTCAGCACCAGGTGATCGTTGACCGCCTTTACCACCTGGACGGTGCCCGTGAACTGTGTATAGGTGTTCAGTGTGACCAGAGAGCCGCGCTGGTCGCCAATATTGGACCATTGGCCGGGTGCGTCTGACGTATAGTTGAACGTATATTCCAGATTGTTGTCACGCTCGCTCCACACCAGACGCAGATATCGCGTCCTGTGCGAATTCTGCGTATTGTGACGCACATACTCGTCGTTGTCTCCGTATTGGGGCGTGGTCGAGATGTGTCTATAATTGTTTTGATTTTGATTCTGATTGCGATTGTTGTAGTTGCGATAATTGTTGTTGTTGTTGTTGTTGTAGATATTGCTGTTGTGCATCTGAAAGCAAAGCAAAACAAAATATTTCTCAACATAAAACATAAATCTCTCACATTTTCGACTTGGACTCACCTGCTGCGTCACATCGGTCAGGTGAATTATAACGCACGAATCGTATTCGTAGACGCCGGGAAAATCTTGACTATGCATTATGATCTCGCTGCCATACCAGAGGCCCATTATCTGTATAGAAAAGTGCGCTCCATTTATTTATATATTATATTTATATATACAAGTAAACACTACTAAAACGAACAATTTTGCGGCACATCGAAGACTAAATACCCTTAAAAAAAAAAAAAAACTTACGGATTCGCAGATTTATGAGTAGAATCTTAGGACTCAATGAAGCTTGGAATCATAAAACTCTATTTTAAATGTTTCATTCCACAGAACTATATCATATAGTATTCCGATATTGATTTGATATGTCTCATATATGGGAAACACAGTGAAACTTATGAATCCCTGGTTCGGTCAAGTTATATTCAAAAAAAAAAAAAGTTGATTAACAAAAAATCAACTAATCCTTATGTCAGCTATATAATATTGCTGTCCGATCCGATATATATACGGAGAGAGAGAATCGTTTGCATAGACAGTCGGACACGACTCGGTTGTTCTTCTGGGCGTTACACATTTGATAAGAAAATTATAGCACCCTTTGAAAGGGTATAAAAACGTGTGACTATGAAATACATCCGCAAGTGCTTTGATATGCCGTTGCACCAGGTGTCGGTTCTAAGGAAAACCATCCAACACCTCAGACCTATGTTTGGCAACTTTTATTTTTCTGGTTCTACTCCAACTGCCTTTAACTGCGTAGATTTAAATTTTACAATAATTCAATTATAATTGAACAAGTTAAAGTCTTGTAGATATAGATGCATACGCATATATATGTAGATACATCGCGGTCGACAAATTCGATTTGCATGCGATTCACGTACTCGGACTGCCGCAATTATTAGCCCGCATGCAGACGGACGGACAGACGGACGGACGGGCTGACTAAACGACTCACTCGCTGATCGGCTGGCTGAGTGTCTGGGAAGACGACCCAGCGTCGACATATGCCCTTAAGTTAAAGGGGTTAATTAGCACAAATCAGCCCTAATTGGATTAGTTATCAACATAAGTTCGAGCCGGGAATTCCAACTTTTTTTCATCTGAAGCAGAATTTACTGCGCGAAATTCGAACC